>PVHT021183506.1:5808871-5841113 GCA_004024745.2 Catagonus wagneri | reverse complement strand
CTTTTTGGTTCCCAGGCTAGGGGTCTAACAGGAACTGTAGCCGCCGGCCTGCGCCGCAGCCACAGCAACGCGGGATCCGAGCCGCATCTGCAACCTACGCCACAGCTCACGGCAACGCCGGAACCTTAACCCACTGAGCAAGGCCAGGGATCGAACCCGCAACCTCATTGTTCCTAGTCGGATTCGTTAACCACTGAGCTACGACGGGAACTCCCCTCTTTCTTTCTTGAGACACGAGTCTATCTGGGATTCCAAGGCTCAGCGCTGCCCAGACTTTTCTCCTCACGGGGCCTGCTCCTTCTCTTCCCCCCCCCCTCCCCGTGTCCTTTTCTTCTACCTCCTCTCTTCCTAGTCTCCAAAGCTGGCATGGCCAGTCCGCCCTCTCCAAGGCAGCTTCTCCAGCCACAGTCATCCATCCCGGGGTCTCAGCTCCTGCTTCATGCTGTGACAAATCTGCAGATTTCCACCTGCAGCCTTGGCGTTCTCCCGGGAGGCTCATGATTCCGTCCACTGAGGATTTCAGACCCAGCAAATCCAAAACTCATCTTTGTCTCCTAGACCCTTCCCAGAAGCCTGCTTTGTAATCTCCTAGGGAGACCCTCCAATAACCCAATTGGAGCCAAAACCGTATTCCTTTAACATGTAGCAGCATACTACAGGGCAAATCACCATTGCTCACTAGCCTCACCACCACCAGCTGACTCTGGAATGGACCACGTCCTGCCTGCATTTCCATGGCTGCTTCCAACACGGCCTCTACCTCCACCGCCCAGCTCCACTCTGTTCTGCACAGTTCTGATGGCAAAATCAAAGTCCCATCAGGCCATGCTCTCATTTGAAACCCCCTAAATATAAAATCCACAGCTCCTGCGTCATGGCCTTTGTACAAGCTGTTTCCTCTGCTAGAATGTTCTCTTTTTTTTTTCTTTTTTCTTTTTTGTCTTTTTATAGCCACACCCGCGGCATATGGAGGCTCCCAGGCTAGGGATCTAACAGGAGCTATAGCCTCCAGCCTTCGCCACAGCCACAGCCACGCGGGATCCGAGCCGCGTCTGCAACCTACACCACAGCTCACGGCAACGCCGGATCCTTAACCCACTGAGCAAGGCCAGGGATCGAACCCGCAACCTCATGGTTCCTAGTCGGATTCATTAACCACTGAGCCACGACAGGAACTCCCCCTTCCAGCTTCTAGAAGCCAGATTTTCTGTCCACTATTGGCATTCCCAAGGCTGAAGCAATTGGTGGTACAAAGCAAGCATTCCATAAAAAATATACACCATCAGCAACAAAATATAAACCAAATTAAATGTACACATTGAGCATGGGATGGCTTGACGGTCCTTGAACAGGGTTTTACATTCAGGGTTCTTTCTATTGCTTCGCTTGTGGTATCTGACACAATTTTTGGCGCTGAGGAAAGCACAGTCCCAAGATCTTCGGTTGCCGCTGCACCCACACTTTGAGCTGACACCTTACTGTCCTTACTCACTGGCTGCCTGCCTCACTGTGCTTCCTGCCTGCAGGGCCTCTGCTGTCGTGGTGGCCTGCACCTGGGATGCTGTTGTCACCAGCTTTGAGCTTGATCAACTCCCTCATCTCAGGTGTCAGCCTGGAATCTGCCCCGATCACTTCTGTAAAACTGTGACCATCACCAGCTCATCTCTAGCACTCCTGTTACCTTTCTTCTTCCTCCGCAGCATGGATCAAACGTAGCAGATCACGGTATTGATTTTGCTAACAGCTTTCCCTGCCCCACCCATTCCCCCCAGTCAATCCTGGTCACGGAGGTACCCTGAGAACCTGGAATGGAGTTTAACATCCTGAGTTATCTAGTAGGGACTCAGTGCACTGTCGCTGAACAACTGAATGGCTCGGCACATTCAGTGAGATAGACAGCATCATCCATTTTCTGGATGAGGAGACTGAGGCACAGAAAGAGTCAGTGCACCGCAGATCACCTGGTTAGAAATCGACAAGGCAGAATTGGTGCAGCCACTGTGGAAAACAGTACGGAGATTCCTCAGAAAACTCAAAATAGAATTACCATTGGATCCAGCAATCCCACTCCTGGGCATCTATCCAGAGGAAACCATGACTCGAAAAGACACCTGTACTCCAGTGTTCATTGCAGCACTCTATGCAATAGCCAGGTCATGGAAACAACCTAAATGCCCATCGACAGGGGAGTGGATAGGGAAGATATGGTACATACACACAGTGGAATATTACTCAGCCATGAAAAGGAACGAAATAACAACATTTATAGCAACATGGATGGACCTAGAAATTATCATGCGAAGTGAAACCAGTCAGACAATTAGACAGCAACACCCAATGCTACCGCTTACATGTGGAAACTAAAAGACACAATGAACCTTCTTACAGAACAGACAATGACTCACAGACTTTGGAAAACCTTTGGTTTTTCAAATAAGACAATCTGGGGGCTGGGGGGATGCACTGAGGGTTTGGGACGCAAATGCTATCAAATTGACTTGTGATGATTTTTGTATATCTATAATTGAAAATTCATTAAGCAAAGAAAAAAAAAAGAAAGAAATTGACAAAGCAGGTTATCGCCCAAGTGTTTTGACTCTTAACCCCTGCACCGAGCAAAAGGCAGAATAAACATAAAACTTCGAAGAGATGACAGTGCACAGGAAGGCGTCAGTTCAGGGAAGGAACTGGACGGGCCACCGAGGACTGATCTGATACCGTGTACTAGGGATTTCTGATCCCTGCATTTCATCTGCTTTAGAACTGTAGTGGGCAGAACTACGAGCACAAATTACCAACACTCAGCAGGCAATTCCCTGCCTGGTCACAGGGCTGGGAACTCAGGCAGAGGATCTGGACTTCTAGAGCAGGCTATTTGCCAAAGCACATTAGCCAGATCTACTTTGGCTGATGCTTGGTTCTTCCTCAGACCTCTCCCCTAGACCATGGTGCCTGGCTGGTGTTCCTGAGAAAGAGGGTGCATGTGAATCTTTTTGAGTCCAGTTAAGTCTGAAGTTCGGGGGTGGGGTGGTCCCCACTGGTAACTGCAGGTTCCAGCTGAGACTGCTGGGTGGCCCTGGCTGTCACGTGGGGTAACAATCACTGCTCACAAAAATGAACTTCATTCCTTTACTTTGATCCACCTCCTTGCAAAAGTCATAGAATCCAAGCATATGACATATGGTGGCTCCCAGTAACTCTGATACTCAGAAGTGATTATGCACAATTTTAGAGGAAGAAACAAAAAGTTCCCAACTCCGTGGAATAAGGAAAGCAACAGTGCACAGGAAACCAGTGCCTCAATCCATCCACCTCTTTCTCACCCACTCCGCCAGGCATCTTTCTCTCTTTTGTGGAACTCCTATTGCCCTGCTTAACTTGAGGGAAACCAGGAGCAGCAGGGTATCCCCCTGTAGTAGCAGATGGACACATTTCTTTGCCTTCTTTCCTGGGAGAGTCTAACTTCAGTGCTGAACATATGAAGAAAGAGAAGGGTCGGTGGACACACTCTCTCCCAAGCTCCAGAACCTGGAAGATGAAGGATTAGCCCAGGAAGACCCCCTCTGAGCCTCTGAGCAATGTTCAGTCTAGGGAAGTGTGGCAGGGAGCCCTGTCTGCGGCTCTGGAGGCCCTAATTCTTCTTGCTCTTCACTGCCCTTGACTTCAAGCCAAAGTTCCTTAACTGGTCCCTCTGCCTCAGCGTGAACAGCTAACTACACCCTACACTTAAGGGAGCAATAACCGCCCCGACCACCAATCTGCTCACCTCTGCTCACGCCCCCGGGTTGTCCTGACGCTCAGAATGGACGAATGACGCGCGGCTGGGAAACTGCAAATCCCTCCAAAGCCCAGGCTGACACCTTGAGCATCCGATGGAGGACTAAGCGGGGAGGCAAGACTTCCTTTCCCCAACCCTCCTCGCCTATTCAGCGGCCGCGGGCCGGACGCAGAGGAGGGGTTTTAGCTGGAAGAGGGTTGGGCCTGCCAGGGTTGGTCACACGGGGATTCTGAAATGGAGCGGCCCCCGGCGCACCACGGCCTTTTCTCCGCCCCCGACTCCCAATTCCAGCTTTCAGCTTTAGCTGCAGGATCGAGCCTTCCGGGGGTCCACATGCCCTTAGGGGAGTCCGAGAGGGGAGGACCGCGAAGAGAGAAGCCCCCAGCCCGACCTTCCCACACCGGTGGTGGCCCACCGCAGGGCGCACCAGCGTGAGCCCTCCGGCCAACCTCGTCCTCCGCCTCGGCCACTCGGCCACCCGCCCGCGGGCGCGATTCCCGCCGCGCTTTCGACGCCCCTGCTTCCCGCCCCGCCTCGGCGCGCGTCCCCCGCGCGAGCCCGCGGGGAAGCTGGGCAGCGGCGGCTCGGCGGACCCACAAAGCCCCCCGGCCGGGAGCCCAGCCCGGGGCGCGCGCGGAGCGGGGCGTGGCAGGGCGGGGCGCGCAGGCCGGGCCGGGCCGGGGGTGTCGGATGTCACCCCCAGCGCACACCTCGGCCGGGGGGCGGAGGAGCGAACCACTGAGATGCGGAGACCTCCCCGGTCCTAGAGCGGAGCAGGAAGTGTCCCAGGGGAGGGAGCCGGAGGGCTTCGGCCTTTCCTTTCCTCCGCGTCCGGCGGGCTCCAGAGGCAGCCAGGCCTGCACGGCGCGCCAACTGGGACGCAGCGCGGCGGTGAGTGCGGCCCGGGCGGCCCAGGCTTCTGCGGCCCGCGCGCCCGCTCGGCGCCTTCCCGCGCGCCCGGCTCCGCGCTCCCCGGTCCCTTGGCTCCCAGCCCCGCGCGCTCCGGCCTCCCTCCCTTCCCCGAGCCGAGAGGTGAATCTTCGGGCAGGGGGATAGACAACACCAATGTTGTTTTTTCAGGCGTCTCCATTTGCTCCTGCTTCTTCCCTCCTGAGCGGAGCCCTGGTTTTCTGGATGAGCAGGAGACGGGGTCTCGGCTAGCCAGGAACAGTCTGGCCCTTGCAGAGAACCCGCCTCAGGAAGGACACCCGGGAGACCGCGCTGGAAGGATGAGGAACTGCTGCCTAAGACTTCCGCCGCAGCAGGAGGGATTTGAGTTAGACGCTGGGAAGGAGTTCCAGGCGGTGAGGTGAGGAGCCGGGAGCTGGTTAACACCGGAGGCGTGCGTGGGTGTGGATGTGTAGGGGAGGGAAGACGGAGAGAGAGCTGGAGCTAGGAAAAGCTTGCCCCTTTCCCTGGCAGCAAATGCCAGTCCCCTTCTCTTTCTGCTAACCCAACTCTGTCCCTCCTCCTAGAGCTGCTTGAAGTGCGCCCCGCCCCCTGCGGGATCCTCCGGGGACGTAAGATCGTTCATTCATCACGCTTCATTCCTGAGCTTCCTCTGTGCCGGGTGCCAGGGTGACAAAGAGGAACACGGCTTTCTAGTGAGGGATGAAGGGCAGAGCCCAGAGCTGGGTGCTCTAGAGCAGACGCTGAGGATTGAGGGTGGGGCGCCTGGCCCCTAGACCTGAGAAATCTAAGGCCCTGGAGGTGTGTGACTGGCCAAGTTCAGGGAATGTGGCGTGGATAGGGCTGGGATTGGGTTTCAGACGCAGGAGCAAACACTGGAGGAAATCCGTCGGTGGGGCAAGCTGTAAGGCGTCCAGCCAGATACCCTCGGAGTCCTTTCGTGCCAGTTTGCATTTATTTTTATGTCGGAAAGCAAGAGGTTTGGGTTTTTCTGACTGCCCTTTAGTGTCTTTGTTGCTTTTCTTGCCTCGCTTGTCTTCCTGTGACATGGGACCGAAGCCTGCGTTTTGCGCGGAACCCTTGGCAGATGGGTGGGGGCACTGAGCTGCTGGAGGTTAGGGGGAGCCTTATAAACCAGGTGTGGAGAGTCAGTGCCCCGTCCAAGGATCTCAGAGGCCGGATGAAGAGTGACCCCATTTGCCCTTCATTTTTTTCTGGGACCCCTAGCCTGGAGTAGTGGCTGCTGCTCTGCATTACCGCTCTGTATGTATTCCACGGGGAGGTAGAGGGGCCCTTGAACCCCACCCTGCAGATGTGGAAGCTGGGCCATGAGTGCCTCACCTATGTCCTGCCTGAGCGAAGGCTGTTAGGTTGTGTGTGGTTTCCCTCATTGTAGATGGAATATGACAAGAGAAGGCAAAACAGGCAAAGACAAGGTGGAAGGTCAGACATCTTTATTTTTTTTTTTTTTTTTTTGCCTTATCTGGGGCCGCACCCGCGGCATATGGAGGTTCCCAGGCTAGGGGTCTAACAGGAGCTGTAGCCGCCGGCCTTCGCCACAGCCACAGCAACGTGGGTCCGAGCCGTGTCTGTGACCTACAAAATAGCTCATGGCAATGCTGGATCCTTAACCCACTGAGCGAGGCCAGGGATCGAACCCACAACCTCGTGGTTCCTAGTCAGATTCGTTAACCACTGAGCCACGATGGGAACTCCTGGAAAGTCAGACATCTTTAAATACTATTGTGTATTTAAGTGCTGTCGTGTACCATTCAGACTAGTGAGCTGTGCAGAGGCTCATCAGAGAGTACTGATATTTTAAAATACAGAGCGTTGTTTTTTTCTAGTAAACTCAGGGTGTGGCCACCTCTTTGGACTCTCCCCATCTGTTGTCTGCTGACTGCTTCATTTTCTGCTTCAGTTTCTGCCTCTCGGTGCATACTCCACTGAGCAAGGCCGATTCTCTGTGTTGTTCCAGCACTGATAGTCCACTCTAACCACTAGCGGGATGAATTTCCCATCCTGGATCAACCTTTGAAGGCTTTTCCCATGCATGTCTGTCTTTGTCTTTCCAGCTCGTTTTGTAAAGGTCTCAAGGACAAGGACGGTGACTTTGGCTCCGAAGCCTCAAGGTAGCGACCTTCTCATCTTGTCCATTTCAGGTCTTTTCCAGGAGGACCTGGCCACGGAAGGTACCACACAGTGTTAATTACATCTCTCTCCTGCATGTGGCCCTGTTGGTCTTTTGGGGATGCTTGGGACGCCAGTGCCACACTGAAATGCCACTGCTTTTCTCCTGGACTCCTTGCGTTGTTCATGTGGTCACCCAGTTAGGGAAATCATGATGATACTTTTGAAAGTGGGGTCATTGCTTCTTTCCCTTTGTCTAAGGATCGTCCACATTGGCACTGCTCCGATGTCCTAGGGCTTCTCCTACGGGCTTGTCTCTGTGGGCTTTGTCACTTTCCCCATCACCACCCCCCAAAAAACTACTGCAGGAGACCAGAACATTGAAGCCAGTGATTTCTGTTTGGAAATAGGGTCGTCTTCTGCTGCTGACCCCCATCAAATCCCATCATGCCCACAGCCCTGTGCCCCCGAGTACTGGCTCCTAAGGAAAGTGAGGAGCCCAGGAAAATGAGGAGCCCACCAGGAGAGAACCCTGGCCCCCAGGGTGAGCTTCCCAACCCTGAGTCCTCCCGCCGCCTCTTCCGACGTTTCTGCTACCAGGAGGCGGCGGGCCCCCAGGAGGCCCTGCACCGCCTCTGGGACCTGTGCCGGGGCTGGCTGAGGCCTGAAAGGCACACCAAGGAGCAGATCCTGGAGCTGCTGGTCCTGGAGCAGTTCCTGGCCATCCTGCCCCGGGAGATCCAGGGCTGGGTGCGGGCCCAGGAACCTGAGAGTGGCGATCAGGCCGTGGCGGCTGTGGAGGCACTGGAACGAGAGCCGGGAAGACCCTGGCAGTGGGTGAGCAGAGGGCGCTGGGCTGGGCTGGCCGGCAGGTTGGTGGGGGAGGGGGAGAGAGTGGGCAGCAGGTGTGGAGAGGGTGGCCACTGTGCTTTGATGATTTGGGGGCGGGGTGTCACACATCCCTGGCCAGGGATGAGAAATTCCATCGAGACCTATGTGCTTCGGTTGTGCCCATGTTGAAGTTAGGTGCCCCTGTCCCCCCACACAGATCCCGTTCGCTAAAGGCCCTAATTGGTGGCACAGTTATGTCATCCCCCTGTATAGCCCTGTCCTGAGCTGGGGCTGAGCCAGTGGCAGAGTCAATGATCAGCAGACGCTGGGAGGGAGGAGTTTGGAGCAGTCCCAGGCATAGTGCCTTGTCCTCACCTGGCCAGGGAGCTTTCCACTGAGCTCTAAGAAGCCCTGTCTGGGATTGCAGCTCAAGCACTGTGAAGATCCCGTGGTGATTGACGATGGAGACAGCCCTCCAGACCAGGAGCAGGAGCGGCTGCCCGCAGAACCCCAGAGTGACCTTGCAAAGAGCCTGGACACCCAGCCCATGGCCCTGGCTCAGGGCCCTGGGCTTCCCAGCAGACTCTCGGGCCAGCTCAGCGGGGACCCAGGTAGGGTGCCCGGGGGAGTGGGGGAGGGACATTTGTACCTCGCCCTGTGCACTTGACAGTAGCTGTTGAAATTTTTCATTCTTTCATGCCCCCTAACTGGCCCTGAACCATTTTCAGAGCTAGCCCTTCCCTACCTTTTTATTCCCCCCCACCCCCGGCTGCACCCACAGCATGGGGAAATGTCTAGGCCAGAAATCCAGCCTAATCCACAGCAGCAGCCAGAGCCGCAGCAGTGACGGCACTGGGTCCTTAACCCACTAGGCCACCAGGGAACTCTGTTCCCTAGGGCAGTTCAATCAGAATCTCATGAGAGTGTCCTCTTCATGGTGCCAGGTCTGCCCAAGGGACCTCTGCTAGGGCCAGATGGTTTTGAAGCTGCATCATTTCATCCCTTTGAGGCGCTGTCCCAGTAGGGCCGGTGCAGGGAGCTGAGCGTGGCCCTGTCTTCTTGTCTCTCTGAATCTCTCTTACCCCAGCCAGACAACTCCTGTTCTCAGTTTGTTATATTCTTGCAAGGCAATATAAAAACGCTTCTCAGAGAACAGGGTGATATCTTCAGGGCTTGGGGCATGAATGGCCTGGACATATCTGACTATATAAAGGTGCACTAATGGTCACAGCCAGGTGGCTTTGACAACACACACGCTTGGCTTTGAATACTGCAGCCATGATCCAGGGCGTGCTTCTAAACCCTGCAAGCCTCAGTTTCCTGGTCTGTCCAGTGAAGATAATCATTACCTGTACTGGGTTTTTGAGGATTGAAGGATTACAGGCATGTATTGCAGATATTGCAGGTTCAGTTATAGACTATTGCAATAAAGCTAATATCATCATAAAGTGCATCACATGAAGTTTTTGATGTCCTGGTACATGTAAAATTTGTGTTTGCTCTGTAGTCTGTTAAGTATACAATAGCATTGTATTTTTAAAAACAGTGTCCATACTTGGAGTTCCCGTCGTGGCTCGGTGGTTAACGAATCCGACTAGAAACCATGAGGTTGCGGGTTCGATCCCTGGCCTCGCTCAGTGGGTTAAGGATCCGGCGTTGCCGTGAGCTGTGGTGTAGGTTGCAGACGTGGCTCGGATCCCGCGTTGCTGTGGCCGTGGCGAAGGCCGGCGGCTACAGCTCCTGTTAGATCCCTAGCCTGGGAACCTCCATATGCTGCGGGTGTGGCTCTAGATAAAGGCAAAAAGACAAAAAAAAACAAAAAACAACAAAACAAACAATGTCCATACTTTAATTAAAAATATTTCAGTCCCCAGTGGCTCAGCAGCTTAAAGATCTGGTGTTGTCACTGCTGTGGTACAGGTCTGATGCCTGGCTCAGGAACTTTTGTATACTGCAGGTGTGGCTAAAAAAAAAAGTTTTTAATTGCTAAAAAATGCTAACCATTATCTGAGCCTTCGGCAAGTCAAAATCGTTTTACCTCCATGTTTATGGCTGCTGACTTTTCAGGTCGGTGGTTGCTGAAGGTTGAGGTGACTGCCAATTTCTTGAAGTAAGACAGCAATGAAATTTTGCCTCATCAATTGCCTCTTCCTTTCATGAATGATTTGTCTCTAGCATGTCATGTTGTTTTATAGCATTTTATCCATAGAACTTCTTTCCTTTCAGAACTGAAGTCTGTCCCACCATTGCATTGATCATCTTAAGTTCGTGTAATTTTTTTTTTTTTGTCTTTTTGCCTTATCTAAGGCCGCACCCGCGGCATAGGGAGGTTCCCAGGCTAGGGGTCCAACAGGAGCTGTAGCCGCCGGCCTTCGCCACAGCCACAGCCACGCGGGATCCGAGCCGCGTCTGCAACCTACACCACAGCCCACGGCAACGCCGGATCCTTAACCCACTGAGCGAGGCCAGGGATCGAACCTGCGACCTCATGGTTCCTAGTCAGATTCGTTAACCCCTGAGCCACGACGAGAACTCCAGTTCGTGTAATATTCTAAATCCTTTATTGTCATTTCTACAGTCTTTGCAGCATTTTCACCAGGAATAGAGTCCATCTCAAAAAAATAAACCACTTTCTTTACTCATCCACAAGAATCAACATCTCATCTGTTCAAGTTTTATCCTAAGATTGTAGCAAACCAGTCACATCTTCAGGCCGCCCTTCGAATTCTAGTTCTCTTTCCTGTTTCCACCATATCTGCAGTTACTTCCTCCACTGAAGTCTTTGAACCCCTCGAAGTCATCCACGAGGGTTGGTATCAACTTCTTCCAGATTCCTTGTTACTGTTGTTATTTTGACCTCTTCCTCTGAATCACAAATGTTCTTAATGGCGTCTAAACAGCGAACCCTCTCCAGGAGATTTCAATTTACGTGGTCTGGATTCCCTCAGAGGAATTACTGTCTATAGCAGCTATAGCCTGATATAACGTGCTTCTTAAATAATAAGACTTAAAAGTTGAAACTTCTCTTTGATCTGTGGGCTGCCGCATGGATGTTGTGTTAGCAGGGCATGAAAGCAGGGTTAATCTCGTGCGTCTCCATCAGAGCTCTTGGGTGACTATTCGAAAAGCAGCACTATTTTGAAAGGGATTTTTTTCTGAGCATTAGGTCTCAACAGTGGGCTTAAAATATTCAGTAAACCATGTTGTAGCCAGATGTGTTGTCATCTAGGCTTTGTTCCTTTTGCAGAGCACAGACAGAGTAGATTTAGCATAATTCTTCAGAGCCCTAGGAGTTTGGCCTGGCAAATGAGCACGGGCCTCAGCTTTAAGTCACAGGCTGCGTTAGCCCCTGACGAGAGTCAGCCTATCCTTTGAAGCTTTGAAGCCGAGCATTGCCTTCTTTTGAGCTGTGAAACTTCTAGGTGGCATTTTCTTGCAACATAAGGCAGTTTTGTCTACACTGAAAATCTTTTGTGGAGGTCCCGTCATGGTGCAGCGGAAACGAATCCGACTAGGAGCCATGAGGTTTGCGGATTCGATCCCTGGCCTCTCTCGGTGGGTTAAGGATCCGGCGTTGCCATGAGCTGCGGTGTAGGTCGCAGATGCGGCTCGGATCCTGTGTTGCTATGGCTGTGGCATAGGCCGGCAGCTGTAGCTCCGATTTGACCCCCTAGCCTGGGAACCTCCATATGCTGCAGGTGCAGCCCCAAAAAGCAGTAGCTACCTTCGTTAATGATCTTAGCTGTATCTTCTGGATAATATGCTTCTACATCAGCACCTGCTGCTTCACCTTGTACTTTTGTGTTATGGAGACGGCTTCTTTCCTTCAACCTCGTGAGTCAACCTCCACTAGCTTCAGACTTTTCTGCACTTCATGCTTCTTTCAGCCATCACGGGTCGAAGAGAACTAGAGCCTAGCTATGGATTAGGCTTTGGTTTAAGGGAATGTTGTGTAGCTGGTTTCCTCTATCCAGGCCATCAACGTGTTCACCATATCAGCAGTAATGCTGTTTGGCTTTCTTATCATTTGTGGTGTTCATGGGAGTAGCACTTTTTTGTTTTGATCATGTGGAGTTTGTTGACACGTGGAAGTTCCCAGGCCAAGGATCGAACCTATGCCGTAGCACTAGCGACGCCGGATCCTTAACCCGCTAGGCCACCAGGGAATTCCTGGAGTAGTGCTTTTAATTTTTCCTTCAGTAACGTTTGGTTTGCATTTACAACTTGGCTAACTGGTATAAGAGGCCTAGTTTTCATCCTGTCTCTGCTTTCGACGTGCCTTTCTCACTAAACTTAACCATTTCTGTCTTTTGATTGCAAGTGAGAGATAAGTGGCTCTTTCGCTTGAACACTTAAGAGGCCATTGTAGGGTTATTAACTGGCCTAATTTCAATATTATTGTGTCTCAGAATAGAGAGGCCCAAGGAGAGGGAAAGAAAGAAATAAGGGAGCAGTCAGAGCACGCACATTTATTGATTGTTTGCTGTGGTTTACGGTGCCCTGCAGCAGTTGCAATAATAGCGTCAAAGATCCCTGCTTACAGAATACCACGGGAAATAGAATAATATGAAAAAGTTTGAAATATGAGAGTTACCAAAATGTGACACAGACATTAGGTGAACAAATGCTGTTAGGAAAATGTTGCCAATAGGCTTGCTCAGAACAGTGTTGCCACAACCTTCAGTTTTTTTTGTTTGTTTTTGGTTTTTTTTGCCTTTTTGTCCTTTTATGGCCACACCCGTGGCATATGGAGGTTCCCAGGTTAGGGGTCTAACAGGAGCTGTAGCCGCCGGCCTTCGCCACAGCCACAGCAACGCGGGATCCAAGCCGCATCTGCAACCTACACCACAGCTCATGGCAACGCCAGATCCTTAACCCACTGAGCAAGGCCAGGGATCGAACCCGCAACATCATGGTTCCTAGTAGTCGGATTCGTTTATCGCTGCGCCACGACAGGAGCTCCCAACCTTCAGTTTTTTAAAAAACGTACTGTCTGTATAAAGTACAATAAAATGACGTATTCCTGTATGCCCATAAAATGCTGAGCAGGGGGCCTGAGCTGCCCATGATTTTTAGCTGAGGTAATAATGGAAAAAAATGGTGCCCTCAGGTCGAAGGAACTGACCCCTAGGGTTTGAGAGTTAATTCGGGTGGGCTTGCCACTTTGCACTGTAGTTACAGATGGGAACAGGAAGTATGAGGAGACCAGGATTGCATTCTTAAGACGATTCAAAGGAGTCGTCCTTGCCATTGTAATAACCTTTTCAGTTTAAAAAAAAAAGAGAGAGAGAGAGACTATTAAGGAGTTCCTGCTATAGCACAATGGGATTGGCAGCATCTCTGGAGCACGAGGATGCAGGTTCGATCCCGGGCCCCAGTGCAGTGGGTTAAAGATCTGGTGTTGTCCCAGCTGCGGCAGAGGTCGAACTGCAGGCTCAGATCTGATCCCTGACCGGGGAACTTCATGTGCCCCGGGGTGGTTAAAAAAGGAGAAAAAAAAAATGCATGTTAAATCTCTTTATCCGTGAAAGTATACTGATTTCCGTACAGATGAAACTCTCCAGCCTTTCCTTGGGTTAAAAATCAAGACAGATGTGCTAGGGCTGCCCAAACAAAGGCACATAGTCTGGGCGGCATGAACAGCAGAAGTGTATCATCTCACAGTTCTGAAGGCCAGAAGTCCTAGATCAAGGGGTCAGCAGAGTTGGTTTATTCCTTGGCTTCCAGGTGTGTCTTCTTGGGTCCTCACATTGTTTTCCCTTTGTGTGTCTGTGTTCTCATCTCCTCTTAGTCTAAGAGCATCAGTCATAGCGGATTAGGACCCAGCTCAGTTAACCTCACTGTCACTGAATTGCCTCTTGAAAGATGCTGTGTCCACATACAGTCCCCGTTAGGAAGTACTGGGGGCAGGGGCTTTGACCCAGGGATTTGGCAGGGATGCAGTTCGGCCCCGTTCCCATTAGCTTGAGAAACAGGCATCCGCCCAAATAAGCCACGCACGTGCAAGTAGCCCAGGCGCTGCCAGTTGTTGGTGGCCATGAGAGGGTGCTCGGGAGCAAGGGGAGGACCTTCAGGAACAGGAGCAGCCTACTCTCCTGGGTGAAGCTCTGCGAAAAGCCAGCCACCGTGGATGGGCTTTGGGTCAAAAATGTCAGCTCCTGCGTTTCCCTGAGTAGTGATAAACGGACAAAGGCGTGATGAGAGTTAGCTCTTTGGAAGACACGAAATGTTTGGGTGTTGTGTCATTGGGCACCACTTCCAGTAAAAGCCCTAAAATTCCTGGAGTTCCTGTCGTGGTGCAGCAGAAACGAATCTGACTAGGAACCGTGAGGTTGTGGGTTCGATTCCTGGCCTCGCTCAGTGGGTTAAGGATCCGGCGTTGCCGTGAGCTTGTGGTGTAGGTCTCAGATGCAGCTCGGATCCCGCGTTGCTGTGGTCGGCAGCTACAGCTCCAATTAGACCCCTAGCCTGGTAACCTCCATATGCCACCAGTGCAGCCATAAAAGGACAAGAAAAAAAAAAAAAAGAAAAAGGAAAAACCCTGAAGTTCCTAATCTTGAAGGTTTTCCTAAAAATATAGATTTTGTTAAGAGGCTAGAAACTTTTCCAAAGTAATCTTCAAAGTGTTGATGTGCTCATTTGTCATGGTTAAGGTAAGGTATTTTCTCTCCCAGGAGGTGGTAGGTATGAGAGCCGAATTAGAACATCCCTTCATCCCCTCCTCAAATCCGTGCCCCGTCCAGGCTGAGCTGCCAGCAGGAGTGGCGAGGCTGTCTCCCGGGGGAAACCCCGCCCCCGCCACCCAGATGTCACTGCTGGCTGATCTGGCTCCTGTCTCGGGCTCTTGCTCCAAGTAGCCATACGTGCCCCTGCTGTTGGCTGAAAGCTTTGCATCCCAGGTGAGGAACACTAGTTTCAAGTGTTAGCTTTTTTTTTTTTTGTCTTTTTGCCTTTTTTTATCTAGAGCCGCACCCGCTAGGGGTCTAACAGGAGCTGTAGCTGCCGGCCTTCGCCACAGCAATGCAGGATCCAAGCCGCTTCCGCGACCTACACCACAGCTCACGGCAACGGCGGATCCTTAACCCACTGAGCAAGGCCAGGGATCGAACCCGCAACCTCATGGTTCCTAGTCGGATTCGTTAACCACTGAGCCACGACGGGAACTCCTCTAGCGTTAGCTTTGACATCGATTTCACATCATGACCTGGAGGTTGACCTCCCGAGGAGAGACGATAGTGTGATTTTCCAGTTCTTAGTCTGTGAGAGGAGCACCTGCTGAAACACACCTCATTTTGACCTGGCTGCGCCATGGGCCGGGTCTGAGCCCGTGCTAGGCAGAGAAGAGAAATCATAGGAGAATATAGCAGAGGCCCTGGTAGCCCAAGATGAGGAAGAGGGAGATCCCCAAACCATGCTTTTTGTGTGATCGCGGTAAGGGCGTGGTACCAAGTGCTCTCCGGGGAGCCTCTGATAGAGATAATAGCCTTTCTCACGGAGCTTTGCGAGTTTTTTCTTTTTACAGCGGCACATGCGGTGTGTTGGAATTCCCAGGCTAGGGGCTGAATTGAGAGCTGCTGGTGCAGGTCTCCACCACAGCCACGGCGACACGGGATCCGAGCCGCGTCTGCAGCGTACACCACAGCTCACGGCAACGCCGGATCGTTAACCCACTGAGCGAGGCCAGGGATCGAACCTGCAACCTCATGGCTCCTAGTTGGATTCGTTAACCACTGAGCCACGAAGGGAACTCCTATATCGGGTTCTTAACCTGCTGAGCCATACCAGGAACTCCCGATCTATAAACGTATAAAGGTATACGTTTGTATATCCCTGGAGTCCCACAGTAATCGTCATTGCCAACAGCTCTTACTGAACGCTTGACTCCATGGAGCTTTAGCCTTGTTTTCCCCTTGTATCGTGAAGGTCCCTGGACCCACTGGGCGTCACAGAGCTCGGTGGTGGGGAGCCAACCACGGGTGAGAAAAGAGAGCCGGGATTTGATGAGATACCCTTTTTCTGGTCTCTTTCAGTTCTGCAGGACACCTCTCTTCTTGAGGAAGCAGGTTTGAGGGATGTCCAGCAGGTGGCCGCCCTGCAGCTGCCCCCGGTGAGTGACCGCCGCACGAGTCTTTGACAATCTCCTGTTTTGCCTCTTTGGAAGCTACAGGGCCACTCCTCCGGGACCCCCCTCGGCTTGCCGTCGGCCACGCAGGCTGTTCCTAGCCAGGAAAACCAATACAGGAAGGGCCGGAGTCTGGGCATGCCCTCCTGCCTTCATAGTCCTGGCTGGTCACTGTGCCGGCTGCTCGGCTGTCACCTTCGGGAGCCTCTGTGCAGACAGTGATGGTGAAAAGCAAAGCCCCCACTCCCCAAGTGCTCATCTGTTGGCCTCTTGGCATCTTCATGTTCCTCTCCTGTGAAATGAGAGGGAGACCTCTCCACTCTTTTCCTTCACGGGTATCTTTAATTTGAGAATAACGACAGTGGTAACTATTTCAGAAATGTTGGGAAATGGAGAAATAACAGATCACCAGCACCGTCACACAACCAAGTAGTGGGCTTTGAGGGAATTTCCTCTGTGTTTTTCTCCCGTGTTGACCACGCAAGGCTTACTGTCTCAGCTGTCCTCACAGGCTAGGGGGCTGGTCTTGGCCTAGCAGGTGTGCCCACTTGCCTCTTTTTTTTTTGTCTTTTTGCCTTATCTAGAGCCGCACGCGCGGCATATGGAGGTTCCCAGGCTAGGGGTCTAACAGGAGCTGTAGCTGCCGGCCTTCGCCACAGCCACAGCAACGCGGGATCCGAGCCGCGTCTGCAACCTACACCACAGCTCATGGCAATGCTGGATCCTTAACCCACTGAGCAAGGCCAGGGATCGAACCCGCAACCTCATGGTTCCTAGTCGGATTTGTTAACCACTGAGCCACGACGGGAACTCCCCACTTGCCTCTTTCCAGCCCATCTTCTGCCTCCAGCCATGATTTCTGACAGTGCTTCTTCATCTTTCTTTCCTTCCTTCCTTCTTCCCTTCCTTCTTTCTTTCTTTCTCCATACTCATGCTATATGGAAGTTCCCGGGCCAGGAACCAAATATGAGCTGCAGCTGCAGCCTGTGCCACAGCTGCAGCAGTGCTAGATCCTTAACCAACCTGCCACAGTGGGAACTCGCATTTTCCTTCCTAACGCTTTTCCTTTCTCTGGCATGAAATTTTTAGTTATCATAGCATTATCTCCCACAAGAACGGGCTGTGTGAATAAGTGTGGGCCTTATGTTGTTACTTGTTCCCTGGCAGGTGGAAGGCTGTCTGAAAGACAGTGGATGTGCAGGAAGCACATCTCAAGTGTGCTCTCAGCACAGTGCATTCCCCGAGGCTTCAAACTTGGGGAGTGGAAAAGGCTCGGGGTGGGATGGAATTAGCCAGGGTACGTGGGATGGGACGCCTCTGTTCCCTCAGTGCTGCACCCTTGGGCCCTTGTGCTCAACACATGCGTTACAGCATCTGCTAGGTACTGTCATGACTTTTGAACACAGAATGATCCAAAGGAGATGACACTCGTGACCGGTACGACACACAAGGAGATAACTGTGAATGTGATATCTAATGAGCTTTGGCGCTCGTCTTTGAATTTCTGCAGGTGCCTGTAAATGCCATAGTGAGCAGAAGGTATAGTTTGATAAAGCAGTACTGTCTTAGGACTCTGTTGAAGATTGTTTCTGTCTAATGCCCTAGAAGTCACCATCATGAAGATTTTTATGTTTTGTTTTTCTTTCTTTTAAAAAAAAATCCGTATGGGGAATTTCCTGCTGTGACACAGTGGATTAATGATCTGGCTTGTCTCTGTGGAGGCTACTGGTTTGATGATCCCAGGCGCAGAGCAGTGGGTTAAGGATCCGACATTGCTGCAGCTGCAGCGTAAGTAACAGCTGCGTCTTGGTTTTGCTCCCTGGCCTGGGAACTTCCGTATGCTGTGGAGGCAGCCAAAAAAGGCGGAAAAAATCATTTGGAGTTCTCTTGCGGCACAGCGTTTTAAGGATCCAGTGTTGTGGCTGTGTGGGCACAGGCACAGTTTCAGTCACTGGCCCAGGAACTTCCACATATTGCGGGTGCGGCCAAAAAAAAATTAAAGCACAGAATCATTTATGGTAGAATACACATAACATAAAATAGACCTTTTTTTTTTTTTTTTGCTGCACCAGTGGCATATGGAAGTTCCTGGGCCAGGGATCGGATCTGAGCCACAGCTGGGACCTGTGCCTCAGCTGGGGCAATGCTGGATCCTTAGCCCTGGGCCTGGGGATCGAACCGGCACCTCCACAGAGACAACACAGATCATTAACCTACTGCGCTACAGAGGGAACTGCTAAAATTTACATCTTAACCGTTTTCAGTGTACCAGTGGTGTTTTTATGAGTTCAGTAATATTAAACGTATTCACGTTCTTGTGCAATCAGTCTCTAGTATTTATCTTCCCAAGTTGAAACTCCTCACAAATTAAGTAATAACTATCCATTCCCCCATGTGCCCAGCTCCTTGAAACCACCATTCTGGTTTCTCTGATTTAACCACTCTTTTATTTTATTTATTTTTGTCTTCTTAGGGCCACACCCATGGCGTATAGAAGTTCTCAGGCTAGGGGTTGAATCCGAGCTGCAGCTGCCGGCCTGCACCACAGCCACAGCAAAGCAGGATCCCAGCCTCATCTGCAACCTACGCTGCAGCCAACAGCAACATCAGATCCTTAACCCACTGAGCAAGGCCAGGGATCAAACCCGAGTCCTCATGGATGCTAGTTAGTTCGGGTTCAGGGTCACGTTCCTTACCATTGAGCCAGCATGGGAACTCCTGATTTGACCACGCTACATAGTTCATATAAGTGAAATCATACAATATTAATATAGTCATTGATTAGATAGCTCCAATCAGATAGTATTGATTAGATAGTAATTGATTGGATAGTAGTGATTAAATAGCTAGCTCAGGCAAGTGGGATCACACAGCATTTGTCTCTTCCTGCCTGGCTTGTTTCACTTAGCATCATGTCCTCAAGATTCATCCATGATGTAGCACGGGTCAGAATTTCCTTCCTTTTTAAGGCTGAGTCATGCATATAAATCGTTTTGTTATTTCATCCATTCGTAGGTAGACCCTTGAGTTGCTGCCACCTTTTGGTTGTCAGCAATGCTGCTGTGATTGTGTATGCATCTCAAGTTTAGGTATTTCTAACTTTTTTAGATAATTGTAGATTCACATGTAGCTGAGAGAAATAATAGATTCCTTGTGCTTTTGTACTAACTGCTAAGATCTTATAAAAATATAGTACAGTGTCCTAACCAGCGTAGTGACATTGATACATCCAGGATACAGACTGTTCACTTCAAAGGACGCTTTATGTTGTCTTTTATAAGCCAAACCCGTTCCTGTTTCACTCCATGCTGTCATCTGTCTCTGGCGATTGCTGTCCTACATCTCTGTAACGTTGTCATTTCAAGAAAATTATATAGTATGGTAACATTTGGAATTGACTGTCAGCGTGGTTCTGAGGAGATGCAACCAGAATTTGCATGTATCGGTTACTCATTCCTTTTTCTGTTTGTTTTTTGCTGCGTGTGCAGCAGCTTGAGGTGGGATCTCCGTTCCCAGACCAGGGACTGAACCTGGGCCTCAGCGAAAGTGCCCGTTCCTAGAGTTCCCGTTGCAGCTCAGCAGAAATGAAACCGACTAGTCACCATGAGGATGTGGGTTCGATCCCTGGCCTTGCCCAGTGGGTTAAGGATCCTGCATGGCCATGAGCTGTGGTGTAGGTCACACACAGACTCAGATCTGGCATTGCTGTGGCTGTGCCATGAGCTAGCAGCTACAAATCTGATTCGACCCCCAGCCTGGGAACTTCCATATGCGACAGGTGCTGCCCTAAAAAGCAAAAAAAAAGTGGGGGGGGAGTGCCAGTTCCTAACCACTAGACCACCTGGAAACTCCCAATAGTCCATTCCTTTTCATTGCTGAGTAGAATTCCGTGGTATGGCTATATTAAGTTTGTTTAGCCATTCACCTGTTTTTGTTTCTGTTTTTTTCTTTTTGCCACATCCAGGGCATGTGGAAGTTCCTGGGCTGGGGATTGAACCCTTACTGCAGTGGCAACCTGAGCCACTGCAAGGACAATACTAGGTCCTTCAGCCACCGTACAAGGGAACTCACCTCATTCTCCTGTTGAAGAGCATCTAAATTGTTTCCAGTTTGGGACTTTCTTGCCTAAAAGCTGCTGCTGCTGACGTTTGCATGCGAGTTCTGTGTGAACATCGATCTTTGGGATAAATGCCTAGGCGTGCCGCTGGGGGCTGAATGGCAAGTACATATTTAGTTTTGAGGGACCTACGTCCTTTTCCAGAGTGACTGTAGCATTTTGCGTTCCTATGACTGATTCACATTCTCTGCATCCTCTCGCCCTTTATTGTTGTCACTTTTTGATTTTAGCCATTTTGAAAAGCGATATCCCATTGTGGTTTCAATTTGCATTTCCGCAGTGGCTAATGATGTGTGACATCTTTTCATGTGCTCATCTGCCATCTGAATTATCCTGTGAAATGTTTCTTCATGACTTCTGCCCGTGTTCTAATTGGACCATTAACTTTTGTTTTGTTTTGTTTTTTTGCCTTTATGTAGAGCCGCACCCGCGGCATATGGAGGTTCCCAGGCTAGGGGTGTAACAGGAGATGTAACCGCCGGCCTTCGCCACAGCCACAGCAACACGGGATCCGAGCCGCGTCTGCGACCTACACCACAGCTCACGGCAACGCCGGATCCTTAACCCACTGAGCAAGGCCAGGGATCAAACCCGCAACCTCACGGTTCCTAATCGGATTCGTTAACCACTGAGCCACAAAAAGAACTCTGGACCATAAACTTTTTTACTGTTTTTTTTTTTTCAAGAGCTCCATGTATATTGTAGATGCTTAATCCTTAGCTGGATATGTGTTTCGCAGATGTTTCCTTCTGCTCTGCAGCTTGCCTTTCCATCCCTTTAACAAGTTTTTAGCAGAGCAGAGGTCTTAAATTTGAATTAAGTCCAAATTGTCACTTTTTTCCTTTTAAAGATCATGCTTTGGGTGAGTTCCCTGGTGGTGCAGTGGGTTAAGAACTTGATGTCACTGCTGTAGCTCTGGTTGCTGCCATGGTGCAGGTTCAGTCCCTGACTCGGGAACAAAATGCTGCAGGCGTGGCCAAAAAAAAAAAAATCATGCTTTTTGGTAAAAGTCTGACTCTTTTCTTAGCCTTAGATCCCAAAGTTGTCTCCAATGCTGGATCCTTAACCTACTGACCCACCAGGGAACTCTTCTGTTTTTTTTCTGAAAGTTATGTAGTTAACATTTTAACATTTTATGTTTAAATCCATGATAACGTTTAATCTGTCATCTGTGATCCATTCACATTTAGGTCCACGATGTCTTAATTATTTTATAAGGTGTGAGACTTAGATTGAGCTTCACATTTTTTGCCCATGGAAAGCCAGTTGCTGTAGCCCCATTCCCTGTTCATTGCTCCACTGAGTCGCTTTTGCTCCTTTGTCAAAAATCAGTTGAGGAGTTCCTGTCGTGGCTCAGTGGTTAACGAATCTGACTAAGAACCATGAGGTTGCAGGTTCGATCCCTGGCCTTGCTGAGTGGGTTAAGGATCCGGCGTTGCCGTGAGCTGTGGTGAGGGTTGCAGACGCGGCTCGGATCCCGCGTGGCTGTGGCTGTGGCGTAGGCCAGCGGCTACAGCTCCTGTTAGACCCCTGGCCTGGGAACCTCCACATGCCGCGGGTGCAGCTCTACATAAAAGGCAAAAAGACAAAAAAAAAATCAGTTGAGCATGTTTGTGTGGGTATTTCCCTGGGTTCTCTGTTCTTTTCCATTGATCTGTTCGTCTCTGTCTCTACTAATATGCGCAATTTTGATTACCGTAGCTATATAGTCGAGTTTAGGTAGATTAATTCTAGAGGTTTGGAAGCCGTGGTGATGGTATTTTAATTATAGATTCAACTTCCTTAATTCCTATAGAGCTGTGTTCATACTGTCTGTTTCATGGCGGATGAGTTGTGGTAGTGTGTGTTTTTCAAGGAATCGGTTCATTTCATCTAAGTTGTCAAATGTATGTGTGTAACGTTACTGGTACTTTTCTTTTATTATCCTTTTGTCATCAGGAGGGTCTGTGACATCCTTGTTTCATTCCTGATACTGAAAATGTGTGCCTTCTTTGTTTTTCTTTGTCAGTCTTGCTAGAGGTTTGCGGTTTTATTTATTTATTTATTTTTGTCTTTTGGCCTTTTCTAGGGCCGCACCCGCGGCATGTGGAGGTTCCCAGGCTAGGGGTCTAACGAGCTGTAGCCGCCGGCCTTCGCCACAGCCACAGCAACGTGGGATCCGAGCCGCGTCTGCAGCGTACACCACAGCTCACGGCAACGCCGGATCCTTAACCCACTGAGCAAGGCCAGGGATCGAACCCGCAACCTCATGGTTCCTAGTCGGATTCGTTAACCACTGAGCCACGGTGGGAGCTCCTGCTTTTGCTTTTTTTCTTGTGTGTGTATGTCTTATTGAAATATAGTTGATTTACAGTGTGGTGTTTTTTGCTTTACAGCAAAGCAGTTCAGTTTTACATACCCATATATGCGTGTGTGGGTGTATTTTTCCATTACAGTTTATCGTAGGATTTTTTTTTCTCTTTTTGCCTTATCTAGGGCCGCACCCGCGGCATATGGAGGTTCCCAGGCTAGGGGTCTAACAGGAGCTGTAGCCGCCGGCCTTCGCCACAGCCACAGCAACACCAGATCCCAGCCGCGTCTGCGACCTACACCACAGCTCACGGCAACGCCGGATCCTGAACCCACCGAGCAAGGCCAGGGATCGAACCTGCAACCTCATGGTTCCTAGTCGGATTCGTTAACCACTGAGCCACGAAGGGAACTCCTATCATAGGATGTTGAGTATAGTTCCTTGTGCTTCACATCAGGACCCGGTTGTCTGCCTGCTTTTCTTTCTCTCATGCACATTCTTCCCGCCGGTTTAGGGCGTCCCTCCCCTAGCTCGTCCCTGGATTCATGTACGTGTTGTCCTGTGGTTTCAGAGCCGGGTTTCTCCTTTCAAGGATATGATCTTCTGCTTCTCGGAAGAGGACTGGTCCCTTCTAGATCCTGCCCAGACCGGCTTCTATGGAGAGTTCATCATCGGGGAGGACTGTGGGGTCTCACTGCCTCCAAGTAAGACAGCTCCCCTTTCTCCTGAGACCAGGGAACTGGGGGAAAGGGGGGCCCACATCTGACCTCTCTGTTCATCCCCAAACCCCGATGGGAGGTTATCTGTACCCACTGGTCCCAATGCCGCTTTACAGAGTGACCACTGCCTGCTGCTATCAGATATCAAGTTAGGCTTATTTTACCTGGTTATTTTGCATACATAACCACATATGACTTGTATCCCTGGCATCTGTTTTTTTGTTTTTTGTTTTTTTGTTTTTTGTCTTTCTGCCTTATCTAGGGCCGCACCCGCGGCATATGGAGGTTCCCAGGCTAGGGGTCTAACAGGAGCTGTAGCTGCCGGCCTACACCACAGCCACAGCCACGCGGGATCCAAGCCGCGTCTGCAACCTACACCACGGCTCACGGCAATGCCGGATCCTTAACCCGCTGAGCGAGGCCAGGGATCAGACCTGCAACCTCACGGTTCCTAGTCGGATTCATTAACCACTGTGCCATGATGGGAACTCCTCCCTTGCATCTGTTTGTCCTTTGTCGTTCTTAGCTCGCGATTCTCCACTGCTGGTTATCTAACTATTAGGCCTAAACAAGACACTCCAAGCCCGCAGCTTCCCCTTCATGGTCCTCCCTCTGCTTCCCCTGGTCCTTCCGCTTCTCTGTGGCTCTGCGTGGCCTCTGTCGGCGCCATGGCCTGTCGTGCAGCCCTCCAGCATTTTCCGGACCCGATCCAGTCACCGCTGTCTTCTCCCCCTGGCTTCCTGTGGAGAGCAGCGCGCAGTTCACGGGAGGGTGAATGGGTGTCCTCCTCTTTTTTCTGTGAACAGATGACCCCGCTGCCCAGATGGACATCTCCCAAGGAGAGGACAATGAGCCACGTGTTCCGGAGCTGCAGGACTTCCAGGGGAAGGACGTATCCCTGGTCTCCTACTCAGGTGAGTAATGCTCCCAGAATGGGGGGGCAGGGGGGCTGGAAGGCTTGCCGTGGGCCAGAGGGAGGCCTGCTCCCTGCGGCCTCTTTCTACAGCCCTCTATCACCTCTGGACCACATCTTGGGAGAATGACTCTGGCCTCCTCCTTGAGTCCTCGCTGAAAGAATGTAGCATTTTATTTATTTATGTATTTTTTTGCCTTTATCTAGGGCCGCACTCCCGGCATATGGAGGTTCCCAGGCTCGGGGTCTAACAGGAGCTGCAGCTGCTGCCTTCGCCACAGCCACAGCAACGCAGGATCCGAGCCGCGTCTGCGACCTACACCACAGCTCACGGCAACGCCGGATCCTTAACCCACTGAGCAAGGCCAGGGATCAAACTCACAACCTCATGGTTCCTAGTCGGATTCGTTAACTACTGAGCCACGACGGGAACTCCCATAATGTGGCATTTTAATTTTGCCAGATGTTCGGATTGCACTCCATCAGCCAGGCGCTAGGAGATGATAGCAATATCTTTCTCCTCGGCTTGTGCCCCCCGCCCCCCTCCATGGCCTCTCCACGAGTGAGGTCAGATAACTCCCCAGGGGAGGAGGAGGGCAAGCCACCTCTTGGCTGGTCACTGAGCGAGCCCAGTGCCTCTGGATGCCTCACCATCATCTACTCCTTCCAACCACAGATGGCAGGTAGGGTGAGGAGGCTGAGGCCCGGGGAGGTGCTGGGACTTGGTTGATGCGACACAGCTCAGCAGCGGCATTTCCCAGCCCCCTCCCCACCCCAGCTTTCAGTGTCACTGGGGCTTGTCTTTGTAACCGCCACGTGGTTAGTGCCTCAAGGTGTCAGCTCCTTCAGGGGGAAAAGCTTTGTGTGGTGTCAGCAGCAGCCCCGAGGCCCCTTCGCCTTTGGGACCCAAAGCTGTCACAGAGCAGATCAAGTTTTTGCTCATCCTTGCCACCTGGGACTAGCATTCAGGGTCTCTGGACGCCGTCTCTGCCCCTGCATTCTCTGTCTGGGCTGTGTTTATGCAGTGTCTGTGTGGAGTGCTAGAAATCCACCACAGAAAGTGAAAATGTCAGGAAGGACGGCAGTTACTTGTCCGTAGTCCAGTGGACGGGGCAGAACCAGGATCCACGTTCGTTCGGTCTAGCTTCAAAACCCCTGTTCTTGGCAGTGGCCCATTTTGCAAATTCATTTGCTCAGCGTTTGCAGAGTGGCTGCCGTGAGAGGGAGCTCAGGCCTGCTCTCAGATCACAACCTGGCATCTGTTAAGACGCCTCCTGGGAGCTCCTACTGTGGCACAGTGGGTTAAGGATCCGGCACTGACCACAGCTGTGGCTTAGGTTCAGTCCCTGACCCTGGAAATTCCACGTGCTACAGGTATGGCAAAAAAATAAAAATAAATTAAAAAAAAAAAAAAGGAATTCCCGTCGTGGCTCAGTGGTTAACGAATCCGACTAGGAACCATGAGGTTGCGGGTTCAATCCCTGTCCTTGCTCAGTGGGTTAAGGATTCGGCGTTGCCGTGAGCTGTGGTGTAGGTTGCAGATGCAGCTGCTCGGATCCCGCGTTGCTGTGGCTGTGGCGAAGGCCGGCGGCTACAGCTCCTGTTAGACCCCTAGCCTGGGAACCTCCATATGCCACGGGTGCGGCTCTAGATAAGGCAAAAAAGACAAAAAAAAAATAAAAAAAGGCTTCCTTCCAGGAGTGCTGCAGCTGTAAGAAAAAAAAATCAGTTTTTTAAATTTTCTTCCCTGGAAAGACTTTCCAAGCCACCAGCCGTTCCAGGTAGAAGAAAAAAGAAAACGGGATGAACTGCAGGTACCAGAGCTCCAGAGCTGCCAGCAAACAACCCTCCCTCAAAGCACCTGCTCAGGTAAAAAAAAAATGCCTGCGAGGGCGTACGGAGCATGTCCACCTGCGTGTGGTGTGTGGCTCGAGTGTGTGCATGTGCGCGGTATGTATGTGAGCGTGGGTGTGCGTGTGCTGTGGGGGTGTGGTACGGTATGTACACATGCATGTGTGTGTGTATACACGTGGTGATGACACGTATGGTGTGGTGGGTGTGTATAGTGCATCTGGTGTGTTGCGTGTGTGGTGTGCACATGAGTCTGCGTGTGTGTGGATGTGTGCATAGTATCTGTGTGTGTCTGGTGTGTGCACGCACGCTCAAATGCATGTTGTATGTGTGCATATGTGTGCGGTTGATATATCTGTGTACACACACCTTTGTGCTGGTGGGGGTCGTGTAGGTTCAGGAATTGAACTCTGAGATCCCGGCTCACAGTTCCTGGGGTTACCAGCTGGCTGCCGTAGTTCTGTTGTTTTGTTTTGTTGCCTTTTTTTGCCTTATCTAGGGCCGCACCCTCAGCATATGGAGGTTCCCAGGCTAGGGGTCTAACAGGAGCTGTAGCTGCCAGCCTTCGCCACAGCCACAGCCACGCGGGATCCGAGCCACGTCTGCAACCTTCACCACAGGTCACGGCAACGCCGAATCCTTAACCCACTGAGCGAGGCTAGGGATCGAACCTGCAACCTCATGGTTCCTAGACGGATTCGTTAACCACTGAGCCACAACGGGAACTCCCGTAGTTCTGTTTTTTGCTAGGCTCTCCCAACCTGAGACCCTTCGCCTTCTTCCTTTCCCTTGTAGGCTGCAGTCGGGTACGGCAGTACTAGCACCGTTGGCCATGTAGTTTATTTCTTCCTTGAGCACGGAATACTAGAGTCCCTGGAAAAGGTGTTGGAATTAAAGAACGGGCTTGCGAATGCTTGAACGGGGCACCTTGGAAGAGAGGGCTTCAGCCGTCCTCAGGGTGTAGGCAGTGCTTAGGCTCCAAGTCACACTAATAAATGTCAAACGCCACAAGGCAAAGGCTAAAATCTCCCCATTTGTATTGTCCTCTGGGCTCAGGCGTTCTTCACCCAAGTCTCCGATCTTTACTTAAATCCGCTCTGTAATGGAGAGTTTTTTGCACCTGCGAAGGCAAACTCAGGCACGATCTGTTTTAGCGCTGACACCTTTTGGAAGCAAGACTTGCGTGCTATTCTGGTGTTTTCACCTAGCTCCACGCAGGGTTTGCAGCCAGCCGTGTTCACCCCCATCCCTGTGCAGACAAAAGCAAAGTTACATTTGTGCCAATCCACAGCAGATCTAGACAGACAATATTGTCACAAGCTTCGATACTCGCCTCTGCTTTTCTAAGGAGTCTGCTTCTGCATGCTGATCCTTCATGTGTGGCCCATGCTTGGTTCGGCTTGATGAATGCTTGATTCTCGAGATGCGTTGTGAACCCGCTGGCTTCCGCCTGCTCGCAGCATGTCTCGGCCCTGGCGGCATGCTTTTAGAGTGTGGCTGTTCACGACCACAGGGGAGCGAGTATTCAGCTCCAGTCTCCCTTTGCTGCGTGCCGACACAGAATCTGCTTTGAAATGGCAAGAAGCTAAGGGTCACTCTGAGCACAGGGAGAAATGATGGATTGCCTAGAATAGACACCTTTTTGAATTTGGTCGCCCTTTCCCCGCCTTCCGGCAGCATGTGAGGGGTCCACATCCTTGTACCCAGGCTCGTGAAGGATGCTCCCAACCAGTTGTATTGGTGTCAGTCCAACTAGCACATATTAATGTTGCTAGTGAGATGGAATATCTTTTCTTGTGTTTTCTCTGGGAACTGCCTAGTTAATATTTCTTGGTCCTTTAAAAAAAGAATTAGGAGTTCCTGTCATGGCACAGCAGATACGAATCCAACTAGAAACCATGAGGTTATGGGTTCGATCCCTGGCCTCACTCAGCGGGTTGAGGATCCGGCGTGGCCGTGAGCTGTGGTGTAAGTCGCACATGTAGCTCGGTTCCTGCATTGCTGTGGCTGTGGTGTAGGCTGGCAGCAGTAGCTCTGATTCAAACCCCTAGTCTGGGAACCTCCATATGCCACAGGTGTGGCCCTAAAAAGCAAAAAAAAAAAAAAAAAATTATAGGAGTTCCATTGTGGCTTAGTGGGTTACGAGCCTGACTAGTCTAGTATCCATGAGGATGCGGGTTTGATTCCCTGACTTTGCTCAGTGGGTTTAGGATTCGACATCGCTTAGAGCTGTGGTATAAGTCAAAGACACAGCTCGGATCCCCCGTTGCTGTGGCTGTGGCGAAGGCCGGCGGCTACAGCTCCTGTTAGACCCTTAGCCTGGGAACCTCCATATGCCGCGGGTACGGCCCTGAAAAAGACAAAAAAAAAAGAAACAAGGATTGGGTGTGGGGGCTTAGGAGAAAGGGGTACCCCAGAATGGGGTTAGCACAGCGTGGTCAGCGCTAAGGGTGTCCTTCTCAGAGACGGCACTAGAGGGATCTGCAGCAGGAAAAATCCCTTGAAAAGCGTGGGTTTCTGGACCCCAGCCGAACCTTCCAGCGGGAGTGTCGGCAGGGGCTGGTCTGCGGCCTGGGCAGCAGCACCGCTGACCTCCACGTTGCTTTCTGGTAGCTGGAGGCGATGCACCCTTTGCGGAGAACAGCCTGGATGAGGAGGTGACCATCGAGATTGTTCTCTCCAGCTCCGGGGACGAGGACTCCCAGCGCGGCCCCTACTGCACCGATGAGCCGCAGAGCCCCACAGAGAAGCAGCGCAGCCTCCCGGCCTCGCACCGGAGTAGCCTGGAGGCGGGGGGTGAGATGCAGGCCTCGTCCAAGAAGTCCTACGTGTGCCCGAACTGCGGCAAGATCTTCCGCTGGAGGGTCAACTTCATCCGGCACCTGCGGAGTCGCCGGGAACAGGAGAAGCCGCACGAGTGCTCGGTGTGTGGGGAGCTCTTCAGTGACAGCGAAGACCTGGACGGCCACCTCGAGGCCCACGAGGCCCAGAAACCCTTCCGCTGTGGGGCCTGCGGGAAGAGCTTCCGCCTCAACTCCCACCTGCTCTCGCATCGGCGGATCCACTTCCAGCCGGAGAGACTCGAGATCGTGACGCGGAGAGAGCCGGAGGCGTCGGGGACCGTGGCCGAGGACGCGGAGGCCCTGCTGGCGAAGAACAAGGCCAAGCTGCCCTTCCAGTGCTGTGAATGCGGGAAGGCGTTCCAGCGGCACAACCACCTGGCCCGGCACCGCAGCAACATCCACACGGACAAGTCCCGGCCCTTCCAGTGCCGGTACTGCGTCAAAAGGTTCTCCCAGAACTCTGACCTCCTGCGCCACGAGCGCGTGCACATGAAGCGCCGGTCCAAGCAGGCTCTGAACTCCTACTGAGTCAGGCTGAGTCGGGGGCGCCCCCCGGCAGGTGCAGCCCCAGCCTGGGTCAAGTTCACCCTGTTCACACTTGGTACTGACTGGTTCCAGACTCCTCCCCGGGACGGAGACCACGCCCTCCCGGCCCTGCTGCGCTCTCGGGTGGAAGTGACGTAGTGGCCTGTGGAGCATTTGTTCTGTCTTCGGAGGGTGGTGTCACCACCAGCTTTGACTTGGAGAACCCCGGCCGAGGGCTGCCCAGGCGCTGGAGGGACTGGGGCGCCCCCCTTACTGCTGTGACGGCTTGGTCGGGGGGGTGCGGGGGTCTGTTTTGACTTTTCTTACCATCCCATCCCGGGGTCTGAAGACCACTGCACTTCCTACCTGACGGCAAGAAGCTGCAGATGGGGTGGTGGGCTAGGAAGAAGGCGGTAGGCAGGGAGGTCCGTTGGCACAAGGGCAGCGGGGACCAGCGCACCAAGCACGCCAAGCCGTGTCCTATCATCAGAAGTCTCAGTCCAGGTCACCATCAGGTCCCTAAGAACTCGTGGAAACTGTGGCCCTTTCGAGGCTTGGAAGCTTTGGTAGAGAGCTTTATTTATAGCTTCCGGCCACTGGGAAACTGCTGTACCTTTCATTCCTTCACGGTGGCCGGTTACGAGGGATTGTGAGCTGCTTTAAGGCAAAGCCCACATCTTAACTTGTTTGGTGGCACACACTCCCCAAAGTGTCCTTTTTTATACCCTGAGGGACCTTGGTATATGGTTGTGGGATAGAAGCAAAGTCGTCATCATTTGAAAGACACTCAAGTTTCCCTTCCCGTTCGGTCATATCTAGGAGCTCACCTCCCAGTGAATGAGGGGTTCTTTAGTCTGGGTGAGCTGAGCAGGGAAAACAGAACCTTCGATGGAAGTCACGCCCTGCGCGTATATAATACCTTGGTGTGCCAGTTGTCTTAGTTCCTTAGGGCTGCTGTAACAAAAGTACCAAAAACTGGGTGGCTTAGAACAACAGAAATTCATTGTTTCGGTTCTGGAGGCCAAAGTCTGAGATGAGACTGTCAGCAAGGCTGGTCTCTTGAGAAGGAAGATCTGTTCCTTGCCACTCCTTTAACTTCTGGTGGTTGCTGGCAATCATTGGTGTTCTTTGTCTTGTCAAAGCATCCCCTCATCTCTGCCTTCATCTTCACATGGTGTTCTGTGTCTGTGTCTGTCTCCAGATTTCCCCTTTTTATAAAGATACCCAGTCATGTTGGATTAGGGCCTACCCTGCCCATATTAACTAATTCTATCTGCAACGTCCCTCTTTCCAAGTAAGTTCACATTCTGAGGTACTGGGGTTTGGACTTCAACATGAATTTGGGGAGTTTCAGGCCACAATACCAGATAACCCTGAGGTGCTGTCATTCCTGATTTACAGAGGAGTCGATACAAACTTGAATTAACTTACTGTCAATTCCATTGGAAGCAGGATCGAGATCCTAGCTTCTGCTCCCAGGGTGGGAGTTGTCTGCATAGCAGCCTTTAAAGTTTATAGCCTGGAGTTCTGAACTAGGAGTTACCACCGACCATGAAACCTCAAGCAGTGAAAGCCATGGTCTTGTTCCTGAAAGACTGCCGGTGCTGGCTAGGCTCAATGAAGAAAAAAGCACAGAGACTGGAGTATCAGTGGCTGAATTAGAAGGCCAGCCGCCGGGTATGTGTTTTATATTTGTATGTCAGGTCCCGTTAGCAGGCAGTGAGGCTGGGCACATGAATGAATGCAAGGCCTTTTGCTCCTTATCACCCACTGCATTTTCACATCCAAGAGACACTGCTGCCACAAACTCAAAAAGAGTTCGGTGTTTTATAATTATGATTTCTGTGTTAGATGCCTCTCTATACCCAGGGACAGTAAATGCAATAAAATCATTTGGTCACACCCTGAACAAGAGATAAACTGTTGGGGCTCTTTGTCTCTAAATACTTGGTTTCTAAGTCTTGGATTGAGAAGCCAGGAAAGGGAAAAATAGGAATCTTGAAGGCCAAGGGAGGGGAAGTTCCAAAGAGAAGCCAGATTCTGTTTATCCCACCTGCCTGTGCGATTTTGCCCAAAGATTCCATTAAGGGGGAGGTCATGGATCCACCCACTTTGGACATTTGTCCAAAAGAGGACAGATGTGCTCTGCTTAGTGTATTTTATTTATAAAATCAGATCATAAGTGAAAAAGCCAAAGGGAATGTAGTCATCGACGCCTATGGGGAGGCTTTGCAAATATTGTGAGGGAGTCCCCCATTCACTGATGCAAACCTGGCCGAGTTACTAGGCTGATCAGGTCACCTTGCCCCTGGGTTCAGTAACCCTGCTGAATAATGTACCTCAAATCCTAGATTCTTCCCATGCCGAAGAAGCCAGTGGGGTTACCTGCACCAGAGAAAGATTCAGAAGACAGGAGAGCTGACCCACTTGGTCCCCTCACACCCTCCCTTCCTGGGTGGCTGGGCAGACAGGCCAGCTATGTCTCTCCCTTGTCATGGATTTCAGAGACTCCCACATCTGAAAAACATCTGTCCTCCTTGTCCCTCTGAGCCCCTTGGGATTGTTTCCGTAAATTAACAGGTACATAATAAAGATTGGACTTGCCGAGTTAATAATCGCATGACACTTCATTTACTTAAAAAAGTAGCACAACAGAGAGAGATGGTCACTTGGGCTGACCCAGAGAACTTGAGCTGGGAGGATGCTGAAAATGGCCCTTTGGGACATCAGATGTCACCTGGTGAAACTTTTAGGCCTCAGATAAGTAGATCTGACTTCTCTCGAGAGGAGAGAGGACATAACTACTTATTTACGCCAGGGACACTTCGGCTATTTAGCTCAACATCTGCCATTTTCATATAAGCCCTGACTCCTGACCTCCTGCCTTAGCCAGAAAGTACAAAGATGAAGCTGTGGTGGGAAAGTGACTTGCTATTCGTTATGGCACAAATGGAAGAGAAGTCAACAGTCTATGTGCCTACCTTGAACTTGGAGGGTTTTTTTGTTTTGTTTTGTTTTGTTTTTGTCTTTTTGCCTTTATCTAATGCACACCCGCGGCATATGGAGGTTCCCAGGCTAGGGGTCTAACAGCAGCTGTAGCCGCCGGCCTTCACCACAGCCACAGCAACACGGGATCCAAGCCGCGTCTGCAACCTACACCACAGCTCACGGCAACGCTGGATCCTTAACCCACTGAGCAAGGCCAGGGATCGAA
>PVHT021183506.1:5701784-5807871 GCA_004024745.2 Catagonus wagneri | reverse complement strand
TCCTGCAACGCTGTCCCACATCTAAGGCACCCAGCATCTGCAAGCTGGTTATTATAGGGACTGTAAATTCACCAGGGGCAAAGCCCTGGGGTCCCATCCATGCCATACCAGTTGGGAACTTTATTCTAAATCATAGCCAACAACCGCGATAAGTGTGCATGTAATCACCAAGGTACACTGCAGTATTATCAGTTCTCCAAAAGATGCAGAACTCTCTTAAGGAAAAAATGGAAGAGCAAAGTCACACAAAAGTGGGAGGGGCCAGGCTTCCCTTGAATATCTTGGCTATAGTCAAGGTTGTCACAGGCAGGCTGGTAACCCCCGCAAGACAAAGGTCTGTCTCCTTAGCACACAACTAAATGGCAGGGAATTGCCCTTTTCCCATCATCTGCTAAAAAATGATTTGGTACAATTGTGTCCGTTCTAGCCTATTATCTACAGGTCCTGCTGTATCCTGTCAAGATGTAAACGGGCCAGGATATCTGCCTTGAAAACTGCAGGTCAAAAAAGTTGTGCTTAATAATTGGGGTAAATCGATTCCATCCAAGTCAAGCTGGAGCCCCTTTAAAAGGTGTCGGTGTGCTCTTGATCTCAGAGAGACAGCGACGAGTGATGGCTTGCAGGGAGTTCTTAATTCTTTGCTCAGGAACTGAACCTGGACAGTCTGGATGAGAACCAGGAATCCCAGCCACTAGACCCACTAGCGGCTAGAAGCAAAATTGCCCTGATTCTTGCCCCCTGTTGAAAGCAGGGATGTTCCCAAGAGGCAAAGGCTATAAAAACAGGCATCACATTTATTGTTCGAGCCACAGTACATGTAACATGTGGGAAAGCACATAGAGTAATTTATTTAATTCAGAAGCAAAGAAATAATACCCTAAAGCGGAGTGCGGGTGTGGGCATCCCCCTGAATGAGGAGAGTAAGAAAGAGGTGATTTAAATCATCTATATAGGAGTTCCCATGGTGACTCAGCGGAAACGAATCCGACTAGGGACCATGAGATTGTGGGTTCGATCCCTGGCCTTGCTCAGTGGGTTAACGATCTGGTGTTTCTGTGAGCTGTGGTGTAGGTCGCAGATGCAGCTCGGATATGGCGTTGCTGCGGCTGTGGCGTAGGCTGGCAGCTGTAGCTCCTATTAGACCCCTAGATTCCCTAGCCTGGGAATCTCCATATGCCGTGGGAGCAGCCCTAAAATAAATAAATAAATAAACAAACAAACAAATAAATAAATCCTATATAAAATGACAAAAAAGACAAAAAAAAAATTATTATGCCCTGGTGTCGCCTCCCTTTTTGACCTCTAGGAGTCTTACTGCGCGTGTGTAATTGGGGAGATCTCCTTGACCCCAGGAGTGATTGAAGTGGTTGTCTTATCTTTCTACTCTAGCAGAGCTCAGCTCCCGCAGTTAACTTTGTCCTTGACGTGCTGGAGAAGGCCCAATGTACTTGGCTTAACAAATCCAGCTATTCTCAGCCCAGGGGCCCCTCTAACCCCCTACCTCTCTCTGAAAAGACATGAGGCCGGCTTCCAACACACCGAAGGTAAATACAAAGTGAGATTTCTGGATATTTTATTTTATTTTTTGTCTTTTTGCCTTTCCTAGTGCCGCACCCGCGGCATATGGAGGTTCCCAGGCTAGGGGTCTAACAGGAGCTGTGGCCGCCGGCCTTCGCCACAGCCACAGCAACGCGGGATCCGAGCCGCATCTGCAAACTACACCACAGCCACGGCAACGCCAGATCCTTAGCCCACTGAGCAAGGCCAGGGATCGAACCCGCAACCTCATGGTTCCTAATCGGATTCGTTAACCACTGAGCCACGATGGGAACTCCTAGGTTTCTGAATATTTTAGTGTTTTCCCGGAGTGTTTTTTCAGAAGAAGATGTGACGTGGAAAAGCACATAAACTCATATGGAATCACACCAACACTGCATCTTCAGCAAACATTGACCCATGGAGTTGCAAGCAGAAGGAGTGGGGTCACCGAGTGTAGCTGGATTTTTTTTTTTTTTAGCGTCTCAGCTGAAGTTCCCATCATAGCACAGTGGAAACAAATCCGACTAGGAACCATAAGGTTGTGGGTTCGATCCCTGGCCTCACTCCGTGGGTTAAGGATCCGACGTTGCCGTGGCTGTGGTGTAGGTTGCAGACACGGCTTGGATCCCGCGTTGCTGTGGCTGTAGCGTAGGCCGGCAGCTGTAGCTCCGATTAGACCCCTAGCCTGGGAACCTCCATATGCCGCGGGTGCGGCCCTGAAAAGACAAAAAAAAAAATTAAAAAGTAAAAAATAAATACTAAAATGGCTCAGCTCATGTCAAGATGATATTCTGCGGCCATAATCGGAATACTTCACTAGCTCCTTCCTCTAACCATCTGCTCGAGAAGCCAAGAGTGTAACCAGATGCGTACTCACCAAATTAATAGAAACAGAACCAGGTGGTCCAGCGAAGACAGCCACTGGGACGAGAGAGAGAGAGAGAGAGTGGCCCCAGAATCCTTAAGGCAGTCTCCCATCCCCGTGAGATTTTTATACAGCTGCCTTTGGTGGCAGCAGAGCATTTTGACTTGGGCAAACTCTCTGTCCAATGAGGAAGCGTTAGGCAGATGGGTAGCCTTGAAGCTGAGGGTGGGCGGGCACAGGCCCACACTGTGGCTGGGAAGGAGACGGCAGGCAGGTACCTAGTGCGTTCTCTCAGCACCTTCTCTACTGCTGACCACCAGAAGCAGAGACCACCCCCCCCATAGTGTTTACCTGTGGCGTCACCAGCTCAGTATCTGATACAAAATGGGACACTGATAGCTGTTGAAACCAGGAATAATAATAACAAAGAATCTGTGCCTGGGAGAACAAGGAAGTCAGGATGTTAGCCGAAAGAGGCTTAAGAGGAGGGCAAGTCTTGTACGGCTGTGCAGACTTCATTGCGAGACACCGTGATGGTGACAATGTTTCACAACGAAGGGCCGATAAAACCAGCCAAGACACAGCAGACTACCATCTAAGGAATTTTTCCATCCCCTCAGGTCTTCAACATTCAAAAGTCCCGCGTGCGCCAATAATGGCCAATCGCTAACCTGCAACATTCAAAAGTCCCGCGCGCGCCAATAATAGCCAATCGCTAACCGCTACATCTGCTTCTGTTAAATGCTAGCTTGTTTGCGTCTATAAAAGGGCTTAGCTGTAAGCGTTAGGCGCGACTCTCATCTGCAGCTCCTGTGAGCATTGTGTCTCAGGACACACTGAGAGATCGCCCCTGCGCAGGTTAAAAGTTTTGGCCAATAAAGTAACACCCTTTTGAGTCCTGAAAGTCTCCGAACATCTGTTTCTCGCGACGGTGGATGCAACAATAGCGTTCTGTACCTGGTCACTTCTGCCCTCCTGAGAGAAACGGGACTCCCATTTGGAGCTGGAGCAGCGGCTTGGAAACCCATCTCCTCCAGGTGCTGAGAAGAACCTGCTGCCAATTCTCGCATACCAACTGGGTGTCCCCTGTGGACGGGGAATGTTGCCTGCCCTTCCAGTAAACAAGGCTCAAGCCATGAGCCAGCGCAGCACCCCTCCACCCACCACCAAACGCCTTCTCCCTGGGTGCCCTGGGGGGGAAATCGGGATGAAGAAAAACAGGAAGCACTGTGTGTTTCGGGTTACTGGAGCCATCCGGTTTAGATGCCTACCTAAGGAATGCTTTCCGTAAGCACAGATTCCTGCATCTTCCCTTATGCAGAAAAATGGTAAAATCATTAACTTGAAAGGCCTGTTTTTATGATAAGTGGTAATAAATGCAGTCACTCTCCCACTAGGATGGGACACATGGTTTTTGTTTTTGTTGCTGTTTTGGGTGGAGGTGAGATTTTTTTTTTTGTCTTTTTGTAGAGCCGCACCCGCAGTGTAGGGAGGTTCCAGGCTAGGGGTCTAACAGAGAGAACAGGAGCTGTGGCCTATCGCCACAGCAAGATGGGATCCGAGCTGCATCTGCCACCTACACCACAGCTCACGGCAACGCCGGATGCTTAACCCGCTGAGCGAGGTCAGGGATGGGATTCGTTAACCACTGCGCCACGAAGGGAACTCCTGAAGGTGAGATTTTTGAACCGGGTTTTAAGAGACAGAGGGAAGCAAATTCCTTTTTGCAATTTGGCATGGCCACTTGGGAAGGAGACATCTAAGACAAAGACTTGTCTGAAGCCCGACAGCCTCCTCCTCCTGGAATCCTTCGGCCTTGAGGAAACCTCCCACTACCCCCCGCCCCCGGGGGCTATCAGTGCTGCAGCTGCACCCTCCACTCCCCAGCCTGTGCTTGGGTCACAGAGTGTGGCTGAAGAAGACAGAACCACAGCCCTGGCTGAGTTCAAGCTCTGAATATTGAGGGTGAAGTTGCGATAAATCCAGGGAGGAAAAAAAATCATTTTAAATTGGAGTTCCGTTTCTGCACAGAGGGTTAAGGACGCAGCATTGTCACTGCAGGAGCTCAGATCGCTGCTGTGGTGAGGTTTCAATCCCTAGCCTGGGAACTGCTATATGCAGCAGGTGTGGCCCTAAAAAGGAAAAAAAAAAAGCATCAGAGTAAAACAATAACTCTCTGTAAATGACAAAGGATGTAATTTTTTTCATTATTAAAGATCCGAGAGTTCATTATAATGAAATTGACGAGGAAATTTGGTTATTTCTGTGGCACATGAAATTTTAATAACTAAAATTGTGGATAATATTATACCTAGACATTTCAGATTTGGGGGAATTGCACATATTTTTTTTTCTTTTTGCTGTGTCCATGGCATGCAGAAATTCTCAGGCCAGGAGCTGAACCCACACCACTGCAGTGATTCAAGCCACAGCAGAGACAATGCTAAATCCTTAACCCACTAGTCCCCCAGGGAACTCTTGCGTGCACTTCCTGAAATCTTATATAGCTAAACAGACACAACATGAAGTCTTGTTTACTTCTATGTGGTAGTGCTTCTCATGTTATTTAACAGATCAAATAAGCTTAATTGGAGTTCCCATCATAGCAAAGCCTAGATAAGGCAAAAAGACAAAAAAAATAAATAAATAAAAATAAAAAAATAACAGAACATAAGTATTTTGATAAGACCTAAGATACTCCCCTGCCCAGGCGTATTACTTACAGGTAAAGAAAACCTTTGTTTTACAATTTCTTATTAAGACCAGGCCAGTACGGATTCCCCTCATGGCTCTGTGGGTTAAGAACCCAACTAGTATCCACGAGGACTTGGGTTCAATGCCTGGCCTCACTCAGTGGTTTAAGGATCCAGTGTTGCCATAAGCTGTGATGTAGGTCATAGATGAGGCTCAAATCCTGAGTTACTATGGCTATGGCTGTGATGTAGGGCAGCAACTGCCACTCTGATTCGACCCCTAGACTGGGAATTTCCATATGCCTTGGGTGTGGCCCTAAAATGACAAACACACACATACACACACAGAGAAAGACCAGGCAAATAATCTAACAAAAACTTTTTTCCTTTTTAACAGAGAGAAAAACTAAATGTTAATTCCAGCTTATTTTTGATATCAAAACACACAATTAAATGCGTTCCTATTTAACCAGTCCTAACATATAAAATTCCTTTCTGAAGGTTCTTTTTTCACAACCTTTTACAACTTCTTATATCCATTTTATTTGTGCCTTGTTTTCTTTCCCATTTTGAAATAACTAGATTTAGTACAAAGCCACTTTCTTCTCCCTTAAAAATGCATTTTTCTTTATTCCTTAAAAATACCTTGCCGCAAAGATATATTAATTTTTGTCATTTTAATTACATATATTAATTGGGATTTTTAACCTTTAGAAACCTTAATTTCTAGTTAAAAACTGGGCATTAAACAATTGTGAACTGTTTGTGATACCAGTATTTTCTTTGGATTGGCAAAACTTTGAATATACTTTACAATTTCTAGAAACATACATTTCCTCATCGTATGTGTATGTGTATATATATTTTACAATGTGGTACAAGACATGCTTCTAACTGGTCCAAATATCTTCAATTTTTCTGTAATAAGAAGACAATTGTAGGTCAACTTAGACTTGTTGAGCAATTAATACTTCAGTATTTTTCTTATTTGGAAATGATCTAGTCATTCAATGAATTCCTGGAGACTACAGTTTCCAGGGTTATCCGGTGGGTGTCTCAGCAGGTTAAGGATCCAGTGTTGTCACTGCCATGGCTCGGGTTCACTCCCCGGTGCAGGAACTTCCACAAGTGCATATGTGGAAAAAAAAAAAAAAAGAAATTCCATACTTAACTTAGCAAAACTCTAGAATTTCAAGTTACTACCAAAAAATTTTGGAAGCTTTTTCTTTTCTTTTCTTTTCTTTTCTTTTCTTTTCTTTTCTTTTCTTTCCTTCCTCCCTCCCTCTCCCTCCTTCTTTCTTTCTTTCTTTTCTTCATTTCTTTCTTTTTCTTCTTATGGAAGTTCCCAGGCTAGGGGTCAAATTGGAGCTGCAGTTGCCAGTCTACACCACAGCCACAGCAATTAGGGATCCACGCCACATCTGTGACCTACACCACAGCTGCGCCAATGGCAGATCCTTAACCTGCGTACCTCACAGGAACCTCAGTAGTTTGTGCTTTAAAAGGACTGTTTTCCTCTTCTTTCCTCCTGTGTCACTCTTAGGAATTAGAGACAGTCTAGCTAAGAGTTCCCAGAGAGCTTACAAGACTTTGGAGATAAATGGGGGAGGTTTTGCATACAAAGAAATGAGTGGAATTTGAATCGCCTCTAGAGCCGCATTTCTGGTATTGCAAAGATTTGTAATGTGTTACTTAAATGACATCAGAGTTTGATCCACACTTCCAACTACCTTATGCCTGGTTTTACAAGGCGTTGTCATTACAGCAGGGGTGGTATAGCTAGCCCCTTCTCTGGAGCATCAATCTCAGCGTTACAAAAAGAAAATTCAGAGAGATGAGCATCAAAGAGAAGAGCATGGCGGTGGACATTCAAGAGAAGTAGGAGCTGGGGAGTTCCTGTCGTGGTTCAGTGCTTAACGAATCTGACTAGGAACCATGAGGTTGCAGGTTCGATCCCTGGCCTTGCTAAGTGGGTTAAGGATCCCGCGTTGCCGTGAGCTGTGGTGTAGGTTACAGATGCGGCTCAGATCCCGCGTTGCTGTGGCTGTGGCGAAGGCCGGCGGCTCCAGCTCCTGTTAGACCCCTAGCCTGGGAACCTCCATATGCCGCGGGTGCGGCCCTAGATAAGGCAGAAAGCCAAAAAAAAAAAAAAAAAAAAAAAAAAGATGCAGGAGAGAGAGAGGTCTTAAAAGCCTCAGGATTTTATTTTTCCAATTTTCTTTTGAGATAATTGTGAGTTATTTCTTTCTCTGAGGGAAGTAATAATAGATTCACTATTACATCTGGAGGCCTCAAAATACCAACTGAAATATGCTCCCCATGGTGATCATTTTGTAAAGCATAGACATATCAAATCAATATGTTGTACACCTGAAATTAACATAGTGTTGTAGATCAATTATACTTCAATTTAAAAAAATCCTTCTCAAGGAGTTCTCATTGTGGCTTAGTGGTTAACAAACCCTACTAATATCTATGAGGATGTGGGTTCGATCCCTGGCCTCACTCAGGGGGTTAAGGATCTGGCTGTGGTGTAAGCTGTCAGCTACAGCTACAGCCTGGGAACGTCCACAGGCTGAGTGTGTGGCCCTAAAAAGACCAAAAAAAAAAAAAAAAAATCTCTTCTCGGAGTTCCCACAGTAGTGCTGTGAGTTAAGAGGCTTGGGTTGCTGCAGAGGTGTAGGTTTGATCCTCAGCCTGGCACAACAGGTTTGCTGACTAAAAAAAGTACACAACCTGAAAGTTGAGAGTTAAGTTTCATTTGGGGTGAAATTAGGACTTAAGCCTGGGAGACAGCGTTTCAGGTAACCCTGAGAAATTGCTCCAAGGTGGTGAGGGAAATCATTCCTTTGAGATGCACCTCCACTATCAGGGCCTGTATCCTGAGTTTTCACAGCCCGTAGGATTTACTGGCTCTCACCTTTGGAGGTGACTGACTGCATTTACAGATGATTGTGACTTTTTTTTTATTTTTTTTTTGTCTTTTTGCCTTATCTAGGGCCGCACCCGTGGCATATGGAGGTTCCCAGGCTAGGGGTCTAACAGGAGCTGTAGCCGCCAGCATTCGCCACAGCCACAGCAACGCGGGATCCGAGCTGCGTCTGCAACCTACACCACAGCTCACAGCAATGCTGGATCCTTAACCCACTGAGCAAGGCCAGGGATCGAACCCGCAACCTCATGGTTCTTAGTCGGATTCGTTAACCACTGAGCCACGAAGGGAACTCCAAATGTGACATTCTTTACCCTAAACTAGAGACTGGGCTGAAATACCACCCAAGGAGGAAAATGGGAAATATCAGGATATGATAAAGGTGAGGGGGACATGCATGCAGCACACACATTTTACCAAAGTTCTTTCTGATTTCCGGAAGGTTACTAGCAGTCACAAGGAGCAGACATCACCATGAAGGATTTTGGTGTTTTTCTAGATATGAGGAGATGCAAGAATTAGGCACATTAAAATTTTCTCCTAAAAATATCTGACTATCGGAGTTCCTGTCATGGTGCAGCGGAAACGAATCCGACTGGGAACCATGCTGTTGAGGGTTCCATCCCTGGCCTCGCTCAGCGGGTTAAGGATCCGGCGTTGCCGTGAGCTGTGGTGTAGGTTGCAGATGCAGCTCGGATCCCGCGTTGCTATGGCTGTGGCGAAGGCTGGCGGCTACAGCTGCTGTTAGACCCCTAGCCTGGGAACCTCCATATGCCGCGGGTGCAGTCCTAAAAAGACAGACAAAAAATATATATATGTATATCTGACTATCTGAAGTCCTGTTCTTCCAGTTTTCCCAGAGCACAGAGTGCCTCATTCCTGGCCTCCACCATTAGCTCCACTCAGGGGCGCTGAGGGTTTGCGGCTGCAGTGGTTCATATTTTACTCAATGTAGAAGCTGACAGTAAGTGCCAAACTTCAGTTCACAAGTTAAAGGGTGTTTAGCTGCAGCACAGGTCACAGTTGTGGCTCAGATTCCATCCATGGCCCAGGCACCGCCATATGCCACAGGTACAGCCATTAAAAAAAGAAAAAAAGCTTCCCATTCTTGATGTCTTGTTCTATAGCTTTTCTCCAATTTCATGCACAAAAATAAACTGACTTATCATTCTCAAGTGAACCCCAAGTTTGCTGGATCCTTAACCTACTAAATGAGGCCATGGATACTAGTTGGGTTCTTAAGCCACTGAGCCATAATGGGGACTCCTGAACCCATTGTTTTCTTCGTCTTTTTTTTTTTGTCTTTTTGCCTTATCTAGGGCTGCACCCGTGGCATATGAAGGTTCCCAGGCTAGGGGTCTAACAGGAGCTGCAGCCGCCGGCCTACACCACAGCCACAGCAACGCGGGATCCGAGCCGCGTCTGCAACCCACACCACAGCTCACGGCAACACCGATCCTTAACCCACTTAGCAAGGCCAGGGATCGAACCCGCAACCCCATGGTTTCGAGTCGGATTCCTTAACCACTGAGCCACAACGGGAACTCCTAGAGTAATTAATTCTTGACAAGGAAGGACCTACTGCTGCCATCTCACTGCTTGCCTTCTACTTTGTTTTGTATCTCCATTGTCCCCCACCCCAACCCCATGTTTCTGCATGCTTTTGTAAATTGATGGTTTTCTGCGGTGGTATACTCTGTCTCATCTTTCTTTATGTCTAGTGAATCTACTCCAGATTTTTTTGCTTTGTAGTTACTGTAAGACTTACCTAAAACATCTCATACATAAAACTGCCCATTTTATGCTGATAGAAACGTATATTTATTTATCTATAAGGTATATACATATGCATACACACACACACACACACACACACACACACACACACACACACACCCCTTTTTATTGCTCCTCATATCCAAGGCCCTACTCATGACATATGGAAGTTCCCAGGCCAGGGATCAAATCCGAGCTGCAGCTGTGACCTCTGCCATAGCTGTGGCAAGGCCAGATCCTAAATCCCTGCACCATTTTGGGGACTGGACCCGAGCTGCCAGAGACAACACCAGGTCTTTAGCCCACTGCACCACAATAGGAACTCTAGCTATTATTTTTTCAAATAAACTTTCTGTCTCTTTCTCCCTCTTTTCTCCTCTAGTATACCAAGTAGTCTTATATTTGCTCTATTGAATGAATGCAACAGCTCTCACAGAGTTTTTTTACTTTTTAAAAACCTTAGCTTATATCCTCTCCTAATTGATTCATTTCTGTACTCTTATCCTCCACGTCACTTATTCTTTGTCCCATTTGATCTGACCTGTTACCGGTGCTCTCTAGTGCAACCTTTATGTCAGTATTATTTCTTCAGCTTCAGAATTTGTTTGGTTCTTTCTTATAGTTTCGATATCTTTAGTAAAAATCTCTTCATTAATTTTGTCAATCTTATTCCTGAGTTTATTAAGCTGTCTTTCTGAGTTTTCTTGTAGCTCACTGAATTTCTTCATAATGACCATGTTGAATTCTTTCTCAGTTAGATCATAGTATTTCATGCCTTGCTTGAGTTTAGGTGCTAGAGGATTATCATTTTATTTTTGTGATATCACATTTCCTGATTTTTAAATTTTTTTTGAAGTTATGTCCTTCTGCTTTCACAATTGAAGTAGCAGGCGACTTCTTAATTATGTCCTTCTTGATTCTTAAAATTCAGCAGGCTGGCTGTTAGAAACATTTGTATTCCAGGTGGTGGTGCTATAAGCACATTTTTTTTTCTCTCCTTTTTTTTTTTTTTTGGAGCTGGCTTTTGTGGGTGCACTTAAGCACACACAGACAGAGCCAGCAGTAGAGTGGGGGAGATGTGTGGGCTTAAAACCTGGCCCCTTGTGGGCAGCCATAGATGGTGTGGGGGGGATTATGGAATGGGGCACAGACCTCTTGATGAAGTCACAGAACAGACAGCAGTAAATGATCTGCAAGAAACGTGTTTCTCCAATATCCTTTGATATTCTTTTTTTGGCTACACCTGTGGCAGGTGGAAGTTCCAGGAGCAGGGATAGAACCTGTGCCACAGCAGAGACCTGAGCCACAGCAGTGACAACACCAGATCCTTAACTTACTGAACCACCAGAGGAAATCCTATCCTTTGGTATTCTTTTTTTTTTTTTTTGTCTTTTTGCTTTTTCTAGGGCTGCACCCGCGGCATATGGAGGTTCCCAGGCTAGGGGTCCAACAGGAGCTGTAGCCGCCGGCCTACGCCACAGACACAGCCACGCGGGATCTGAGCCACGTCTGCAACCTACACCACAGCTCACGGCAACGCCGGATCCTTAACCCGCTGAGCGAGACCAGGGATCGAACCCGCAACCTCATAGTTCCTAGTCAGATTTGTTAACCACTGAGCCACAACGGGAACTCCCTATCCTTTGGTATTATCTGCCTTCTTTCTTTTTCTCTCCCACCGCCAGCCAGAGAAATCCTTCCCCAGAAACAGAGGTGCTCCTGAAGAAAAATAGGTCCTCCCACCTGCAACCCCACAATTGCGGTAACTCACCACTTTTGCTTTTTGCTTGCTCTGTGGGAGCTGCTGCTGCTTCCCACCATCTCTGCTGCAGAAGCCGCTCGCAAAACCTCAGCACCTTGTAGTGTCACCCTGAGTGAAACCCAGCAAGTGTTCTTCCTCTCCTCTGCCTCAAAACTCATCTATTAAGCTCTGATGGCATGCCAGATTCTCCCCTCGGGCAGGCTGGACCACCACAAATTCTCTATTGCCTATAAGTAGTCATTCAATATTGTACTCTCTAGTTTTCTTTTCTTTCCCTTTTTTTTTTTTTTTTTTGCCTTATCTAGAGCCGCACCCGCGGCATATGGAGGTTCCCAGGCTAGGGGTCTAACAGGAGCTGTAGCCGCCGGCCTTCGCCACAGCCACAGCAACGCGGGATCCGAGCCGCATCTGCGAACTACACCACAGCTCACGGCAACGCTGGATCCTTAACCCACTGAGCGAGGCCAGGGATCAAACCCGCAACCTCATGGTTCCTGGTTGGATTCGTTAACCACTGAGCCATGAGGGGAACTCAGTCTTTTCTTTTTTCTTTTCTTTTCCTGATTGCAGCTGGCTCGCCAACTCTGATTCTGCAGCTCCCACCGATGTCCTCTCCTCCCACTTTAGGATGCACAGGGCATAGAAATCTTCCAGGTGTCCTACTGTACTGTGTAGAGCCTTTTTTTTTTTTTTTTTTGGTTATGGGTGTCCAGTTAGTTGTTAATCAAAAGACAGAGAAAAGAGAAATGACTTAAACCACCTCAATAGTAATATCACCTGAGAATATTGTTTTGGATTGTATTTTGGAGATGATTTATCAGTTTACAAACTTTGTTGTTCTTAGGTCTCTTCCTAGGTTTAACAAGTTTTCAGCCATTACTACTTTTAATTATCTCTGGCCCTTTTCTCCCCCTCTGCTCCTTCTGGGATTCCACAAATGTGTAGATTATTGGTATTAATGACGTCCCCTAGGTCCTAAAGCCTTTATTTGTTTTCCTTCTTTTTTCCTTTTTGATCCTCTGAATCAATAATTCCAAAAGCATCAACTGAATTATTCTTCCCTCTGCTTGTCCTGTCTGACACTGAAGCCCTCTAGTAAATTCTTCAAGCCAGTCATTGTACTCTTCATCTTCAAAATGCCTTTATAGTGCTGTTTAATGTTTTCTATCTCCTTGTTGAGCTTCTTATTTTGTTTTTGTACTGTTCTCCTGGTTTTGCTGACGTGTGTCTATGTTTTCTTGTAGCTCTCTGAACATCTTTTTTTTTGTCTTTTTGCCTTTATCTAGAGCCGCACCCGCGGCATATGGAGGTTCCCAGGCTAGGGGTCTAACAGGAGTTGTAGCCGCCGGCCTTCGCCGCAGCCACAGCAATGCGGGATCCGAGCTGCATCTGCAACCTACACCACAGCTCACGGCAACGCCGCATCCTTAACCCACTGAGTGAGGCCAGGGATCGAACCCGCAACCTCATGGTTCCTAGTCAGATTCGTCAACCCCTGAGCCACGACGGGAACTCCAGTAGTGGCTGATTTCTAAAGTACACATAGTAGTGGGCATTGGCCACTAACTAGGGCCTGGTCCAGCTCTGGGCACACTGGCAGCTATGGGGTCCTAGCTGTCAGTGTGCATTCCTGGGGCAGCGAGTTCTGGCCACGAGTGCAAGACAGAGGATGCTACTGACTGGAATCAAACTTGATCATGTAGATATACAGCTGGAGGGGCTAGGTTCAGGTGAGCCCAGTGGTGCAGGCCAGCGACAGGAGACAGAGCCCGATCTAGGCCCACAAGCAGCTGTCGGGTGTCGCTGCTGGGGGAGGGGGTGTGAAGAGACTGGGTGGCTTGTATCTGTGGGGTGAAAGCCAATTAAGTCTGAAGATGGGCCACAGCAGTTTTGCCGGCCATTGATTTCTTCAGTGACAGAAGTTGATGGGTTTCTCTGCAAGTCCCAAAGCATTGTGGTCACTTCTGCTGCATGGCTGTTATTGGTATCCCCCGATATTCATTCTTGTTTCTAGTTCTCTCTACACCTCAACTTTGTCATTGAATAAGTGGGGTGTGACCTAAGAGGGACTTTAATGCCATGCCTGAAAGGCTTGAGAAATTAGTTGCTTCCTTCACTCTTCCTTTCACAGTAAGGGAAACATTTTATTTTTTTTTAATTACTTAATGAACTTGACTACATTTATAGGTGTACAATAATCATCACAACGAAATTTTTATAGTGTTTCCATCCCAAACCCTCAGTGCAACCCCCCACCCCGCAACCTGTCTCATTTGGAAACCATAAGTTTTTCAAAGTCTGTGTCAGTATCTGTTCTGCAAAGAAATTCATTGTGTCCTTTTTTTAGATTCCACATGTAAGTGATAGCATTTGATGTTGGTGTCTCACTGTCTGACTGACTTCACTTGCTAGGATAATTTCTAGGTCCATCCATGTTGCTACAAATGCTGTTATTTCTTTCCTTTTAATGGCCGAGTAATATTCCGTCGTGTATATGTACCAAGTCTTCTTTTTTTTCCATTACTTAATGAGTTTTATTGCAATTATAGGTGCACAAAAATCATCCCAGCCAAATTTTATAGCATTTCCATCCCAAACCCTCAGTGCATCCCTCCACCCCCCAACTTGTCTCATTTGGAAACCATAAGTTTTCCAGAGTCTGTGAGTCAGTATCTGGCCTGTAAAGAAGTTCACTGCATCTTTTTTTTAGTTTCCACATGTAAGTGATAGCATTTGATGTTGGTGTCTCATTGTCTGACTGGTTTCACTTCACATGATAATTTCTAGGTCCATTCGTGTTGCTATAAATGTTGTTATTTCATTCCTTTTAATGGCTGAGTAATATTCCATTGGGTAGGTATGTACCATATCTTCCCTATCCACTCCTCTGTCGATGGGCATTTAGGTTGTTTCCATGACCTGGCTATTGCATAGAGTGCTGCAATGAACACTGGAGTATATGTGTCTTTTCAAGTCATGGTTTCCTCTGGATAGATGCCCAGGAGTGGGATTGCTTGTCAAATGGTAATTCTATTTTTAGTTTTCTAAGGAATAGCCATACTGTTTTCCACAGTGGCTGCACCAATTTACATTCCCACCAACAGTGTAATAGGGTTCCTTTTTGTGCAGACACCCTCTCCAGCACTTATTGTTTGTAGATGTTTTGATGATGGCCATTCTGGCTGGCGTAATGTGGTAATTCATAGTGGTTTTGATTTCATTTTTCTAATAACAAGTGATGTTGAACATCTTTTCATGTGTTTTTTGGCCATCTGTATCCGTTGATCAGACATAATATCACCTATATGATAGTCGTCCCTAAATACGGAACTCTAATCTAATCATAGCAAAACAGCTGAGAAACTCAAATTGAGTGGCACTGTACATACTATCTGATAAACACTCTGTAATGTTTCCAAGTCTTTAAAAATGGAAAGACAGAAACTGTCACAGATGAGGGGGACTAAGGAAGTATGATGACTAATTGAAACATGGTATTGTAGATTGAATCCTGGAACAGAAGAAAAATAACATCAGTGGAAAAATTGGTCCACTTGATGTTGGTGTCTCATTGTCTGACTGGTTTCACTTCACATGCTAATTTCAACATCAAGTCCAGATGAAGTCTAGAGTATAGTTAATTTTAATATATCCATGTTAATTTCTTAGTTTTAACAAACACATTATGTTTAACATTAAGATAATCTGGTAGGAATTCCCACTGTGGTGCAGAATATCTCTGCAGTGGCTTGGGTGGCTGCAGAGGTGTGGGTTCAATCCCCAGCCTGGGACAGTGAGTTAAAGGATCCAGCATTGCTGCGGCGGTGGCATGTCATAGCTGCAGCTCGAACTCAGTGTCTGGCCTGGGAACTTCCATATGCTGGCCATAATTTTTTTTTAATCTGGTATGTGGGAATTCTCTATATTATTCTTGCAACTTTTCCGTAAATCTAAAATCATTTCAAAGTTAAATTTATCTTAAAGAGTGATGGAGTTCCCAGTATATCTCAGCAGGATAAGGACCCAACATTAGTCTCCATGATGATGAAGTCTCAATTCCCGGCCTCGTTCGTTGGGTTAAAGATCCAATGTTGTCACAAGCTATGGTATAGGTCTCAGCTGTGGCTCTGATCCAGGATTGCTGCGGCTGTAGCATAGGCCAGCAGCTGCAGCTCCAATTCAACCAGTGGACCAGGAATTTCCTTATGCCACACATGCAGCCTTAAAAACAAACAAACAAGCTAGAACTGAAGCATAGATAAACCTCATATCTAGTTTGAAATATGCACAACAATTTGTTATTAATAATTACCTCTAGGGAGAGTAAAAGAAGAGATAAGAGAGTAAGTGGATTTCACTAGATTCTCCTTGTAACACTATTTTTAAAAAGCTTTATCACTGATAATATATTTATATATTACTTGTAGAAAAACATTAGAAAAGAAATCATTTGAAAACCAACATGGTCGGTTTTCATGATGATGAATAGCTATGTTTGTTCTAAAGGATAACGTTTTTTGAATTTGGAAGAGAGAAATATCCTTCTATACATAGGTGCTACTGGAGAGAGTAAAATTTGCCGTCATGAAAGGTAAATTCAATAATGGTTTACAGCCAAAAAGAAAACCAAAAGGCAACTTACAGAATGGGAGAAAATAGTGTCAAATGATGCAACTGACAAGGGCTTAATCTCAAAAATATATAAACAACTTATGCAGATCAACAGCAAAAAAACCAACAACCCCATTGAAAAATGGGCAAAGGACCTGAACAGACATTTTTCCAAAGAAGATATGCAGATGGCCAACAAGCACATGAAAAAATGCTCAACATCACTGATGATTAGAGAAATGCAAATCAAACCTACCACGAGATATCCCCTCACACCAATCAGAATGGCCATCATTAACAAGTCCACAAACAACAAATGCTGGAGGGGGTGTGGAGAAAAGGGAACCCTCCTGCACTGTTGGTGGGAATGTAAGCTGGTGCAACCACAATGGAAAACAGTATGGAGGTACCTTAGAAAACTATACATAGACCTACCATATGACCCAGCAATCCCACTCTTGGGCATAGACCCGGACAAAAAACACCTTGAAAAAGACACCTGCACACGCATGTTCATTGCAGCACTATTCACAATAGCCAAGACATGGAAACAACCCAAATGTCCATGGACAGATGATTGGATTAGGAAGATGTGGTACATATACAGAACAGAATACTACTCAGCCATAAAAAAGAATAAAATAATGTCATTTACAGCAACATGGATGGAATTAGAGACCCTCACACTGAGTGAAGTAAGTCAGAAGGAGAAAGACAGACACCAGAGGATGTCACTAATACCTGGAATCTAATATACTGCACAAATGAACCTTTATGCAGAAAAGAAAATCAAGGCCTTGGAGAACAGGCTTGCAGTTGCCAAGAGGCTGGGGTAGCGAGTGGGATGGTAGGGGGGTCTGGGGTTAATAGTTGTAGACTGTTGCCTCTGGGCTGGAAAAGCAAGGAGATCCTACTATATAGCACTGGGAACTATGTCTAACCACTTGTGGTGAATCCATATATGTATGTGTAACCCTGTCACCACGCTGTGCAGCTGGGTATAATGGGAAAAAATAAATAAATTTAATAAGAATGAACAAAAAACTTAAAAAATTAAAAAAATATATTGGTTTACAAAAACACAATTTCCTCTGGATAAGTCAGAAAATCAATCCCAAATAAATGAGAATTCCCATAAGAAGCTAAAATAGGAGACACATTCAAGCAGCCCAGGATAATATGATCCTGGATAAACAGGGTCCTCTCCCTCCCCCCACCTACACAGAGTCTTGCTTTAAGCAAAATCCAATCCAATAGAGGAAAACAAATCATTTAATGCGTATCTAGGGACGCACTTCCTCTGTGGTTTCCTATTTTCTTCATAATCCTCTGAGGTACTTGATGTTGTCGCGTGTATTATAATTGTCTGTATGATCTCATAAATACTGCCTGTAGGTAGGAACCAAAATTCTCGTCTCCTATCACCAAGCCTTCCTCAGGAAGTAACCAGGAGCATCACTACTTGAGAGAGGCGTGTCGTATCGAGGAAAATCCAGTGTGTGTAGGTACATGAGGACAGGTAAAAAGGAAACTCTCCTGGTTTCCAGTAATCGTATCTGCTGTTTTGCTCTTCAGGGTAGTAGTTCGCCTTAATACAGTGTTTTATAGCAACTGGAAAAGCAGGGGAGAATATTTAGTTCAATGAACTGGGTGCAACTTTAGGGTTATAGGACAAACATTAAGAATGCTTCTACAGGAGTTCCCTTCGTGGCTCAGTGGTTAACGAATCTGACTAAGAACCATGAGGTTTGAGGGTTCGATCCCTGGCCTCGCTCAGTGGGTTAAGGATCCGGCGTTGCCGTGAGCTGTGGTGTAGGTCGCAGACGCGGCTCGGATCCCGCGTTGCTGCGGCTCTAGGTAAAGGCAAAAAGACAAAAAAAAAAAAAAAAAAAAGAATGCTTTTACAAAACATTTAACTACATCTCTTGGATCTGGTTCTTTCTTCAGCTTCACCTCCTTCTCCCTAAGAGCTTTCCATAACCTCTCACTGGAAATTTAGTAGTCAGCTGATGCGCAAACATAAATTTTGCGTCCCAGAAGTAAGTAAACCTAGCAAACACCAATGAAGCAAGAATTAACAGTAAATCTTCAGTGTTAGCTTGATTTGCAGTAGGAATTTCACATTACCACACTTGCCACCAGGAAGTACCACTTGGTAGTGCTGGTTGGAAAAGTGGGACATCTTAATGAAATTTTCATGTCTTTTATTTAGTCATTTAGTTTTTTTTGCCTTATCTAGGGCCACACCTGCGGCATATGGAGGTTCCCAGGCTAGGGGTCTGATCAGAGCTGTAGCCACCGGCCTTCGCCACAGCAACGCGGGATCTGAACCACGTCTGCGACCTACACCACAGCTCATGGCAACGCCAGATCCTTAACCCACTGAGCAAGGCCAGGGACCGAACCCGCAACCTCATGGTTCCTAGTCGGATTCGTTAACCACTGAGCCATGACGGGAACTCCAAATTTTCATGTCTTAATCAGGGTTTTCCTTCTGAAATTTGTCCCTCATCTTACCCCTTAACTGCATTGTCCTACTTTATAGATTTGTCACAGATTGAAGTTTTCTTAATGCCTAAATATAATCTGGGTAACTAGTGACATAGCAATAAAAATTACATTTCATTTTTAGTGGCCCCTAGCCTGTTTCAAGCTGCTTAGAGTGGAAAATGCTCCATTTTTATTTTCATAAACTTGTAGGGAGCAGTATTTTGCCCCTTGAATGCAGGCACAGTCTTATTTCTCATTTAGAGCTTAGGAAATCTGATTTAATTATTTCTGAATTTATCCTGATGTGGTTTCTTATTCGTAAGTCTCTGTGAATAAATCTAAAGGAAAACACGGTACTGACTATCTGGGTTCATTCCTTGGCTGATGTATACTATTTTAGAAAATTACTTCCTGGGAGGTCCTGCTGTGGCACAGTGGGTTACGAGTCTGAGTGCAGTGACTCAGGTCAGTGTGGAGGTCAGGGTTCAGTCCCCGGCCCGGTGCGGCAGGTTAAAGATTCCAGTATTGCTGCAGCGGTGGTACAGGTCACAGCTGCAGCTTGGAATCAGTCCCTGGCCCGGGGAGTTCCTCTTGTGGCTCAGTGGTTAACGAATCCGACTAGGAACCATGAGGTTGCGGGTTCGATCCCTGGCCTTGCTCAGTGGGTTAAGGATCCGCCGTTGCCGTGAGCTGTGGTGTAGGTTGCAGACGCGGCTCGGATCCCGCTTTGCTGTGGCTGTGGCGAAGGCCGGCAGCCACAGCTCCTGTTAGACCCCTAGCCTGGGAACCTCCATATGCCGCGGGTGCGGCCCTAGATAAGGCAAAAAGACAAAAGAAAGAAGGAAGGAAGGGAGAGAGAGGAGAGAGAAAAGAAGAAAGGAAGAAAGAAAAGGAGAAAGAAAAGGACCTTCTAGATTTAAGCACGAGGACAACAGATCCATTTTGCTGTGCTCTATTTCACACCCATCTATCGTTTCTTCCACAGATATATGTAAACGGATCCATGGATATAGGACTACTGAGAAAAAAATGTATGTGTTTAACAGTTACGTGTCTAGCCATGGACATAAGAAATGGCTACACACGACTTCTAGGCATCCACTGTGGTGAAAATAGTTTGTGATCCTGGGAAACCCAAAGATCTTTATTGCCAGAGCTTAATAGAACAAACACATTAAACTGAACACTAAAATTAAATTACAAAATATCTGAAAACCCAGCATCAAGACCATAAAAGGGAGGATGGTGGAGCTAGGAACTCAGAAATACAGTGGATCATATTAGCTATTTCCATTTCTCTCTTTACTCCTCGCCTTTTTAGGGTTCACTGTGAGTGGAGTTTGCTTCCCAATGGGACTTGCTTTAGTAAATGGAATGTTGCTTAATATCATAGAGTCAGTTCTAAGTTCAGAGCTTAGGAGGAAACACGTGATTTTGCTCATCCCCTTTTGGTTTCTGCCGTCTTCCTTTAGAAGAACAAGCCCCAGGAGTTCCCTAGCGGTGCAACAGGTTAAGGACCTGGGGTCGCCACTGCAGGGGCTCAGGTTCAGTCCCTGACCCAGGAACTTCCACATGCCACAGGCACAGCCAAACACAGACAAACAAACAGACAAACCAAAGGAAGTGGAGAGCAAGTCCCAGCATGAGAACCATATGGTGGAGATTCAGAGTATCTGTACTTAATGGGCAGCCTAAAGCAAGATGCCCCACCCGAATCACAGACAGGGGAGCAGGAAAATACATGTTTGTTGTCATCAAGTCACAGAAATTTGTGGAGTTATTTCCTTTATCTCACATTACTACAGCAATAACTGACCCATTTAAAAGTATATATATATATATACATATATATTTTTTTGTCTTTTCAGGGCCGCACCTGCGGCATATGGAGGTTCCCAGGCTAGGGGTCTAACAGGAGCTGTAGCCGCCGGCCTACACCACAGCCACAGCCACTCAGGATCTGAGCCACGTCTGCGACCTACACCACAGCTCACGGCAATGCCGGATCCTTAACCCACTGAGCAAGGCCAGGGATCGAACCCGCAACCTCATGGTTCCTCCTCGGATTCATTAGCCACTGAGCCATGACGGGAACTCCAGCCCATAAAAATGTTTCCAAAGCATTTAATTTGCCTTTTGTTTCCCTTTCCTTCCTCTTTTGGTTCAAGCCTATCGGTCATGGAGGAAGAAAATGAGACCTTAAGCACAGATTTTATTCTCTCAGGACTCTTCCCTGATGTGAAGTATGTCAGTATTCTTATCTGTGTTATCATCCTGATCTACTTTGCCGCCGTAATCGGCAACTTCAGCCTGCTCTTTCTGATATGGAGGGACTCGAGGCTCCACACCCCAATGTACTTTCTGCTTAGCCAGCTCTCTCTCATAGACCTGGCCCTCATCAGCAGCACTGTCCCAAAGATGATGGTAAACTTTTTCTCCGGAAGAAAGGACATCACACGCGTTGCTTGCGGAACCCAGATATTTTTCTTTTTCACTCTCGGGGGCGCTGAATGTATCCTCTTGACCCTCATGGCTTATGACCGATACGTCGCTGTCTGTAACCCCTTGAGGTACGCAGTCATCATAAACCGCGTGGTCTGTCTGCACATGGTCACAGCGTCTTGGACTGGGGGTGTTTTAGCTTCCACAGCCCACACGTTCTATACGATGAATCTGCCTATCTGCGGCTCAAGAGAAATCCACCATTTCTTCTGCGAGATGCCAGCAATCATGAAGATTGCATGCCAAGACACTACCACCTATGAGACGGTGGTCTTTGTGATGGGCGTTGCATTTATCATCATCCCTTTTGGATTTATTATGGCTTCCTACACTTTCATTTTCCTCACTGTCCTTCATATGAAGTCCCCTCAAGGCAGGAACAAAGCCTTGGCCACCTGCTTTTCCCATCTTACAGTGGTAAGTTTTTATCTAGGACCATGTGTTTATATGTACATGACACCCGGCTCCTCTCATACCCCGGATCAAGAACAGGCCGTATCTGTGTTTTGCACTGTCCTCACACCCATGCTAAATCCACTCATTTACAGCCTGCGAAACAAAGATGTGGTGGGGGCTTTTCACAAAGTCCTGAGGAAACATCTAATCTCTAAATGGAACACCTAATTCAAGGTGGAAGAAATTTTCCTAGAGGATCAAGAACAAAGATTGCCTGGAGTTCCCGCTGTGGCTCAGTGGTTAACGAATCCGACTAGGAACCATGAGGTTGCGGGTTCGAGCCCTGGCCTCGCTCAGTGGGTTAAGGATCAGGCGTTGCCGTGATCTGTGGTGTAGGTTGCACACGCGGCTTGGATCCCGCGTGGCTGTGGCTGTGGCGAAGGCCGGCGGCTACAGCTCCTGTTAGACCCCTGGCCTGGGAACCTCCATATGCTGCGGGTGCGGCCCTAGATAGGGCAAAAAGACAAAAAAAAAAAAGAACAAAGATTGCGCAAGCAGCCACAGTGGCATTTTCCAACACGGGGCAAACTACATTGCTGAATTCAATCGAGAGTATTAACTCAATTATAAGCAGTTTGTAAAGAGCTTTTTTTCAACCAGTTTCTAATCATTTGTTTTCAAAAGGGATCTATTCAACTGCTGTCCTTCAAACCAGCCCATAAGCATAGAGAAAATTCCAGTCTCTATGTATACCTGAAATATTAAGACATCTTTCAGTGTCCTCGAGGCCCAGCTTTATTTTTTATTATTGGTGATTCAGGTCTTCTTAATGTCGATTGTAGAAATGCTAACTTCCTAGGAACAACATAGTGACTGAGATGTAAAAGAGAATGATTTTATCAAGGAGAATAATAACAAATTTGTTTCTCTTGAATGCCCTAGAAAATTCAGTATGTTGGCTCTGCTATCCCTGCCTGTCTTTGGTTGAAGCTCTTAGAGACCTAAGTACACAGCAAGAAGTCTCTCCCTTCAGAAATTGACATGCCTAATTTGATTAAAAATAATGTCTCCATGGGCAAGTAATGTGCAGTTGACTTTCCTCTTGAACTTTACAAACTCACTAAGTCCTCACTAGAATTAGCTTCAGATCCTTCAGCCAGTGACTGCATTTGTAACTCAAAATAGAAAGTGGAAATAAGGGTCTCAAAAAGCTACAACTGGAGTTCCCTTGGTGGCTCAGTGGTTAACGAATCCGACTAGGAACCATGAGGTTGCGGGTTCGATCCCTGGCCTCGCTCAGTGGGTTAAGGATCCAGCATTGCCATGAGCTATTTTGTAGGTCACAGACGCGGCTCGGATCCCGCGTTGCTGTGGCTGTGGCGAAGGCCGGCGGCTACAGCTCCTGTTAGACCCCTAGCCTGGGAACCTCCATATGCCGCGTGTGCGGCCCTAGATAAGGCAAAAAGACACACACACACACACAAAAACCAGCTCCTTGACCGGAAGAACGGAGACCTGGGGCATTTTGCTAAGCCAGCTGGGCCCCAGGCTGCCTCTCTCAACTGGCCTCCTCTGACACGAGTCCCCAGATCTCTTCCGTTTCCAGTCCTTTTGTTGGAGACGCATGGACGAGAGCAGCCCTGATTCGGGTCCTGTCCAAGGCCTGGTGAATACCAGCTCCAGACCTTGTGGATTATCCGCGGTGCACCCTACTCAGCTAATCAGCCTACTTGCACTTCCTCATCTGTTTAAAAAAAAAAAAAAGTTTTCTAAGAAAAACCTTTTGCTAATTTCTCCGTAGATTACAGTTTACCGCTGTGGTTAGTAAATTTCCGGAACTTCAAAGGTCACATGCATAGGAGAGTCATTTTACCCGCAACAGAGGCTGCCCAGGCAAGGGGTTGCAAGCAGATGTGTGTGTGTGGTGGTGGTGTGGGGGTGTCCTACGTCCCAGAGAGCTCCAAGGGGACAGCGCTGGTGACTGTGATAATGCAGGTGCTCCTGGTACCCACAGCAGAAACCCTGGGGTAGGAGTACTCCCTGCTCAGGCTTTGTGCCCAGGAAACAGGAAAGAGTGCAGGGGCAGGGAATGCAACACCCCCATCCTGGAAGGGATCAAAGGTCCTAATCGGAGCTGGGCACCCCAAAGCGGGTTAAGAATCTGACTGCAGTGGCTCACGTCGATGCAGAAGCGTGGATTCCATTCAGCAGCCTAGCCCCGCGGGTTAGAGGAGCCGTCCTTGCCCCGGCTGTGGCGGAAGTAGCAGCCGCAGCGTGAAGGCAATCGCTGGCCTGGGAAATTCCACCTGCCACCATCAAAAAAAAAAAGGGCTGGGTATCCCACGCTGCTTCTCCTGGTCTGAGGTGTGCATGGAAAGGCCCTCTGGCAGGAAACTCCAGCATCCTGCATCCCACCCATACCCCCCCTTCCCCCCCCCCCCGCCCTTAGCCCTCCCTTCCTGGGTTTGCTGCCACGAAGCAGGTTTCTCATAATAACGTGGCCAGGACCATGGTCACTCTAGCATCACGTCTTCACTGGCCAGGAGCCTTCACCCGCTTCCACGCCTCTCTCTCCTTCCACCCGCACACATCCCCCAGGGTCCATCCTGACCGCAGACCTGGACAACTGATAGTGTTTCTTCTCTTGGCTCATGTTTCTTTAAAGGTGAGCTAAGCGGACCCCGGGAGGGAGAGACCGGAGCTCCAGCTCAGAGCGCTTTGTTCCTTCCTGCTCTTAGGCGGTGGCAGCCAGTTCTCCCCCGCAGGAAGACACCTGTTACCATCTTTTTTCCTTCCTCCTCCTCCCTTTGAAGGTCTCAGGCCAGACCGGTGAAGACTTTGGCCAGAGAGCCTCCTATCAGTGGCTCACTGTTTACCCAAAGATCGAGAAGGGTGAAGACTTTAAAAGCTCTTACGCAATCTGTGACCACGTAGCCATGGTAACAGGAAAGCACCAGAACTGGTTTTCAACCTGTGTAATCACAGGTCGGTAAAAATTCGCCCCTGTGACCACGGTTCTAGCAGTCAGCTGATCAGCCCCAGATACACACCAGCCTCCACCCTTTCAATAAACACTCTTGACTCTGAAAATCCCCAAACTCTGAGCACTGCGTTTCTGAAAAACCCACACAAGCCACTTCAGCTTTGCTTAAAGAGACAGTGTTTTATAAGCTCTCCGCACTTAAGCATGTAATAAATTTAGCTTTCGGTCTCAGATTTTTTTTTTTTTTTTTTGTCTCTTTAGGGCTACACCCAGGGCATGTAGAGGTTACCAGGCTAGGGGTTGAACTGGAGCTATAGCCACCAGCCACAGTCAGATCCAAGCTGCATCTGCGACCTACATCACAGCTCCCGGCAACGCCGGGTCCTTAACCCACTGAGCGAGGCCGGGGATCGAACCTGCGTCCTCATGGATACTAGTCAGATTCCCTCCCACTGAGCCATGACGAGAACTCTGCATCTCAGCTTTTAAGTGGTCATTTCTTCCTTCAGCGAGGGCCTTTGTACAATAGATGAGGTCCCCCACGATCCAGGTTTCCTGGGTTCTCTCTGCAGAGGCCAATCTATACTGCAGAAGCCTGTGGAAGTCCTGGCCCTAGGAATCCTGGTCCTGTCTCACTCTATAGAAGTAGTGAATGTTGTCTACGTTAACATTGCTGATGTCAGAATTGTTGAGTGTCTCATTAACTGATTTATCCTGGGCTTATTGATGGAGCTATAAGGTAGTTTTATTTTATTTTATTTATTTATTTTTGTCTTTTTGCCTTATCTAGGGCAACACCCACGGCATGTGAAGGTTCCCAGGCTAGGGGGTCTAACAGGAGCTGTATAGAGGCTGGCCTACGCCACAGCCACAGCAATGTGGGATCCGAGCCGCATCTGCAACCTACACCACAGCTCACGGCAACACCGGATCCTTAACCCACTGAGCAAGGTCAGGGTTCGAACCCGCAACCTCATGGTTCTTAGTCGGACTCATTGAGCCGCAATGGAAACTCCAGGTAATTTGATTTTAACAACTTAATTTTGCTGGCGAGCCTCCCATCCTTCTGGGAGTTGACCTGGGATTCTATTCCAGTGCCTGGTCCTCGGCCCTGAGCTGTCCCACTGGGAGGGTCGGGGGTTCTGAGAGTCTCAGATGCACTTACAGGAGGATTCAGCCTGCAGCTCCCCATGAGCAACACTGAAGGAGAATCACCCTGGCTGTCCGGGCAGGAGATCGGTGGAGAATGGAGCCAGGGATGGGGAAGAGTTTGACCGATGTCCCTGGAAAAGGGACCTCGGGGAAATGGGCCACAGTGTCTCTGGATCGAGACTGTGTAACCGTTACGGCAGGCAGATAGCTGGGTATGAGCGGAAAAAGTGGGGCATGGGGCCAGGTGGCAGGAAATCAGGCATCATGTAAAGAGCGGGGTCCATGCGCAAAGGAGAGCAAGAATCACCAGACTGACAGGACGGCACACACACTGCAGTGCTAAGTGCCCTGGAGGCAGATAAAGAAAAGTGGAAAATGACTCAAATCTCCAGCGTCCCAGAGTAACCTGTTTCCTGTTATGTCCTCATTACAATAAAGTCAGCTATGCAGAGAAGAAATACCCACCATGCACTGATCCCAATGGCACTTCTTATCAAAGCTAAGCAGGGACAAAATCCCTCTTCTCTTCGGGAAGGTGGAATTGGAATGAAAATCAGGGACTATGACCCCCGAACCCCTCCTTCCCAATGAATAGCCCACCAATGCTTTTGCGTGCCCCTCAGAACCGGGTGCCAAAGAAACACAAGGCAGTTGCTTGTCTCCCCTCCAGCCTCTCTTTAAGAGGTGATTTTCTCACTTTGCTTTTGTTGGGATTTTTCCTGTGCACTGGATGGGAATCTCCCTTTTTGGAGCTAGGGAGCTGTGATTCTGATCCTGAGAAAACAAAAGTATCTCTAGGTGAAAGCTTGAAAACTGATTTAAAACTGAGTTTTATTTTTTTAATTGTTTTAACCTTTTATTTAATTTTTTTTCTTTTGTCTTTTTAGGGCCGCATCCACGGCACATGGAGGTTCCCAGGCTAGGGGTCTAATCAGAGCTGTTGCTGCCAGCCTACACCACAGCCACAGCAATGCCAGATCTGAGCCGTGTCTGCCACCTACACCACAGCTCACGGCAATGCCGGATCCTTAACCCGCTGAGCTGGGCCAGGGATCGAACCCGCAACCTCATGGTTCTTAGATTCGTTTCCACCACGCCACAACAGGAACGCCTGAGTTTTCTTTAAATAAAGCTATGAGATCTCTAGTATTGTTTGTTTATATGCCTGTGTACACATTATGCCTATGAGACATCCCTGCCTCTGGAAAGTATTATCATAATTGAATTTATAAAGAGCTCTATTTAATTGACTTAAAAGTAAGCACTTACAAATTAAATTTAAAATAAGCTAGACAAAATGGGTATCCAGTCCACGTGAATGGGTAAATATTAAGTTAATATCTAGTATCAAGGTTAATAAAGTTTATTGATTTAATTAATGTAAACATGTCCTCAGAGTCATCGACACTATGAATAATACTTTTACTTCACATAGGTGTAAGAGAAGTCAAATAAAATCTTGTTGCATCTGTTACAAATTTGTCAACGAGAAAAATGACTTGGCATGATGAAATTTTTGTGAATGAATTAAAAGCAAATGAGATAAAAGCTTCTAGGTAAACTCTCTTTGGAATAATTACGTTTTGAAAATGTCTAACATAGCTTCTCCAAACTTTGCAGTTACCTCTTCATTTTCACTAGAAATTAAGGTTTTTAAGAGTTGAGGATTCTAACTTAACTATGTAATTAAAGCTACTAAAACTAATAAAGGAAACATTTCACTGTACCGTAAAAAAGGATATATGCTTTGAATAAATGAATTTTATGCATATTGGGCTGAGATTATGTTAAACTTAATGAAATGGATTTTGCTATTAAAAGGCTGGTGCAGGACTAGATCTGGTTCTTTTACCAGGGAACAAGTTTACTTAGAATGCTGCTCTTGATAACAGAGCATGTGAACGTCCTGATCTTTATGTGATCTGTATCTGTTTTAAAATATTCACACGGTTTCTACCTGACCTAATATTTTTAAGACTGATTTGAAGTTCTGGGACCAGGGATTAAATCTGCACCACAGCAGGGACCCGAGCCACTGCAATGATAACATTGGATCTTTGACCCTGAGCCACAAGGAACCCAGCAGTGGCCCAAGCCACAAGGGAACTGTATAAAACTTTGAAATGTTTTTGATCCAGCAATCCCACTCTTGGGTGCATATTCAGACAAAACTATAACTCAAAAAGATACATGCAGCATGTGTTGACAATAGCCAAGACATGGAAACAACCTAAGTGCCTATCAACAGATGAATGGATTAAGAAGATGTGGTACATATATGCAATGGAATACTATGCAGCCATAAAAAGAAAGAATTCATGCCATTTGCAGCAACATGGATGCTACTAGAGATTATCATACTAAATGAAGTAAGTCAGAAAGAGAAAGACAAATGCTATATGATATCACATATATGGAATCTAAAATATGGCACAGATGAACCTGTCTGTGAATCGGAAACAGACTCACAGACATAGAGAACAGACTTGTGGTTGCCGAGGGGGAGGGGGACGGAGTGGGATGGACCAGGTGTTTGGGGTTAGTAGGTGGAAAATATTACAGTTAGTGTGAATAAGCAATGAGGTCCCACTGCATAGCACAGGGAACTAGATCCCATCTCTTGAGGTAGACCATGATGGAAGATAATAAAAGAAAAGGAATGTAGGAGTTCCTGCCATGACCTAGTGGGTTAAGAATCTGCCTGCAGTGTGGCTCGGATCACTGCAGAGATGTTGGTTTGATCCCCAGTCTGGCACCCTGGGTTAAAGGATCTGGCGTAGGTAGCAGCTGTGGCTCAGATTCAGTCCCTGGCCCGGGAATTTCCATATGCCATGAGTATGGCCATAAAAGAAATTTTTTAGGTCAAAAAAAAAAAAAAAAAGGAATGTGTGTGTGTGTGTGTGTGTGTGTGTGTGTGTGTGTATGACTGGTTCACTTTACCGCACAGCAGAAATTGGCACAACATTGTAAATCAGCTACACTTTCATTAAAAAACATAAAATAGGAGTTCCTGTGGTGGTTCAGCGGGTTACCAACCCAACCAGTATCCAAAGGATGCAGGTTCGATCCCTGGCTCAGCCGGTTAAGGATCTGGCGTGCACGAGCTGTGCTATATAGGTCAGCAGCTGCAGCTCCAATTCCACCCCTAGTCTGAGAACTTCCATCTGTCACAGGTGAGGTTGCTAAAAAAGTAAAAATAAAAAAAAAAAGAAAGAAAAAAGAGAAGGGGTAAATTGTAAGTGAGCTGGGCCCTATGGTGTCTCCCAGGGGCAGGCCCTTCCCCCATATCCTCTGCTTCATTTAGTTTCCCTCCGAAGTACCTAGCTAGCAGTAGCTGATGCACATTTCCTGAGCTGTTTTGCAAATGTGACACCCCAGCAGCTTGATGACCACATCACGAGCGCATAGTCCTCAGGCCCCCTGGAGCTTAAGGACTGTTATCCCACCATCGGCCAATCAGAGAATCGAATCGTACACAAGCTAATCATTTATCCTGTGACCACCCCCACCCCCCGCCCCAACTAGCTTTTAAAAATGCTTTGCAATTTGGGGGCTTTTTGGGTTCACTTTTATTTATTTATTTATTTATTTATTTATTTATTTATTTATTTATTTTTGTTTTTTTGCCTTATCTAGGGCCACACCCGCGGCATATGGAGGTTCCCAGGCTAGAGGTCTAACAGGAGCTGTAGCCGCCGGCCTTCGCCACAGCCACAACAAAGAGGGATCCGAGCTGCGTCTGCGACCTACACCACAGCTCACGGCAACGCCGGATCCTTAACCCACTGAGCAAGGCCAGGGATCGAACCTGCAACCTCATGGTTCCTAGTCGGATTCGTTAACCACTGAGCCACGACGGGAACTCCTGGGTTCACTTTTTAAAGTGTTGTTGTAATATGGTTGATTTACAGTGTTGCGATAAGTTCTATAACAAAGCGATTCAATTATACCTATCCACATATCAATTCTTTTTCGGATTTTTTTTTCCTATATAGATTATCACAGAATTTTAGGTAGAGTTCCCTGTGCGGCGGTGGAGTTCTGTCCCGGCTGCGTTTGGAGTGTAGAGTGGGGAGAGGGGCTACCTGAGGTATTTTGGCGCAGGATGGAGCGAGGGGAATTGCAGGGGATGCAGTGTTTTACCCACCCCCAGATTTCTGGGCTCCCGCTCAGAAATCAGCAGGTCCCCACTGGCCAATCATTCTGAGTTCTGATTTCTCCTCCCTATTCACCCCAATCAGGATCACCATAGCCCTTCCTATGAATTGTGTGTGTGTGTGTGTGTGTGTGTGTGTGTGTGTGTGTGTGTGTGTGTGCGCGCGCGCGCGCCCCTCACAGGGCATGCCGAAGTTCCGGACCAGGGATCCAGCCCCAGCCACTGCAGTAACCAGAGCCACTGCAGTGACAGCACTGTATCCTTAACCCTGCTGAGCCACAGGGGAAATTCCTGATGAATTTTTAAATATCAGAAAACTGCGCAGGAGTTGCCATTGTGGCTCAGCGGGTCAGGTACCCCATACTGCCTCTGTGAGGACGCGGGTTCCATCCCTGGCCTCTCAGTGGTGGAGGCAAGTTACTGCAGAGATACGGCTGGGATCCGCTGTTGCGGAGGCTGCTGCCCCGCAGGTCTAGCGGAACTTCCATACGCAGCAAGATAAGGAAGGAAGAAGAAGGGAGGGAAAGAGGGAAGGGAGGGAGGAAGGGAAAAAAGGAAGGAGGGAGAGAGCGAGAAAGAGAGGAAGGAAGAAAGTAAGGGAGGAAGGAATGAAGGAAGGATAAGGAAAGAAAGAAGAGAGAGAAAAAGAAAAAGAAAGAAGAGAGAAAAAGAAAGGAGAGAGAAAAGAAGAGCGAGAAAAAGAAAGAAGAGAGAGAAGGAAGGAAAGAAAGAAAGAAAGAAAGAAAGAAAGAAAGAAAGAAAGAAAGAAAGAAAGAAAGAAAGAAAGAAAAACGTCCAGCTGAAAACTATTATCGTGGCCATGGGTGTCCCCGGTCTGCATTCAGGGGTTCTGGGAACCTAGACGAGGAAAATAACCTTTATTTTTCAGTATCATCTAGCTGAAATGCAGCCATTTTTCCAGTGGTGAACGGAGGTAGCAAATCTCCGTGGAGTCAGCAGGATCTGTGCCTCGGTCCCCAACAGTAAGGTTTTTTTTTTCTTTTTTTCTTTTTCCATTATACCCAGCTGCACAGCGTGGTGACAGGGTTACACATACATATATGGATTCATCACAAGTGGTTAGACATAGTTCTCAGTTCTATACAGTAGGATCTCCTTGCTTTTCCAGCCCAGAGGCAACAGTCTACAACTATTAACCCCAGACCCCCCTACCATCCCACTCCCTCCCCACCCTTTTGGCAACCACAGGTCTGTTCTCCTTGATTTTCTTTTCTGCATAAAGGTTCATTCGTGCAGTGCATTAGATATCACAGGACAGTTGTCGCAGCCATCGCCCGCCTTTTCCAATGGCTGTAACGTTAGCTTCGCCGCAGGGGTCTCATTTCGGGAGTTAGTCATTGCTTTGCTTCACAATTATCAAATGATGGAAAGCGGGTGTTTTTCTCCCTAAGTCCAGCAGAGGGCGCCATCGACGAGCGGTGGGCGGGCCCCAGGGCCGCCCTGGCACCTCAGCCACAGCCCCCGCAGCAGCCAAAGCCTCAACCTAAGGCTAGATCGAGGTCGCGTTTTGGGGGCGCTGAGCGCTCCCCGCTCCGGATCGGGCGAGGGACGCGTTCCGCGGTCGGACGGCGGCCGGCGTTGGCAAACAGGCCACTGGCCCCACAGCTGTCTAGACGGACTCCGCGGGGACTCGCGCCCTGGGGCCGCGCGCGAGGCTGGCGATCAGGGGGCCGCGGAGCCCCGGGAGCTGGCGGGGCCGGCGCTCGCCGCCGCCACCGCTGCTGTTGCTGCTGCTGCTGCCGTTGCTGTTGGGGCCGGTGCCGGAGGGAGCGGCAGGTAACCTGGAGGAGAGGCTGAGGGGCCCCGCGGCGGAACCCCAAGTCGTCCCCGAGCCGAGCGCAGGGAGGGGTGCAAAGGAGAGATCGGCCAAGAATATGAAGGCCACTTCAAGGGTTTTTTTTGGGGGGGCAGGGGCTGGTCACTTGGAGAGCTGACTCAAGATTGAGGGGGTCGTTGAGCCTCGGGTTAGGCACAGACTCTGCCGCCTCCCCTTGCAGCCCATTGATAGAGTGAGAGCTCTTGCAGGTGGGGATCCCAGGGGCCAGCGGGCCTGTGCCACCACCACCACCCCACCCGCCGCCACCTGCGACCTAGCCGAAGCCACAGCTTCCTGCTGCGTACCCCCTGGAAGCTACGTTGGGGCAGCAATCTGAACGCATCTTCCATGGCTCCCGCCTTCTAGCTCGGCCAGGCTTCTTGCCCATCGCTATAAGTCTTTCTGGTCTCTTGGCAAGGTTCTCTTGGGTTGCCTGGGCGGCCCTTTGTTTGGATGGAGGGTGAGGAGGGTTGAAGAGCGTTTCTCGGACACGGCTCAGAATTTCCATTCTTTGCCAGTTTCTGTGCTGCATTCAAAAGAGCTGGGCCTTGCTTCCTCCTAGATTCCCAACGGGTCCCACAAGTCACCGCCCACCCTGACGGCACAGATCCCTGAAGGTTTGTTAGCACAGGCAGGGAGGTGTCCTCCAACAGTGCTGCGATAATGATAGCTGCTGTCCTTTATTCCAGGCTCTGTTCTAAGGGCTGCGCCTACCGGAAGCCATTTCCGTTCTCAGAGCATCCGCAGTTTACCATTTACAGATTTGCAATAGGGCCTAGAGCGGACGCTAGGTGGCAGCACTGGGCCTTTTTTGTGCTTGGGCGGTTTTTAATACACGAAATGAAATATCTAGGATTCCAAAGGGCCCCAATTGTGTTTCTATAAAGCTATTAAAGTTTAAATAGAAATACATAACTTTTAAAAAGAAATATAAATTTTGGATGTGTAAAATATATGTGCTTCTCAGTCAACACATTAAATAATGGGCTTAAGTAGTAAGAATTTCCTAGGATTTGGAAGCAGTGAGGGTAAAGTGTATTTCCAGGTGTCTGCAACAACTTGTCATGCGACTTGGAAACATCTGTGGTTTCTGTTGGGGACCAAAGCACAGATTCTGCTAGCCCTGCTGAGCTTTGTTGCTCCATTCATCGTGAGAGAAAAGCCGAACTTCAGGAAGAGGTTAGATATCCGCTAGAATAGAGATGTTATTTTTTTTTTTCCCTCCAACCTGAGGCTCCTGAACCCAATAGGATGCACCTCCAGGAGGATTCAGTGCTCAGCTCCCCATGGGAAACACTTGAAGGAGAAGCACCCTGGACGTCTGGGCAGGAGATTAGTAGAAGAGAGTGGGGGCGGGGAAGGGGGAGAGTTGGGCCAGTGTCCCTGGAATAAGAACACCACTGTTTCTCTGGGCCAAGACTGTGTGACCAGTCCTGGTTTTCAGGTTCACACGGCCCCTGGGGACCCTTCTTACAGCTTCCCGCTGGGACGGTACAGGGGCACACAGGCGATCCCAGCTGTGCGTGGCACGGGCGGTCACAGGTGTATGTGCATAAGTCCTACGACCTGTGAGGGGACTGGTCAGGGGCAGGTCTCCAAGCCAAGGAGTTGGGAAGGAATGGAGAGGTAACCTTGGGTGTGTGGCCAGGCGTTCCCAGTAGGTCCCCCTTCATAAATGTTTATGGATGCCAGGCTTTCCCGCTGAAGGTGGGGAACGAGAAAGTGGCTTTCCAGGGGCGGGTATCATGAGTGCTGCAGAAGGGAGTTCTCAACCTCATAGCGCCCTATGACAAGGATTCGGTTATCATCCCCATGACAAAGAGAGGGAAACTGGGGAGTTCCCGTCGTGGCGCAGTGGTTAACAAATCCGACTAGGAACCATGAGGTTGCGGGTTCGATCCCTGGCCTTGCTCAGTGGGTTAAGGATCCGATGTTGCCGTGAGCTGTGGTGTAGATTGCAGACACGGCTTGGATCCCGTGTTGCTGTGGCTGTGGTGAAGGCCGGCGGCTTCAGCTCCTGTTAGACCCCTAGCCCGGGAACCTCCGTATGCCGCAGATACTGCCCTAAAATGACAAAAAAGACCAAAAAAAAAAAAAAAGATGGGGAAACAGATGGAGTTCCCGCTGTAGGGCAGTGGGTTTAGGATCCAGTGTTGTCTCTGTAGCAGCATGGGTTTGACGCCCGGCCAGGCACAGTGGGTTAAGGATCGGCGTTGCAGCACCTGTGGTCGTAGGTCACAGCTGCAGCTCAGATTTGCTCCCTAACCCGGCGACTTCCATATACTGTGGGTGTGGTCCCCCCCCCAAAAAAAGGGAAACTGAAGCTCAGAGTAACCGGCTCGGGTAACTGGCTACCCGAGGTTGTGCAAAGTCTCATGGCTGTTTAGGATTTGGATTCCAGCAGGCTGGTTCTGGAGCCGTGACGCTTTGAGCAAAAGCTAAGGCAGGGAGTCCCTGACCAGGGGGGAGGAGGAGGCAGGAGTAATCGGTGGCCCTTGGTTGTTAAGAGACAGATTAAGTAGAGAGAGATGATTCCAAATCTGGCTGCTCTGGCAAAGCTGGAGCTGCGGGCTGGGGGTTGGTGCTGAGGGCAGGCTGAGCGGGTGTATTCTTGGGAACCTGGCTTTGGCACCTGGCTAGAGGTTCTACTGGCGCAGAGAGAGGAGCAGGCTCAAGGGCAGGCTAGGGGACAGACTGCAGAGGTAAATCCTCTGGAACTTTCAGGGCCCTGACCGCTGAGACTACTTCTGGTGTCCCTTTGCCCCATTCCTCCTCCCGAGGTGACTTTGCAGGCCCTTCTTTTTTTTTTTTTTTTTTGCCTTTTTATGTAGAGCCGCACCCGCGGCATGTGGAGGTTCCCAGGCTAGGGGTCTAACAGGAACTGTAGCTGCCGGCCTGCGCCACAGCCACAGCCACAGCCACGCGGGATCCGAGCCGCGTCTGCAACCTACACCCCAGCTCATGGCAACGCCGGATCCTTAACCCGCTGAGCGAGGCCAGGGATCGAACCCGCAACCTCGTGGTTCCTAGTCGGATTCGTTAACCACTGAGCCACAACAGGAACTCCCCAAGCAAAGTCTTTATTAAAGGAAAGCAAATAGCTCCCAGGGCTGCTGGGAGGGGGGAGAAGAGCCCCTTTCTCTACTGTCCTATAGGGGTTTTTATCCCTTAAAGATGGGGGGGTACCAAGATGGGGTCCAGAAAGATGTGGTTTTCTCCCATTGGCCTTGTTCAATTACTTGTGTGAGTCCTTGTCCAATAGGGTCTTAGGGCTGGAAATGACTGTCTGGAGCCCTTCAACCATACATGTTAATGAAAGGCCACATCAAAGAATGCATCTGGGAGTTCCCTTCGTGGCTCAGAGGTTAACGAATCCGACTAAGAACCATGAGGTTTGAGGGATCCATCCCTGGCCTCGCTCAGTGGGTTAAGGATCTGGCGTTGCCGTGAACTGTGGTGAAGGTTGCAGACGCGGCTCGAATCCCGCGTTGCTGTGGCGAAGGCCGGCGGCTACAGCTCCTGTTAGACCCCTAGCCTGGGAACCTCCATATGCCGCGGGTGCGGCCCTAGATTAAAAAAAAGGCAAAAAGACCAAAAAAAAAAAAAAAAAAGAATGCATCAAAGTCCATTCTCCTGCACTGACTGCCTGAGTTAATATTCTGCCTCAGACGACACTAGATTCACTGGCCCAGAATGTTCTATCCTCTTTACCCACCCCATTGCTTGGTGACTCACAGATGGTGAGGTCTCCTCCAGGTTTCAGCCCACAAGGCTCCCTCCTGCCCCAGGGTTCTCCCAGCGCTCGGTACCTCCTGCACCCAACACTCGTCAGCCCCACTGGGTTTCCTGGATCTGCTTGTTTAACTGCTCAGTTTTCCCCCTCCCCTGGCAGATCTGAGGTCCCTGGGGGCTATGTCTTTCTCTCTGTCCCCAGGCACACCTATACTGGGGTCAGTGCTTGGCTCGTAGGCGCTCAAGAGGGCTTGTTTGTCCAATGAGTAATATTGCAAGGGGAGAGATCGGGGCCGGTACAGGTGAGCAGGACAGGGGCAGGCAGAGCCAGCAGTACCTGGACTCTCTTCCTGGCACATGGGTATCACCTGGGAGGTTTCAATGCCTGCCAGTGTCCAGTCCTCTCTTACCCCCAAACCAACAAAATACACGTCAATAGCAGCTGTGCGACGGTGGGCAGAGGGGAAGGCAACCCAGCCCCGGCTTCCCTCCTCTCTAAGTGGGAACCATCAAGACCTACCTTACAGGAAGCAGTGAAAACACCCCGAATCAAATCTCAGAGAGCTCAAAAAAAAAATTTAATTAAAAAAAAAAAGGAGTTCCCACTGTGGCTCGGTGGTTAATGAATCTGACTGGGAACCATGGGGTTGCGGGTTCGATCCCTGGCATCATTCAGTGGGTTAAGGATCCGGTGTTGCCGTGAGCTGTGGTGTAGGTCGCAGACACGTTCCTGCGTGGCTGTGGCTGTGGCGAAGGCCGGCGGCTACAGCTCCTGTTAGACCCCTAGCCTGGGAACCTCCATATGCCACGGGTGTGGCCCTAGATAAAGGCAAAAAAAAAATCTTAGAGAGCTCAGGAACCACACCTGGCACCAAGGCCCAGAACTCAGCCCTGGTGGCTTGGTCCCTACACGCTGGGGAAGTTTCTGGGGCAGGGCCCCCACGTCTGTTTTCCCTTCCAGCATGCCTCTCGCTGTCATTCTGTACCATCTCTTCCCAGGGACAAGAGGATGTACAGGGTGTTTATGCCTTGAGATTCATAGCTCCCTCTTCCATTCCACCTCTTGCAGAAAGTCCCTGGGGGTTGCCCTTGGTGGCCGATAATCCAGCTTCCATGGCAAAGGTAAGCTGGCACAAACGAAGGTCGCAGATGTGGCTAGGATCCTGCGTTACTGTGGCTGCGGTGTCAGCCGGCAGCTGTAGCTCCAATTCGACCCCTAGCCTGAGAACCTTCATATGCCGTGGGTGTGGCCGTAAGAATAAAAAAAAAAAAAAAATTACACCCTTTTTAACTGTGAAATGGGAAACCAGACAATCACACTTACTACTAAAGATGAGTATAAGGTGTAAGTAGTCCCTGAGTGAGCAGCTGAGAAACTTCTTAGGAATAAAGTCCATAAGACTTAAAACATGAACTTTGGCCTCAATATTTGACTGATATATATATATATATTTTTTAAACCCATATATATATATATTTAAACCCTTTGGATGTGAGGGAATAAAATCTATCCTACATTTTTTTGGAACTGAAATTCCCAATTCCTGCTCTTGCTGACTGCAAATTCTCTGACTAAATTTCCACGGCTGACCCCACCCCACACACCAGCCCCCAGCGCAGATCCTGGTAGCTGCGGGCGCCCCTAAAACCGATTTGCGTTTCCGCAGGGACGCATTCCCTCCGCTACCACTACCTGGCCCTGTCCGAGCCGGGCCCGGGCCTCCCTCCGTTTCTGGCCGTGGGCTACGTGGACGACCAGCTCTTCATCCGCTATGACAGCCGTACAGGCAAGGCGGAGCCCCAGGCCCCGTGGACGGCTCCCCTGGACGCCCAGTACTGGGAGAAGGAGACGGAGAAGCAGAGGACCTGGGCGAAGGTGCAGCAGGTGGAGATGTGGACGGTGATGGGATATTACAACCGGAGCAGCGGTGTGTTGGGCGGACTTTTGCTGCCCCCATTCTCCTTCCTCGGACCCTCCAGGCACCCGTGTTCCTCTGCTGAGCCTGTCAGAGCGTGTGGGGCATATGCTTCCGATACTTGGCTCTTTTTTTTTTTTTTTTTTTTTTGCAGTATCTAGGGCCGCACCCCCGCCATTTGGAGGTTCCCAGGCTAGGGGTCTAACAGGAGCTGTAGCCGCCGGCCTTCGCCACAGCCACAGCCACGCGGGATCCGAGCCGCGTCTGCAACCTACACCACAGCTCACGGCAACGCCGGATCCTTAACCCGCTGAGCATGGCACCCACTGAGCATGGCCAGGGATCGAACCCTCAACCTCATGGTTCCTGGTCGGATTCGCTAACCACTGAGCCACGACGGGAACTCCTGATACTTGGCTCTTCTCAGTCCCCTTCCTCCCCAGCCAAACAGAGGCCTCGAGTCCTTCAGACTCAGCTGGGGCTTCAGCAAGCAGCCCGCAGGCCAAGTGAATGAGCATTCCCAGGAGCGGGGCACGCATGACCCCCCTTCCCCCGGGCCTCACCCCTCAGGCCCTCAGATGCCTTCTCAGCCTCCCCATCTCAACCACAGCAAGCTTGGAATTCCCGTCAGGGCGCATCGGGAAACGAATCTGACTAGGAACCCTGAGGTTGCGGGTTCGATCCCTGGCCTTACTCAGTGGGTTAAGGATCCAGCGTTGCCGTGAGCTGTGGTGTAGGTCGCAGACGCGGCTCAGATCCGATGTTGCTGTTGCTGTGGTGTAGGCCGGCAGCTGTAACTCCGATTACACCCCTAGCCTGGGAACCTCTCTCTATATGCTGTGGGCGCAGTCCTAAAAAGCAAAAAAAAAAAAAAAAAAAAAAAAAAAATAGCAAGCTCACGTCCACTGCTGGGGCTTCTGCTAAGCTTATAGAGCACGGACGCTCTCCTCCTGCTCTGAGCCTGAACCCCCAAATGAGCAGACTAAAAGCCCAGATGCCTCGGAAAGACTAGTTACAAAGCAAAGGAGTGAGACAGGGAAGGGCTGTGCGTCAGTTCTGGGCTCCCAGCATAAGGCCGGCATCACTTAGTCTCACCGTTTAAGGACATTTTACACAAAAACTTAGTGTAGGATATAAAATACGGATGTGTTGGGAGTTCCTGTTGTGGCTCAGCGGGTTAAGAACTGGACATAGTCTCCGCGAGGTTGCAGGTTTGTATCCCCGGCCTCGCTCAGCGGGTTGAGGATCTCGCCATAGGTTGCTGATGCGGCTCAGCCCCGGTGTCGCCATGGCTGTGAGGTAGACCCCAGCTGCAACTCTGTTTGGACCCCAGCCCGGGAACTTCCACATGTTGCAGGTGCGGCCTTAAAAACAAAGCAAATAGGCTTTCCCGTCATGGCACAGCAGTTAACGAATGCAACTAGGAACCATGAGGTTGCGGGTTCGATCCCCCTGGCCTCGGATTTGTTTCCACTGCGCCACGACAGGAACCCTGGCAGGTGATCAGTTTTGAACTCGAGTGTGCCTTCCACCTGAGAGGCACAGCAGGTTTCTCAGCCCAGGCTGCTTATGAAAATTCCTTGGGGAGTTCCCATCGTGACTCAGTGGTTAATGAATCCTACTAGGAACCATGAGGTTGCGGGTTCGATCCCTGGCTTCGCTCAGTGGGTTAAGGATCCGGCGTTGCCGTGAGCTGTGGTGTAGGTTGCAGACGTGGCTCGGATCCCGCGTGGCTGTGGCTGTGGCGAAGGCCGGCAGCCACAGCTCCTGTTAGACCCCTAGCCTGGGAACCTCCATATGCTGCAGGTGCAGCCCTAGGATAAAGGCAAAAAGCAAAAAAAAAAAAAAAAGAAAGAAAGAAAGAAAGAAAATTCCTTGGGAGATTTTATTTTTTTTCCATTTTGACGGCATCCACACCATGTGGAAACTCCCAGGCCCGGGATCAAATCCGAGCTGCATCTGCGACCTGTGCCGCAGCTGCAGCCACACTGGATCTTTAACCCACTGGGCCACAGGGGGAACTGTGGGAGAATTTCTTCAAAGGTTTAACACCCTGTTCCCCAGCCCTTGGAGGCCACTGCAGGTGACGGGCGTCTCCTTGGCTCTCAGGGACTCGGCCCTCCGTCCCCCACTCACCGTGGCCTCCTGACCTGTACCCACAGGCATGCACAGCACTCAGCGCATGTTTGGCTGTGAGATCCAGGAGGACGGCCGCTCCACGGGCTTCTGGCAGTTTGGCTTCGACGGCCAGGACCACCTGTCCCTGGACCTGGAAACTCTGAGCTGGGTGTCAGCTGAGCCCGTGGCCGTCCGGACCAAGCGCTGGTGGGAGACAGAGCGCTGCTACGCGGAGTATGATAAGGCCTACCTGGAAAGTGTCTGCCTCACCTCCCTGCACAAATACCTGGAGCTGGGCGGCCAGAGGTTCAGCCGGAGAGGTAAGGCCCAGCCTTCCGTCATGCAAGCTGGCCCCGTGCTGGCCGTGTGACCTTGGCCGTCCGATTTGACAGAGGAGCCTTTGGGGATAAGGAGCTGGGCTGTCTCCTCCTGGCTCAGATAAGCCCCCTGGGACCCAGGAAGGTGGCGAACTGGCTGACAGCTTCCTCCTCCAGAGCAGGAGGAAAGCCTAGCCCCCTAGCCCGCACCCCAGGTGGAGTAGGAAGCTCAGGGGTCCCCCTTGTCCCACTGTGGTCTTAGAGAATAACCCCCCGCCTCATTCTGGCCTCAGTTTTTGTTTTTGTTTTTTTTTTTCGGCCACAGTGTGAGTGGGTTCAGCGAGGTGGCTCATGAAATCCTTTGGGGGTTTAACATCCTGCTCCTTGGGAAACAGATCCCAGGCCTCAGAGGACAGCCTCCCTCACCACTGCCTGGACCGCAGGGATTTCCAGGGAAGCTGAGGCCCTCTGCTCCTCTCCTCCATCACAGCCCTTATGCTCACCGTGCTCCCCAGAGTCCAGGTGCACCGTGAACTTCTCCTGAGCCCAGCCAGGAGGGCTGGGGACACCAGGGCTGGGACTGGACACTAGGGCACATGGGCGCTTGGAGGTGCCGAGGGTGAAAGCCTCACGGGCTGTGGTAGTTAGGGAGACTGCCAGGGTGGGGCTGATCCGAACACCCAGCACGCCGGGGATGTCTGCTGATTGAGAGGTGGGCTGTGAATCAGCTCAGGTAACGGGAGGACAAGGACATGTAACATCAGGAGCGGATGACGTGATTACGAGAGCAGAGCGTGGGACTTGAGAGCCTGGCTTCTCCAGAGACACATCCCAGCTCTAGGATTTGCTGGCTGTGTGACCTTGGGCAAGTTACTTACCCTCTCTGTGCCTCGGTTTCCTCCTATTACAATGAAGATTGTAATGATTGCTGCTGCCTCCCCAAAGCACTGTATTAGTGTGTATTAAACGAATAATATGGGTCACTCATTCAAGCACCAGGTGTTGTCCTATGTCCTTCACCTGGTAGATTAGCTGGGATTCTCCAGAGATACAGAATCAACAGGATGCATGGAGGAAGTCTTTTTAAGGAATTGGCTTATGTGACTGTGGAGGCTGAGAAGTTCCAAGCTCTGCATTTGGCAGCTGGAGTCCCAGTATAAGTCCAAAGGCCTGAGAACCAATGGCGTGGTTCTAGCCCAAGTGCTGGAAAGCTCAGGACCCCAGAAGACTCAGTGTTTCAGTCTGGGTCCGAAGGTAGGAAAAGAGCAATGTTTCAGCTCAGCAGTCAGGCGAGTGGCGGTCCCTATTATCCAGATCCTACGCAGATCTTCAGCGGAGGGGACGGGCCCACCCACACGGGGAACAGACAGCAGTCTGCTTTATCAAGTCCACTGATTCAAATGCTTTTTTTTTTTTTTGGAGTAAGAAAAACAGTGGTCTTTATTCACAAACGACATGACCAAGTGTATAGAAAAGAGTTTGAAATTGGAATCAGAGTTATTTAATTTTCCCTCTTCCATCTATAGTTCTTTCATTCTCATCGACACCCTCCTGGGTTTTCTTTCCAGAAATCTTTCCAAATGAATAGCATCAAAAGGAAAACTAAAAAAAAAAAAAAAAAAAGGAAAACTAAGCCATATGTTTTGGTAGTCAAAGGAAATGTCAGTGAACTAAAAGCAGAAATCATAATGTGGAAATTGATACATTTCGTTAAACCAAAATTAAGAATTTCTGCTTAATAAAGAGTACCATGGACAAATTGAATGGAAAATGGGAATTAAGAAAAGATATGTTCAACATCTAAAGCAATAAATCATTGATACTTTGAATACAAAAGGACTTCTGAAAATCAATATGCAAAAGATAGAAATTTCAGTAGAAAAATGGGAAAATATTATGCACAGACAATTCAACAAAAGTGCAAAGTTCTAATGGTTAGCCGGTATATGCAGTATATGGGCTTGATATATGACTGACAAAAGCATAGAGATAGTTTAATGCTAGGAGACCCGAACTCTAACCCCTGCAGCCAGAAGAAGAAGAGTCTGGTTCACTGATTCAAGTGTTAATCCCAGCCAGAAACACCCTCGCACACACACCCAGAGCACACACACCCAGAGCACACACACTGAGATATATGTTTGACCACATGCTCTGGCACCCCCTAGCCCAGTAAGGTTGATACCTATAATGAGCCATTACACCTGGATTATATAATCGGGACTTGAACTTTTTTTTTGTCTTTTTGCCTTTTCTAGGGCCACACCCGCAGCATGTGGAGGTTCCCAGGCTAGGGGTCTAACAGGAGCTGTAGCCGCCGGCCTTCGCCACAGCCACAGCCACGCGGGATCCGAGCCGCGTCTGCGACCTACACCACAGCTCACGGCAACGCCGGATCCTTTACCTGCTGAGCGAGGCCAGGGATTGAACCCACAACCTCATGGTTCCTAGTTGGATTCGTTAACCACTGAGCCACGATGGGAACTCCCGGGGCTTGAACTTTGAGAGGAAGACATGGTGGATCCCCATTAGGCTCCAACTGATGATGGAGGGTTGTGGCCAGGAGTCGTAGCCCCCTTGTGGAAATTCCCAGGACAGGGGCAACGGTTTGTCCCTGCCCACATAGGTAATTGGGTGCCTTCCCTGAAGAGCACCCCGTCCCCATTTCCTTGTCCTTCACTCTGGAGGATGCTGAAGGTGCCCAGGATGAAGCATGAGCAATGGGCAGAGGGCAGCCACTCACCCTCCTCCCTCCCTCCACCTTTCCCTGCAGTGCCACCCACAGTGTGGGTGACAAAGCACTCGGCCCAGGATGGGGGCAACACACTGAGGTGCTGGGCCCTGGGCTTCTACCCACAAGACATCTCGCTGAGCTGGTGGCTGGGCGAGAAGGAGCTGACCTCAGAGACTGAGTATGTGGAGACACGCCCCAGCGGGGACGGCACCTATCAGACATGGGTGGCCATGCAGGTGCCAGCTGGGGCGGAGACCCAGTACACCTGCCACGTGCAACACTCCAGCCTGAATCACACACTCGTTGTGTCCTGGGGTAAGGAGCTGGGCTTGGCCAGGAGGTGGGGGGTCCCAGGGCACCCAGAGACGGTCCCGTGATCTGTGGGGTGTCCCCTTTTCTCTTTCTTAGAATCACCCTCTTCTTCTGGACTTATTGCCATGGTTATCTCCCCCATCCTGGTCTTGCTGGGGGTTTGTGCTGTAATCAAGCGCCTTCAAGGTAGGGAGAGAAGAAGCAAGAGAAGGACGCCCTCCGGCTGGTCCAGCCTTTTAGGGAAGAATGCTGTGCTCCCATCCCTGCAGCTAGAACGGTTCCTTCCTGGGGGGCAGCAACTCCTGCCCTCCGCCCCACAACTGCATGCCACCCTGAGGACCCTGCGGATCCCACAGTCAGGGGAGACCCCTGGGCCAGACTTTGGAAAGGGCCAGAGGGGAAGAAGGAGAGGGAAGCTGGGCTCCGCTTCTGCTCACCACTCACCTTGTCTTTCGTGGTTTTTGTTTGTTTGTTTGTTTTCCAGCAACTGGGAGTAAGAAAGCTTGCGAGCAAGTCCCAGGTGATTGTGGGATGGGCTGGTCGGGGAGAGGAAGCCCCAGGCGTTCCCAAGCATGACCGAGATGCCTTAGAATGCAGGATGTGGGCAAGACACAGGGCGGGTGCTTTCTCCAGCCTCGGCCCTCTGCCCCATCCCGCTGTCCTGGAGCAGACGGACAATGCAGAGAGCACTCTAGGGAGCCACTACCTGGGTTTGGGGGGGCAGGGGCTAGAGAGCCAACTGAGATCACCCCCCCTCCTTTCTTCCCGCAGGCGAAGACGACCCCCGTCATTCCCAAAGCCCAGAGAGAGCAGAGGCTACTCAACTCATCTGATGACAGAAGTTCACTGTCACAAGTCAAGGGGGTGTTTGGGGGCGGGGGGTGTGAAGCGCCCCCCCTGCACTGGCTAGCTGGCGTGATCTGACTGTGAAGGGCCCACCCCGCCCCCCTAAACCGAGCCCTCCTCACTCCCTTCAGCCTGGTTCCAAGCAGTCGGTGCCCCTGGGATGGCTCTGGGGTCCTTTTCAAAGTCGAATTGTTTCCTGTTCTGGGGGCGGCTGGGGAAGAGCTGTAGTGATCCTTCATATCGGTTTACACTTGGCAGTTTGCAAAATGATTTCGTGTCCCGCGTCAGTCCCACTAGAGCCTCTCAGGCACCCTGTGAGTTTGGCAGAGTTATTCTTTCTCCCTCAGTTCTCATCTCCGCTTCCCCAAGGTGAAAACCGAGGGTCTGGCCAGTCAGGGAAGAACCACAGCAGTAGTCAAAGAGCTATATGTCAGCTAGCAACAGGAAGAAATGGCTGGATGCCTGCCTCTTTTATAAGTGTGTTTGTAGCGAAGGTCCCGTCGTGGCTCAACGAATCCGACTAGGAACCATGAGGTTGCGGGTTTGATCCCTGGCCTTGCTCAGCGGGTTAAGGATCCGGCGTTGCCGTGAGCTGTGGTGTAGGTTGCAGACGCGGCTCGGATCCCGCGTGGCTGTGGCTGTGGCGAAGGCCGGCGGCTACAGCTCCAATTAGACCCCTAGCCTGGGAACCTCCATATGTTGCGGGTGCAGCTCTAGATAAAGGCAAAAGACAAAAAATAAAAATAAGTGTGTTTGTAGGTATGTGTGGTATCCCTTTCTGTAAAAAGTGTTGGGTGTGAGGAGGGGCTCTGAGGGTGAGAGAGGGCGGGTGTATGTGTACACGAGGGTGAGTGGGTGTGTATGTGTGAGGGCCAGGGGGTGTCCTTGTGCATTTGAGGAGAAGCTCAGGGACCTCTCAGTCCCAGGCGGCTGGAGGATGAGAAACAACCCGTATTTCCCTTATGGCTTGGCCTTTTGAATGGCTGGAATGTTTACAGTAACCACACGTTACTTTTAAAAAGGCCTCTTTTGCTGCGTCCTATGGAAGTGTCGCCTCAGTGAATGAGACTTTCCCTGGGACCACACACTTGCTGATTCTGCTCTCCAGGCTCATGGCCATTTGCTGTGCTCGGGGCTGGGACTCCGGAGCCCTGGCAAGGAGAGGCAGCACTCCACTGGCATGAAGGACACAAGGCCAGACCTTCCCGCCGGAGGGACCCTCTGCCTCCCCTTCTAGTGGACCCGAAAGGTGTTACAGAGCCTCCTGTGGGGACTTCAAAAACCTCCATGTCTACAGCCTTTCAGCTGCCCTTCTGCAGGGCCTTCAGCCCCAGGATGCATATAACAGGTGTAACCAGAAAAAGATTCAACCTGCCCCAATCTTTTTCTGGCCTGCGGGACCTCAACCATGAGCTCATAATTATCAGATGGTACTTACGATGTGTCTTTTTGCCTTTCTAGGGCCACACCCGCGGCACATGGAGGTTCCCAGGCTAGGGGTCTAACGGGAGCTGTAGCCGCCGGCCTTCGAGCAGCATCTGCAACCTATACCACAGGTCAGGGCAACGCTGGATCCATAACCGCTGAGCGAGGCCAGGGTTTGAACCCACAACCTCACGGTTCGTAGTCGGATTCGTTAACCACTGAGCCACGACGGGAGCTCCTTACGGTGTGTCTTACATATCAGTCTTTCTCAGTGATGTCATGTTCCGTATTCACTGTGCTAACCACATAAGCAGTGTTCTAAGTACTTCATTGTAATCTAAGCTATTTAATCTTCATAGCACACTTGTGCGGGAGAATTAACAATCCTGTGTTACAGATGAGGAAACTGAGGCCCAGGGTCCCACAGCTGATTCATGCCAGAGCTGGGGCGTGAGGCCAGGCAGTCTGGCTGCGGCCTGGCCACCTCACCACTGTACCAAAAGCCTCAATGACAACCATGCTGTTCTGTAAACGGGCAAGTACAGGTCTGCAACCCCTCATCTGCAATTCTGAAATCCAAAAAAAAAAAAAAAAACCTCAAAGCCAGAAGTTTCTTCCTAACTTTGTCATCAAATCCTGACCTGGGCGAAGGGCAGGAGAAAAAAAAAAATCCTGAAGTGAAGTGAGGCTGTTAATACTCTTTATTTACTTCCTCTCGTGTGCCTTTTTGCAGTTTTCCACAGAAATATTAGTTTGGGAAATTACGGAGTGTCTCCCAGACCTCTCTGGTTATGTAATATCCACTATCTACCATACCTTTCTAAAGCCCAAAGAAGGAGTTCCCATTGTGGCGCAGCGGAAACGAATCCAACTAGGAACCATGAGGCTGTGGGTTCGACCCCTGGCCTCTCTCAGTGGGTCAAGGATCCGGCGTTGCCATGAGCTGTGGTGTAGGTCACAGACTCGGCTCAGATAACACGTTACTGTGGCTGTGTAGACCGGAAGCTGTAGCTCCGATTAGACCCCTAGCCTGGGAATATCCACAAGCCGCAGGTGTGGCCCTAAAATGATAAAAATAATAATAAAAATAAAGCCCAGAGAATTCTAAAAACATCTGGCCCTAAGGGTTTCGGGTAAGGGATTGTGGACCTGTATTAATAAGGTTTTGTAATAAATGTTTTATTTTTACAGTTGTCTGGCTGTAGCTTGAGTCAAATTATACACAGCGTGGGTCTGGTCCCCACCGATGGGAGTCGCAAGTGTCCGGACGGACGCACTTGAGCAGAATCGGAACGTTCTTCCCTTGAGAAGGCACCGAGGCCGAGTGTATCTGGGGGAAGAAGACTGGAGGAGGCCCCCGACCAGCCATTCTCATTTGTAATTGGTACAGCTTTCTGTACCCTATACATACCCCCCCAAGACCTCAGGCTTCTCCACAGACCAGCGCGCCCCACCCCCGCACCCCCCAGTTTTGGTCCTGCCCAGGCAGGTGTAGACGTTAGCCTGGCAACTTGCATGGCTTCGATGCGTGAGAGGGGTGGGGGGGTATGTTCGGCGGGACTTAGAGAGTCTGGCTTTCATAACGGCGAGCCCTGGGCCGAATGGGCTAGAAGTTCCTGTCCAGTTCCGTGCTTCTCCATGTCCGGGACCCCGAATACCTCTGGGGCTGTGCGAGTAGAGGACCATCCCTCCGGCGGAGGAAAATCCGCAGAGGAGCCGTGAACTGATACGGTCCCATTACGCCCCCTACAGGACAGAGGCAAGAGCCCCAGTCACTCAGGACCCAAAAGTTAGGGTGTCCTTGCTCTTCCATTGGCCTCATTGGCTACTTAGTTTAGAAACTGCCCCGGGGCAAGGGCCGTGCTGTCTACAGCAGTCCTGGGTATGCATCAGGAAACCTTTGTTTTTGCACCCTTTTTTTTTTTTTTTTTTCCTGCTGGATTCCTCTCCCTCTGTCCACCGGCCTCTCACCAGAACATGGCATCTGCAAGAAAACCTGGGGTTCTGGGACCTGGAGGCTGGTCAACAGAAGTGCAGATGAGAGAGTGCAACGCTGCCTCCCCTGGCCTGGGGTGGGGTATCTTTCTCCCCTTTCCTGAGTTCTACTAACCCTCCCCTGCTGAGCGGGCCCCCACTCTGACCTCTCACCCCAGGGAGGATGTGCCAGCCTTTATACTGCCAACGCCACCATCCTGACCGTCAGTGCTCACTCCAAAAGAGGATTATGAGACCCTTGGCAACTGGGCAACTTCATTTTGTTTTAATCATCTTTTCCTGGAGTTGCAGTGGTGGCTCGGCAGGTTAAGAACCCAGCTAGCATCCATGAGGATGTGGGTTTGATCCCTGGCCTTTCTCAGTGGGTTAAGGATCTGGTGTTGCCACAGGCTGAGGCACAGGTTGCAGATGACGCTTGGATCCTGCGTTGCTGCAACTGTGGCAGAGGCCAGCGGCTGCAGCTCCAATTTGACCCCTAGCCCAGGAACTTCCATATGCTGCAGGTGTGGCCCCACAAAGAAAAAAAAAAGGTTAATCATATTTTCCTTAGAGGCTAGCTCGGTGTTTTGCTCATGAAACCACAAAATACGTTTTAGGCCTAAAGGGATCCTAAATCATCTGTACAAACCCCTGATAATTGGACATACACAACACTGCTTCCCCCTGCTGAGGTCTTACGGCCTCTCACTTTAGAGTCCTTGCTGTCCAGGCCGCGAGCTCCCTCGAGTGGATCTCTCTCTTACCTCCCACCCACACCCCCAACGCAGACTAGTCCAAGACTGGAACACCTGCAAAAATTGCAGCAAAGGAACATGATTCAACTAGGACTCCACAGTCAGGTAGGAGGTGAAGCCAGGGGTCCTGATCTAATTCCACAAAGGGATGAGCCGGCTCAGAAAGCGTGCCAGTATCTCCCTCCAACCCAGGCCTTGCTCCCACAGCCCACGTTTGTTTCCCTGCTTAGCGGTAGCTAGTCAATGGTCTCAACCAAAGTCTGGGGCTCTGGGCCAGCCTGGACATCTGCCTCTGTCCTGGGTTCCTTCCTCAGCCACCCCTGTCAGGAGAGAAACTTGTGAGGGAACTGCAGGCAAATATACAGAGGGAGTCCTTTTTAGCCCTGGATTTTTTTTTTAATTTAATGAATTTTATTTCAATTATAGGTATACAAAAATCATCACAAGTCAATTTGATAGCATTTGCGTCCCAAACCCTCAGTGCATCCCCCCACCCCCCAGATTGTCGTTTGAAAAACCAAAGGTTTTCCAAAGTCTGTGAATCATTGTCTGTTCTGCATAGGAGTTCATTGTGTCTTTTTAGTTTCCACATGTAAGCGGTAGCATTGGGTGTTGCTGTCTAATCGTCTGACTGGTTTCACTTTGCATGATAATTTCCAGGTCCATCCATGTTGCTATAAATGTTGGTATTTCGTTCCTTTTAATGGCTGAGTAATATTCCATTGTGTGTATGTACCACAGCTTCCCTGTCCACTCCTCTGTCGATGGGCATTTAGGTTGTTTCCATGAGCTGGCTATTGCATAGAGTTAGCCCTGGATTTTTTTCCCTGGGTGCCCTGAATGGCCGGTCTCAGGAGTGAACAGAGGCAGGAAGGCAAGTAAGGAGGGGCTCTGAGTACCCCTGGAAGCAGAAGGGTGGCACCTTTCAAGGACTCTTTGGTCAAATCACAGACCTGAGGGAACAGCCTTCCTACCCATATGCTGCAGGGGTGGCCCTAAAAAGAAACAGGGCACTTGCTAGGGGCCTCTCCTGGGAACTGTTTCCCTCCACCTTCCAGACCAGGCTGGCTGTGGTTCAGGACTGTGGGATCTCCAGCCACGGACTCACCCGTTGTCCAGCCTGTGGGCAGAGTGCTGTCAGACTTTTAGTCCTCGGGCCACCCCCCATGCACATCTGTACAAACCTCACATGCTAACCATTCACTCCAGAGTCCTGCCCTGAACAACGGCTTTTGGTGGTGGTGGTGTGGGGGGGGGGGGCGGCGCTGTATTCAAACCAGAATTCTCTGACTGCCCAGTGTGGCCTGGTGCTTTGCGATTATGTGTCACATGAATGAAGGAATTCATTAATGAATAATAATGAATCGTGGATAATTCAATGAATGACATTAGAATCCACTCACCAAATGACAAGGCTTTCTTTCTTTGTTTTAAAGTCCACACCTTGTGGACTTTGAAGTTCCCCCTTGTGGCACAGCAGAAACAAGTCCCACTAGTATCCGTGAGGATTCAGGTTCAATCCCTGGCCTCGCTCCGTGGGTCGGGGATCCAGTGTTGCTGTGAACTGTGGTATATGTTGAAGATGTGGCGAAGACCATGCATTGCTGTGGCTGTGGAGTAGGCTGGCGGCTGCAGCTCTGATTCAACCACTAGCCTGGGAACTTCCATATGCCGTGGGTGCAGCCCTGAAAAGCAAAATAAATAAAGTCTACACTCGCCACATCTGAAGGATATGGAAGGTCCCTGCATATCCAAGGATGTGAATCTGAGCTGCAGCTGTGGCAACACCAGATCCTTTAACCCACTGCACTAGATCAGGAACTTAACCTGCACCTCGGCAGCCACTGGAACCGCTGTGATCAGATTCTTAACCTGCTGCACCATGGCACGAACTCCATGGCAAGACTTCCTTTCAAGCCATCTTCCATGCAACCTCACTCCCCAGTTACCCTCACTGTTCCAGCCCCACCTGCCCTTCCGGAGGCCTCCCAGAATCCTCTGAGACCTGCACATCCCTGCTCTGGGTACCAGGATGAAAAATTCAGGACACATCCAGGCAGTGAGGGCCTGGCCAGATGCGGACTTACAACAAAGGCCAATAGGAAGGCCCAGCTCTAGGCTGGTCTTTTTCTCTCCTCTAACTACCTGGAAAAGTTCACAGACCGAGGCGGAAACAGAATAATAATCGAGAGCATGTCATCTCACCTGTGTCTCTTTAGCCTTTCCTCGCCCCATAATGCCACACAGCTGAATAGCAAGAGCAGGTTGGAACCACACAACCTCCCCTCGAGGCAAACAGCCAGGGAGGAGTGAGTCAGCCCTGCCCACTGTCTGTGCCAAAGGTCCCACCCTCAGCCAGGCTCTTCCAGGCCCTTTTGATCCAGTCGCCAGAGCCAGGACTGAGAAGAAACCCAGGAAGCCAGAGCTGTCTGCACCACATGGAGGGCAGAAGAGAAGCTGGGCCTGAGTTAAGGAAGAGCAAGTCTGACCCCGTTGGTCATACTCTGTGCAGCCAGGACCTCTGGAATCTGACTGGGGAGGAGTACCAGGCTGTGGGGACAAGCCTAAGTCTCTAATCTAGAGGGTAGAAACTGTAACATCAGAAGGCATTCTGGAGGCCCTCCATTCCAGCCTCCTTGCCCGGGGCGTCAATACATTTTTCCCGTAAAGTGTCACACAGTAAATTTTTTTTTTTTTTTTTGGCTGCCATGTAGAAGTTCCCGGGCCAGGGACTGAATCCGCGCCACAGCAGTGACAACACTGCATCCTTAACCTCTAGGTCACCAGGAAACTCTGAAATAGTTTAGACTTTTCTGGTCACATACAGTTACCTGTCAGACTATTCACCTTTGTCTTCCTTTTTCTGGAGTGGGGGGGCTTGCAAGCAGCATGAGGAGTTTTCCGGGTCAGGAATGGAACCAGCCCCATAGCCTGAACCGCTGCAGTGACAGCACGGGACCCTTAACCCGCGGCGCCGGAAGGGAACTCCTGATTGGAAGGATTATATATGGGTGAGGCGAGGCGAGGTAGGTGTTGGGCATGCCCAGTCTTGAGTCGTCTGCGGGCAGGTAATACGAAAAGGGAAAATCGCTCTGATGAGTAAAGTTGAAGGCACCCAACCCAAGTTCCCAAGCGAGACTCTTTGACCCCGCAGGCGCCCGGCGGCATTGTGAGCTCACTTCCGCGTTTCCTACAGACCACGCCCCCCGGGACAGCCGCGGCGGAGGCCTCTGGCGCAGAGGCCTCTGGGTAGGAGGGCCGGAAGTGCGCGAGAACCACGGAGGTTGGCAGCCGCGCTCCCGATCCTTCTAGATCCAGTCCAGGTACCGGTTCTGCGGAGCGGTTGCTGGGCGCCCTCGTTCTGACGGATTTAGAGCGCTGGCTTAAATGGATCCTTTCCCCTCCTCTGTCCAGTCTCCTCAGGCGGTCTTTCCCCTCTGGTGCAGCTGGATGGGTGGCAGAGGTTCCCGGCCGGCGCTCCTCCTGGGGGCAGCGCGGAGACGGGGTGCTCCGTCAGCGCAGCGCGCCCGCTCAAGAGGATGGGTGAGCGCGCCTACGTCATTCTCGATCGCCTGGGACCCGGTGAGGAGCGCCGGCTTCTGAGGAGGAGGCCGCGGCGTCTGACAGACTGGGAGGGGGTGGGAACTGCGGTGGGATCTGAGTTTGCACGTTGCGTCTCGAAGGCAAGTGGAGGCTGCTGTCTGGTTGCCCCCCCACTGCCTTTGGGGGGCAACTGTGAGGCCGGGGTCTGGGGCCTTGGCGCTGAGAGTTGGGGAGAGCCTGAGAGAGGGGAGCAAGTCTTGAGCAAGGCCCGAGGAGGGAGAGCGGGGTTGGGGACGGCTTTGGATCACCAGCGTAGCTTAAAGGCAGGCCTTCAAGGTGCGTCCCCCGCTCCCCAGCGCTGAGCTGAAGCATCCACGCCAGCCGGCAGCGCGTGAAGATGGCTGGCCTTGCCACTGCTCCCAGTCCTATGCGGACGCTTCAGGAGGAAGCCGTATGTGCCATCTGCCTGGATTACTTCAAGGATCCTGTATCCATCGGCTGTGGGCACAACTTCTGCCGAGGGTGTGTGACTCAGCTCTGGGGTAAGGAAGACGAGGAAGACAGGGACGAAGAGGAAGATGAATGGCAGGAGGACGACGAGGCGGTGGAGGCCATCGGCGGACGGGACAACTCCATTCGAGAGGTTTTATACCATGGGAATGCCGACGAGGAGTTATTCCAGGACCAAGAGGAGGATGAACTCTGGGTCGGTGACGCCGGTGTGAGGAACTGGGACGACATGGATTACGTGTGGGACCAGGAGGAAGAAGACAGTGACTACTACCTGGGAGGCTTGAGACAAGACCTGAGAATTGATGTCTACCCGGAAGAGGAGGAGGAGGTACTGGGAGAATACGATGAGGACGATGAAGAGCTGTATCTTGACACACACCTGCCTCCTCCGCCGGCCCCTCCACGGCAGTTCACCTGCCCCCAGTGCCGGAAAAGTTTTAGGCGTCGCAGCTTTCGTCCTAACTTGCAGCTGGCCAACATGGTCCAGATAATTAGCCAGATGTGTCCTACTCCTAATCGAGGGAGCAGAGAGAATGACCAGGGCACCTGTTCCGAACACCAAGAAGCCCTGAAACTCTTTTGTGAGGTGGACAAAGAGGCCATCTGTGTGGTGTGCCGGGAGTCCAGGAGCCACAAACAGCACAGCGTGGTGCCACTAGACGAAGTGGCACATGAGTAGAAGGTGAGAGGCTGGAGGGAATGCGGCGATTTGAAGGGAGTGGAGAAAAAACAAGGGGAGCTGGGTGCTTGGTAGTTGAAGCTCTTTTTTGTGAGGGATGGGGTGGAGAGTGGAGAGAGATGGGCATATATGGACAAAGGCGACCCTGGCTTAGGCTGACTGGCTTCCCTGTAGGAAGCTGACCACTGCTGTTACTCCCTGTCAATCTGCCCCAGGGTAATTAAGTTTGCCTAGGAACGAAACTATGCCCTATACTTACGGGTTTTAGTGCGGTAAACCTGAGAGGAGGTAACTTTTCATTCCTCTGCTAGAGTTTTTTAAGAAAGGATTTGAAACCAAAATTTAATTAAAAGCCAATTTAGACCCCTCGCTCTGCAAGAGGGACCAGATGCCTCCATCATCAGTACTCCTTGTTTTTCTATTTTCTCCTTAGAGGTAGCTAAAGCAAAAAAATTTTTGAGGCCTTTATCAAGTCTATATTCATGTATGATGCAGAAGATAGGGTCAAATTCTTCACCTGAGTTATCTGAAAATGTTGGGCAATGACACATGCCAAATACTGTTAAATTTAGGCCATTAAAAACAGTGGAGTATTCTGCAAAGCACAGTTCTCTGCAGTTTTAAGACTGGACAGTATTGGAATATTAACAGGACTCTTCAAAGACCATGAAAGCATAATATTAAATAGCCCTTTTAATTGCAAAGGAGAAAAACACAAAGCAACTTATGAAAGTTTGCATTCCAAGTGCTGCCACAGCTTTGAGAGGAAATTGAGGAATTCCAGAATTTCATCAACTTCTGCGTCTGAACTCTGCATTGACTAACTGAGCGTATCAAAATTAAAAAACATTACCTCGTCTTTCTTTGCTATTAGTTGAGATGCAACTACTAATAAAAACGGTTTTGCTTATTGTTCAGAATAAGGCTTTAAAAACTGTAAATGTTCTATTTTCACTAAGCCTAATATTTGATTACTAAAGACAGTATTTTTGAACTTCTGTCAAAAGAACTTGGAGGACAAAATTATAGGAGTATATGTTGGCGCTACAGTGATGGCAAGTTTTAGATCTGGGTCTTTCTCAAAAATTGAAGAAAACTGGCGTTCAGGATGTCCTGCAGCAGTTACCACTCAGCATCAACTTCCATCAGTCTGCCCATAATCTACTGGAAATCTCAAGCCTTGACGTCAGCATGACTGTTGTGAAAAACAGAACATTTAATCCCAGTTTGCCTTGAAGATCTGAATGCTGTTCAAAGTGTTTTTTGTCACACACTGAGGTTGGTTCCTTGGTTATCAAAAAACTTAGTCCAGCTGAATTTATTGACAGAACAAATGCCTTTGGAACACCAATAAAAAACAATCTGTACTTTAAAACTTTTAGCAGAATTTAACAAACTGAAGCTTAAAATACATTGGCCCTAAATTGTCAAGGGACAGAGTAATGTCACTTGCTCATTATGAAATACTTTAAGCACTTGCCAAAATTCCAGCTACATATCAAACTCACACTAAATGTGTGTTAATTTTCTTTTCTTTTTTTTTTTTTTGTCTTTATCCAGAGCCACACCTGCAGCATATGGAGGTTCCCAGGCTAGGGGTCTAACAGGAGCTGTAGCCGCCGGCCTTTGCCACAGCCACAGCCACGCGGGATCCGAGCCGCGTCTGCAACCTACATCACAGGTCACAGCAACGCCAGATCCCTAACCCACTGAGCAAGGCCAGGATCGAACCCGCAACCTCACAGTTCCTAGTCAGATTCGTTAACCACTGAGCCACGACGGGAACTCCTAAATGTGTGTTAATTTTCTTGACCAGTCTTTTGAGGACCAGATTCATCAATGTTATTTCAAGAAGAAGAAGAAAAAATCTACAACTATTTTGGGTAATGTGTTCTTGATCTTGTTCTTAAAACCTGTCTGTGGTAGCTTCTGAGAAGAATGTGTTTCACACTGATGTTTGATCCTCATTAGAAGAACTTCAAGAGAAATTTGTGGAATTCAAAGCCTGATTGTTTTAACTAGAGATTTCCAGACTTTAATCCATTCATTTTTCTGTCCTGTCCTTACATCTTAAAAGCTTTTTTTTTTTTTTTTTTGGTATAACTAACTGTGGGAGAAAACACTGCAAGAGTGTTGTCCAAGCAGCTTGTGTTCTGCTGCATCTTTTACATCACCCAGGAAAGAAAAGTTCAGGCTTAACAGTGACGTGTTATGACATCATCTGAATAAATTTTTGCCTTCCAAAATTACCATGCTTTGATTAATTTTAGTCATGAAACAATTTTGAAATTTTAAATACCACTGAAGGAGGGAGAATGTGAGATGTTAAGGTACGTGGAAAGGTGTGGGTTACAAAAACATTGAGGAAAACCAATACACATCTATATCCACCAGATGCTCATCTGCTTATTAAATGCCTTCCCTACCAGGTTCAGTGACTGACCTCCCTATCACAAGTCGGACTGTTTAAACTTGCTCCTCTCTACTCCTGTGGCTGTACCCTGGACCTTATCTTCATACTGACTTGCTACACACCTGAAATCCTCAACTCCAATTGCACTGTGACCTTAGCCCTTAGCATTATAGTGCAGTTAAACACACTCCAGTTATACCTACCCTTCCCCTTTATGGAGCCCACCGTTCCATTGACTCCTAATTTTCTTCTTTACCAATTTATCAGACACTTGCTAGCCTTACCCTATCCTAATGACCCTGGACCTCACGATTAGTCTTGGCAAAGAACTGATCCATGCTGTGGTCTAGACCAGGTTTTCTCAGTATCAGCACTATGGGCATATTGAGTGAGATAATTCTTTCCTTTGCTGTGTGTGGTTATGGAGATGGAATGTCCTGTACATTCAAGGATGCTTGACACCTGTACTCTACCCACTAGATATATGCAGCATTCCTTCACCAGTTGGTGACAACCACAAGAATCTCCAAACATTGCCTTAGGGAGTGCAAAAACACCCCTGGTTGAGCAGCACTCATCTAGACTCAAGGAAAGTGCCTTTACTAGCCTCACTGAGGCTCCATAGGCAGTGCCTGGCACAGGTGTTCAAAAGTGTTCGGTGGAAGAATAGCCTTACCTGGTTAGAATTTTATTAAAAGGAGTCTCAGCATCAGTGAGATTAATTGATATGACTCCACTTTTCCCAGCTCTTAGCATACAGGTGGCAGAGTCAGCGAGCCTTTTTGAAACCTTAGAGCTGCCTATATCACTGCCTTTAAGGGCTCTGGCAGATAAAAGCAGTACAGGAAATAAGATCTAGAAACAATGAATAATAAAAGGCAATCATTTTGGCTATTCCTCAGTTTCACCAAGGCCATAGGGCAGTTGCTTTTTTAAAGTATTATTCAGAACTTACAAGTAAGACCAAAGCCTTTTTGTCAGAGTGGGAGTGGCCCTGGGTTGACAGATATAACATCAGGTCTTAAAGCATTTCCTTAAAACCTACCCTATGCTGTGACTCCTGAAACCTTTACAGGACCTGTTTCCCACCCCTAATCCCTGACCCCCTTTGAAAATTACCCTATAACCGCGAAGTTATCACAGATATCTTTTGAGTGATAAAATGGGATTACAAAAAGGGGGAGACGGACACTGGCCCTTTATACCAGCTCTAAAAAGACTCTAGGGAGTTCCTGTTGTGGCGCAGTGGAGGTGAATCCGACTGGTACACATGAGGATGAGGGTTTGATCCCTGGCCTCTCTCAGTGGGTCAGGGATCCGGCGTTGCCATGAGCTGCAGTGTAGGTCACAGACGCAGCTCAGATCCCATGTTGCTTGTGGCTGTGGTGTAGGCTGGCAGCCATAGCTCCAATTCGAGCCCTAGCCTGGGAACTGCCATACGCTGAGGGTGCAGCCCTAAAAAACAAAATAAATGAATAAAAAATAAAAGGACTCTGCAGTGACGGACATGTTCTCAATCTGTACTATCCAATTGGCTACATAGGACTTTTTTTTTTTTTGTCTTTCTGCCTTATCTGGGGTCGCACCCGCGGCATATGGAGGTTCCCAGGCTAGGGGTCTAACAGGAGCTGTAGCTGCTGGCCTTCGCCACAGCCACAGTAACGCAGGAACCCGAGCCGTGTCTGCAACCTACACCACAGCTCACAGCAACGCCAGATCCTTAACCCACTGAGCAAGGCCAGGGATCGAACCCGCAACCTCATGGTTCCTAGTCGGATTCGTTAACCACTGAGCCATGATGGGAACTCCATGGCTACCTAGGACTTTTGAGCTCTAGAAATGTGGCTCATACAACTCAGGGACTGACCTGTTAATTGTATTTCATTTTAATTAATTTTAAATAGTCATGTATGGCTATCATGTTTATATAGTTCCATACAAAAAAAGGCAGGGTGAATTCTGGTCCTTCCTAGGGCCCTTAGGAGTAGTCAAGTGCAAAGGGAAGATGAAACAGGAAAAGTGAGAAGACTTTATTTTCTCGATTAGGAGAGAGGACTGGAAGATGATGTTTTTAGATATAAAAGGAGAAAAGGTGGCTTTCTTATATTTTTTTAAAAATCTGACCAAAATGACCTTAAACCAGTTTCACTTGTTATCCACGTGGATCACACGTGGGAGATGTGACAGGGAGAACTCTGATGGAGAGTAGCTAAAAACAAAATTATTACACCCTTCTCAAAAAAAAAAAAAAAGGCTGGGGCTGGGACCTCAAAACAGGAGGGATATAAGTATAAATAAGGTTTCATTTGGTGCCTGACTTTTTGAAAATAGGATGAGGGGCAGAAGCTGTTTTAGAGCAGGTTCATTTCTTTCACACTAAATCCTGGTGGAAGGCATAGAGGTAGTCCTGGAAGAGAAAGCGGTTTCGGCTGGCAGTGTTAGAGGCTCTAGGAATAACAGGGCTGAAGAGGAGATTGAGCGCTAAAGATAGTGATAAATTTAATGACAGTGTCTGCCCACAAACCGGAGTCCCCAGAGGTATAGTATGGGAATCCTAGGCTTGGGCAAAAACAGCTGACCTCATTCCCTACACTGGGAAGTACAGGAGGAAATCCGACAAGGGTCCTGTTAACAGGAGACCCGCTGCTCTTCTCCCCACCCCTCCCCTTCCAAAGGGAAGGGACCTCAGGGATTTGAATTAACAACACCCTCAAAGGAGAGGGAGGCTCAGTCCTCCCTATGTATCTCACTAGCTGAGATCCGCCTAGGCCTGCCTTGCCTTTTCCTCTATCCTCAGGAATTCATATCCGGAGCTGGTCAGAGCCTTTGGGTAGACAGTTCCACTTGGCATCAAGCACGGCCCCACAAAGATAAATGGGGATCCAGATGGCCTGCCAAAGGATCTCTGGAGGTCAAACCATCCTTTGGTCTGCCATTTCCTAGGCAGATAAAATCCCTTCTCTCCCCCTATAGCAAAGAATGAAAATTTTCAGCAGGTTCTGGCTATCGAACCCAAGTGAGAGCAGGGTTTACTCCTCCTCGGCCCTCCTGGTGAGCTAGCAAGCCTCAACGTTCCATTTCAGAGTAATCTCCTGGCCCTGTTCCTGGTAAAAAGCTGACAACTGGCACCTTGGGTCACCTGTTCTTTCTCCCTGCCACCTAATTCTGCTTTAAGTCCTTTAACACGAGGCCAGAAGCTTGCCTTCCACTGGCATTTCTCATAGTCCTGCTTGGAGTATAGCCACCCGCCCGGATCATGCTCACTTTCTCAGCCTCTCGCTCTGCACTTCTGCGAAAGCACCCGGACCCTGGGAAATCCCACAATCCATCTCTCGGGTAAGACCCCACAGACTGTCTTAACAACATTCTGAGTTACTGTTAAACCTCAGATTTCTGCCCAAGACAGACAAAGAATCGTTTTCAAGTGAACTTATGGCATGTGATTTCTTTGTAAGTTCTATTCCAGGCACTGATTTAACACCCCATCTCCCCCTCTCACTAGGAGTAATAGAGTAGAACCTATAATTATAATAGTCTCACGTTTCCTTGACTCCAGCCTCTCTGAACTTAATTCTTTAGGCCTCGATCATTAAATAGTGTCCGTATGTAGCACCTAATTCTAGGCCCTGCAGTGAAGGAGGTGGATTAGAAGTAGATTAGAAGAGACGTTCAGGAGTTCCCTTTGTGGCTCAGTGGTTAACGAATCTGACTGGGAACCATGAGGTTGCGGGTTTGATCCCTGGCCTTGCTCAGTGGGTTAAGGATCCGGCGTTGCCGTGAGCTGTGGTGTAGGTTGCAGATGTGGCTCGGATCCTGCGTTGCTGTGGCTGTGGCGAAGGCCGGCGGCTACAGCCCCTGTTAGACCCCTAGCCTGGGAACCTCCATATGCCGCAGGTGCACCCCTAGATTAAGGCAAAAAGACCAAAAAAAAGGAAGAGACGTTCAACCTCTCACTCATAAGGCCTTTGGTTAAGTCCTCTCTCTCTTCCTTCACGAGACTCTAACGATCCTTTAGGAGAGCCCCCCACCCCATCCAGCCTCTGAACTCTACTTATTTCTTACTCCTCCAGCAGCCTTCACTGACAACAAATGCCTTTCAGTAAAATCAAGTCTAGGCAGCACAGGAATGGGATAATCCTAAAGAGACCATACCAGGCTTTTGGACAAAATTGCTAGGGCTCCCTGCCCACCTTGGGTTTCACTCTACCTTCCCTCTTGAAACCAGCCCTCCCAAACTTGCGCATACAAACCTCCTCCCCCCAAGCTGATCCCCCTGTCTGGACTGCCCTCCTTTTAACTACTTGCCTTAACTACTCGGTCTGTGAGGTTAGCCGCCAAGATTAGGATTTTCCACGTCAAACCCTCTACCAGGTGCTGGGAAACGCAACATGTGAGCAGAAGGCGCCTAGTCTCTGTCCTAGGGGACCCAGAAGAGAGCCCTGTGGGATTCAAATGGGACTCCGCACACACTGCACCACCACTACGACGGCATCAAATAAAGGAGCCTGACTTACACCTAAAGGTCCTAGAGGGCCTCCCAGATGCGGCAACCCGAGCTGAGACCTGAAGGAAGCTTAGATTTAACTAAGGAGGGTGAGACACGGTGGGCCTTCCAGGCAGAAGAACGATGGTGTTCTTCGTGGGAGAGTTATTGGAGGACAGGGGAGGGCCAGTGTAGCCACAAAACACTAAGTGTGGGGCATGCCAGAGCCAACCACGCTGACTCTGTAGGGGGACAATAAAACAAAGGGAAGCCGCGTGCCCAGGTCTGGCAGTCAGCAGGCCCTCCGGTCCCGGCCATACAGGGTTCCCTCAGTCTCTCATCCACGACATACCAAAGCCCTCACCCCAGCATTCAAGGGAAGACCTGTCTCTCTTTTGAATGCTGGCAGGAAGGTACAGAGGTCTCTGCTCCTGGAGGTCATGGGCCTCAGGCAAGAAGCCCAAGGGGCTCTTTCCAGCTATGTGAGTCCTGGGGGCTCCCTTCAGGAAAGATACAGCAAGACAGACTTGCTTAGAAGAGCCTCTCCAATTTCCTTCTTGGGCTTCTTCCCTTGTGTGGAATGGAGGTGGTACCTGTGGGGACAGGAGAAAGATGGGGCAGTCCAGGCGCTCAGATGACAAGTGGGTGAGACCCCTGAAACTTCGAGCCAGGAGGACCGGTTCTGCCCATAGGGCATGGGCAGCAGGGAGAGCCGAGTCTTCCCTGAAGGCCAGGGGAGAGCCTCCAGCAGGCTTCCATCTCTACGAGGCTGGAGGGAGGACCCAACCTTGGGAAAGAAGGAAGGAGCCTGGGGGCCCAGTCTAACCTGGCTGTAGTAGACGGTAGACTTTGTGAAAGGTGTGCAGCTGATTCTCCAACTATCCAGCAGCCCAGGATGGTCATCCTGCTGTAAGAACGGTGAGGAGTCCAGGGTGACCAATAACCGGGGCCAAGTGAGGACCTGCAGGCCCAGCAAGGAGCCGCCGGGGGCCCCTGAGGGAAGCAGGCACTGGGTGGTGCTCAACTCCAGGTGAGGCTGGGCAGGAAAGGCCCTCTGCACGGCCCCTCCCCAGCTACAAACCAAGAGGTTCCCCAGGGTTGGGGTAACTCCTACATCCTGCAGTAGGGGCCTTCAGTGGTACTGTGGCCTGAAGAAAAGTCTGAAGTGTAAACCCTAAGTTCCTTCTTCTTCTTTTTTTTTTGTCTTTTGTCCTTTTAGAGCCACACCCACGGCATATGGAGGTTCCCAGGCTAGGGGTCTAATTGGAGCTACAGCCGCTGGCCTGCACCACAGCCACAGCAACATGGGATCCGAGCCGTGTCTGCAACCTACACCACAGCTCACGGCAACGCCGGATCCTTAACCCACTGAGCAAGGCCAGGGATCGAACCCACAACCTCATGGTTCCTAGTCGGATTCGTTACTGCTGCGCCATAATGGGAACTTCTAAACCCTAAATTCTAAAGGGTCTCTGGTTGACTAGGAAGCCCACTACACTCCATTTCACTAGCTCCTCCGCTGGCACCACCGGCCTAGTCCTGGTGGGCTGCAGGGCAAAACTCGAATTACCCCCTTGGTCCCATGGGAAGGGGCACTGCCAGAATTGTTTCAAGAGTAGAGACAAGGGTGGGGAAAGGCCCTTGGGATGTGAAAGTCACCTTCCGCGGTCTGGGTACAGAGGGAAGGCAAGGGAGGACCCAGGCAGAGCAAGGTGGACTTGGGGCACCCCAGAGGATGGAGCTAGTCTGAGGAGCTTCTTGAAAGGACTCTGGCCTTACAGAAAGATCTATGAGGCAAGGTCGGTGCTTAACCTCAGGGACCCGGATTCCATAGGGGCTCCCTGGGCAAAGTTCAAGAAACAGAGGGGAAAGAGGTTTCTTGAGGGGGAAAAATGTAATAATGTGATTAGCGATGGTGTCTTTGGGGACTGGAGGTAGGAGGTGGCGAATCAAGAGTCCTTGAGGGCTGATAGGAGATTTTGCTCAGCAGGCCTCATATTCCACACGGAGATGCAGATAGAATTGTTCACCTCTCCGCTGTGCCGAATGCCCAGGAAGACTCAGGCATGGCCCAAGTCATGGGTAGCAAGCTGGATACTGGGGCAGGGGGGTACTTAGAGGCAATGATCTCCCATAACCACAACAGAAACAAAACACGTGGGTGGGGTGGAGTTCAAAGCTGGCAAAGCAACAGGACAGCCAGTTGGGGGTGCCAGGGAGGCAGGTGATGCACAAGGCACGGAGCCTGGGAGGAGAGTTGTCAGGCTGTGGAGGAGCTTAGCAAAGACTGCAGAAGAAAGCAGGGGTCTGCAGGGGCGGCAGGAGATGAGTTGCTCTCAAGGGAGGAATTCTGGCCCTCTACCTACACCTGGGCAGCCGCAGCCAACTGCAAATTCGCTATTACCCCTGCCTTCCTTCCAAAAGACAGGCCCTCTGGCTGGGGTTTCCAAGATCCTTCCCCCAGCCTGCAAGCCCCTCGCTCCAGCTCAGGGCTTAACCACTGACCCTTCCCTCCGACTTTACTCCCTATAGGTAACCACTGACTGGGACATTATGCCCTCATAAATCCACAGGCTCATTCCCAGATCTTCGTGTCTTTGTCAAAGTCTCCCCCTCAAGCTCTTCTCTCCACCCCATCGACTGTAAACTCAAAAACAAAACCAGGTCCCTTTCTTCCTGTTCAGAGATATATTCCCAAGATCTAAAAAAGGGTCTGGTACTCAAGTGCTAAGCTGGGCACATTCACCGTACCAGGCATTTTTCTGGGCGTTTTACCTATCTTAACTCTTTTACTCTCCACAATACCATAGGAGGTAGGTATTATTACTCCCAATCTAGTTTCACTGATAAGAAAATAAAGTCAATACATATTACAAACAGAAAAGAAATACTCGGGCACGCCTAGGACCGCCACCCCCCACCCCCAGACCCATGAGGTGTCTTGGCCAGGAGCCGGTTTTGACCCGATCCCCCAGAAATCAGAACGCACTCGTCCTTCCTCTTGGGGCCTTTCAGTTTCCGAGACAGCTCTCCACGCTCTTGGCTAGGCGGGAGTGGGGTGACTGTCCAGCAGCCTAGATAAGAATTTTTCCTTCATCCTCGGTTTTCCGCTCCGTAACCCATTTCTGCCTTAGTCCTGGCTGAACTCTTGTTTCCGGGGATGGAGTTCCCCAGCCAAAAAATCAGAGCATAAACCTCTCGAGAGAAGGGTCGCCCCCCGCGCATGGATATCCGTTATGGTTTAATAGTTCAACTGAGCACGGTTTCTTTTTAAATTTTAATAGCGTATTTTTCACATCGACTGCCGTTACTCACAGTTGCGACCTCAGTATCAAGCTCCTTCTGCGTTGCCCCGGAGCCACGAAGCGGAAGGGGCGGGATTCGCTCCACATCACGCAGGGGCAGCGAAGCCGCTAGGCTACGCTCACCGGAATGGGGCGAGCATTTCCCGTCTTCCGCTTTTTAGACATCATTCCCTAATCAGCCTTTGAAGAGCCTTTTTAAAATACTCCGGCGTGCTGGTTTTGGAATTCATTTTTACAGTGCTGCCAAATTAGGTTGCGCGGAGCAGGGAGCCATGAGCTCTGCCTTTCCTTGTGCGATACATAGTGCCGCCATCTTGAGCAGAAGTGAATTGTGGGAGGGCACCATCTTGCGGGAGAGGGCGGGTATTTCCGGTTCCGGCGTGTGGGTGTTCGGTCTTTTTCTCGGCAGGGCCTCGGCGGGAGAGGCTGTGCTGGTCGTCTCTCTGAGCTATCCAGTACCATCCTCGTCGCTGCGGCGACACCTGCACCCGCTGCCGCCATGACTGAACAGATGACCCTCCGCGGCACCCTCAAGGGCCATAACGGCTGGGTGACCCAGATTGCTACCACTCCCCAGTTCCCGGACATGATACTGTCTGCTTCTCGAGGTATGGGGCTGAGATGGGAGGCAGAGGACTGAGGAGTAGGGGGGTTGCGCACGTTGTGTGACTGGGCCAGTAGGCAGCAGAGTGGCGGCGGCCCTGAAAATTCGGTTAGGGTGTGAGTTGACCCGTGCGTAAGACCTCAGCGCGGGTAAACCCGTGAGAGGTTCTCGCTTTGCAGACTATGAAACGTAGACCACCCAGTAGCTGCCAGGAGGGTTTCAGGGTTGGGGACTTACTTTAAATCTCTGGTCCACCTCCCTGCGTGTGTGGATGTGTGCCCAGGAGTCTACGGGCCGGACGGGGCGGTGATGATTCCAACATGCCATCTGATTGCCCATGCTGAAATCCAGAGGCTGTTTCTGAGCTGCCGCCCGGCCCTCTGCTCGGTTGGAAGTGGAGGGACTCCAGGGAGGGCCTTGTGACTCCAATCTCACGGGTCCCGATTTTGTCCTCGGTTTTTCTCATTCTCCTTGTACGTGACTGCGTTTGGGGTTTTTAATCAGAAAGTTTGTTGAGCAGAATGCGTTGCAGTGAAAGTATCCAGTCCTGTAAAGCCTAAAGTGATTTCTAGTTCCAGAACTTCTTGCAGGCCCCAGCAGTAATCTCTGGAGGCCCACAGCTAGTTTTCGCACACCTAGAGTGCTGTATCCATCCTTTAGAACTCAGAAAAGCCTTGAAACAGACCTTGAATTGGTCCGAATCTCTGAAAGGGGTATCCATAATCTGGTATTTCCCGCACACCTAAGTTAAATTCTTATGGTACCGCTTAGGTCTTTGACTCTTGCCCACTTGGCCTCGACTGGAAACCGCTTTCATAGCCTGTAGTTCCCCTCCCCCTTACATGTGCTTAACTGGTGAGCCCATCGATCGCTTTGAGGCATCCTGGATCATCCCGTAGGTCAGAAGGTGGGCTGTGGGATTTCTCAGTGCGTTTCTTTTGCCGTCTTTACCTCCCCTTAGACAAGACCATCATCATGTGGAAGCTGACCAGAGATGAGACCAATTACGGCATCCCACAGCGTGCTCTTCGGGGCCACTCCCACTTCGTTAGTGATGTGGTCATCTCCTCCGATGGCCAGTTTGCCCTCTCCGGCTCCTGGGATGGAACCCTTCGCCTCTGGGATCTCACAACGCAAGTACCTGTTTTGGGGCGTTGGGGGAAAGCTGGGTAGAAGTTGGGTGGATACTGTCCGGAGGTGGTTTCCCAGGGGAGATCAGGTCATCGTGTAAGAGAGTACCTGGAAAAGAGTTGCTTGGCCTCCCTCCTTGTTTGTAATTAGTTCTGCAAATTGCTGTGGAGCGGTCTGGTTGAGCAGTTTTGTCGGGTGCCGCACTAGGGAACGGGCAACAGTTTGAACCTGTTGTGTATTGGGGGCTCAGTCTTCGTTTGGTCGGGCATAATGAAGGATCCTGGTGATGACAGATGACATTGTCAGCCGATCCCCCTGTGGGAGTGAGGACATGTCCTGCAATTCTGAAGGGATTCTCGCATATTCCAGCCAAGGGTCTGCTGTTATCAAAGCTGTGTCCAGGCTTGTGTGAGTAGTGCCACTCCACTGGGACAGGAACCTAGACCAGGGAAGCAGTTCTGACTGGGGGAATGTTTACAAAGTCCATCTAGAGTGTAACCAAGTCCTCCCTCTCAGGGGCACCACCACACGCCGATTTGTAGGCCATACTAAGGATGTGCTGAGTGTGGCCTTCTCTTCTGACAACCGCCAAATTGTCTCTGGCTCCCGAGATAAAACCATCAAGCTATGGAATACTCTGGGTGTGTGCAAATATACGGTCCAGGTAAAGTGAAGGCACGTGCAAGGAGCACATGTTGAATGTTTTCTCCCACCCTTTACTTGGCTTTATATCGTGATTTCAAGCCTCTTGGAGGATCTAAAGCAATTTTGTCATAATCTCAAAGGTTTGGGTTCTGGAGGTGTGAATACAAGGCTATCAACATATATCCCATGTGACTGAGGAAAGGGTTGGCGATCTAGAGTTTCTTAGATGGTATCTTATTTTTCTTTCCATCCTCTGCAGGATGAGAGCCACTCAGAGTGGGTGTCTTGTGTCCGCTTCTCGCCCAACAGCAGTAATCCCATCATTGTCTCCTGTGGCTGGGACAAGCTGGTCAAGGTGAGCTTGGAGCCAGGGTATAGGGCCTTTACCAGCCAGAATGTGTTCCTGCTGCCTCCCAGTTGGTTGGTCATAGCTCCAACTTTGAAAGCTGTGTCCCTCAATTGACCTTTATCCTCTTGATATTTTCTCAGTATAGGCCATTAATTTTTATATTCTGAAGTAGCTAATTGGGAACCTAGAGTCTCTTGGTGGCAACACAAAGCGTTTGTTTCACGGCGGGGAGTGGGGTGGTGGTGTTTATTTTCTTTTCTGGCTGTGGAAATTCTGGGGTCAGGAATCAGTGCCATAGCAGCCACTCAAGCCATGGCAGTGACAGTGCCAGATCCTTAACCCACTGCACCACCAGGAAAACTCTCAATTCCAGTTTACAGTTTTAATTGTCATTGTTCTTAAGTGCTCAATACAAATTCTTTGAACTTTTTTGTTACTGATAGAAATTGGCTTCCCTGTCCAGTGTTGGCTTTTAAACATTGTGCCATGCCTTTTATTTGGCCTGAGCCCTCCTGACCTGGCAGATCCAGGGCCAGGTTTTTCACCTGTGACCCACAATCTTAGGTATGGAACCTGGCTAACTGCAAGCTGAAGACCAATCACATTGGCCACACAGGCTACCTGAACACTGTGACCGTCTCTCCAGACGGATCCCTCTGTGCTTCTGGAGGCAAGGTAATCAAAGACCGAGTCTCAAGGGGAGGAGGGGGGAACAGGATGGACAGTGTCTTAGAAAACTTAAGATAATGAAACAGTAATCCAAGAATAAGTGTTTCTAAGACGATGCAGAAAATGACATAGATAGGGTGTGCTCTTTGCAGAGATTGTGTTCTGTGAAGCTGGTTTCTGAAAGCTATTCATGAGATTAGGATCCTGTGTCTTGATAGGGTTGGTGAGGTGTCATGTATTAAAAGAAAGCATATGGAGATAAATAGATTTGAGATGGAGGAGATTAACATCTGGAAGAAGTCCCGTTGCCCTGACTTGCGTTCCCTCTCTGCCCAGGATGGCCAAGCCATGTTGTGGGACCTCAATGAAGGCAAGCACCTTTACACGCTAGATGGTGGGGACATCATCAATGCCCTGTGCTTCAGTCCCAACCGCTACTGGCTCTGTGCTGCTACAGGTCCTAGCATCAAGATCTGGGTGAGTACGGGCTGCAGTTGAGGCCAAATACCTGGTCATAGTTTGCAAGCCCTTTCAGTGTTGGGATTTCCCAGTATGTCGTATGACTTGCTGTTGGGATTTGGACTTTCTGAATGACCGAATCATCACAGTGTCAGTGGATAACCCCAAAGGAATGAGTTAAAGAGTTCTTGGGATTGGGATTTGCAGTGGTGGAAGACCTTTGCCTATAAAAAAAGGATTCCCAGTTACAGCTTACTACCTTCAGCACAGTTGATACTCGAGTAGTTGTTTTGCATTTTACGATGTCTAACAGCACCCCAGGCCTCAAGGCATTGCCAAGTGTCCCCAAAAGGACAAAGAATCATCCACTGTTGAAAATTATTGAATTATTAAAGGGCCTTTGAGAGCAGACCTGTCTTGCTTTTTTTTTTCTTTTTTCGGCCACCCCATGGCATATGGAGTTCCCAGGCCAGGGATCAGATCTGAGCTGCAGTTATGATCTGTAGGTCATTGCAACCCTGGATCCTTAACCTTTACCCGCTGTGCTGGGATCAGGAGTTAAACCTGCGTCCCCGTAGTCCATTGATGCCACCAAACTTGGCATCACAGCACAGACTACTTTAAAAAAATGTTGGTGGCATTAAAGTGCAAAAATAGCCCTTGTCTGTTCCCAGGACTTGGAGGGCAAGATCATTGTAGACGAACTGAAGCAGGAAGTTATAAGTACCAGCAGCAAGGCAGAACCACCCCAGTGTACCTCTCTGGCCTGGTCTGCTGATGGCCAGGTAAGTGAATCTGTTCTCAGGTGATTTAGCCTTAACTCTTTCTCACTTTCTTTTTGTCAGCCATTTACAAAACCAGTATTCCTGACATAAAGTGAAGTGATTTTCAGGTTGATAATGGCAGAACCCAGTTAGCTGTGCCAATGAACAGATCACATGTTCATGCATCTGAAGGGAGATTGGGGCCTTATAATTAAGACCATGATTAATCTGACCAGTTTACAAACAGGTGGATCTTTATCCTTACCTTCTCTATGAGTACATAATCATCTATGAGCAGTAGTTGAAAGATGGGCTCTTTAAAGGAGGGTCATCTCTGTTGCACTGTGGGCCTAGGAAATGTTGTGGCTTGGACTTAACACAGTTTTTCGTCCCTTACAGACTCTGTTCGCTGGCTACACAGACAACCTGGTGCGAGTGTGGCAGGTGACCATTGGCACCCGCTAGAAACATGGCAGAGCTTTAAAAATAAACTGGTTTTGACTGTAAAAGTGTCTTTCTCTGACAAAATTCCTGACACTCATCAGGTTAGTGCAGTCTACATCCCATTAGGACTTCCGGTGAAATGGGGTTTGGGGGTAGTTAACAAGGCAACTCTCAGTTGAAGATTTTAAATTGTGTGTGGTGGTCTAGAAATGTTCGTAAATATAATAAGAGATGGATTTTCGAGTGGCAGTTAAATGCCAGATGTATGGCAATTGAATTTCCTTTATACCTTCCAGCTCATAGCAGTGAGACCCTTCACTTCACCTTTGTAGGACTTCAACTAGATAAAATCACAGAAAGATTTTGGCAATGCAGCATGCCCAAGTCCTAGGCTTGAAAGCCATGGTATGGAGATTACTGGGGAAACCGGTCATAAAGTCTCAAAGCACTGGTAGGAAGTGGCTAGTGGTCTTTATAGTAGATCTCCCGAGAATCCTACCCATCACTAAGGGTGTTCAGATGGAGAGGTGTGACTTACATACATCCCAGTCTGTTGAAGGCATACTTACTCCATTCTGTGGCACATTCTCTTGACAGTCTTACAAGGAGGTGACTCCACAAAAGCAGCAAATAAACTTTTATTTTCACAACACAACCCATCTTCCCTTTTCCCCAGGAGCATAATCGGCCTCAGCCATCAAAGCAGAGGACAAAAGCTGATAAGTGACAGAAGGCAAAGGGTTACTAGAAAAATAGATTCTGCCCAAGGTTCTCCTCCCAGGGATTCAAGTCCCTGTCCCCAGGCTCCCCTCCAGGGCTCCCCAAATGGAGGAAACTAAGCACTTGAAGAGAGGCTGGAAACTGACAAAAACTCCATTAAACAAGGGGACAGGAGCCTGGCAGTGAAACGGCCTGAGGGAGGTGGGGTGAGCCTTGCTCCTAGATTAAGTGCTGAAAAGTTAAGGGAGAAAACTTATTGGTTGATGTAAAATCATGTCAACCATTCCAGATCTCTCACTGAAGCTAAATTCTGGCCAGTCTATGGAGGTAGAAATTGAGGGTGGAAGGAAAACGTAGAATCCTTCCTCCTTCCCCAGAGAGTAGACTGTTTTATCATCCAGCTCTACCCTTCTCCCAGCCTGCCTCCCCCGAAAAAAGCTTCCAAATCCCTTAGCTAAAATTTGCATCAGAAGATGGAATTTGAATAAGTGTTGTCAAAGAGTCTTGCCCAAATCCTCCAGCCTCAGAATGGACGTGAAAGTTGAACAGGGATGGGGAAAGGGAAGTGGTAATGAGATTACAATCTCCCCTCATCCCCTACTCAAAAACTCAGATCCCTGGGCAGACAGGGAGGGAAGGCCGGGCAGCTGTTCTCATCAGGGACCCATGCAGACCTGTTGGACAGACATAGTAGGTGACAGAAGGCTGAGCTGGAGGCCAGGAGAGTCTTTAGGCTCCTAGAGGGAGAAGCAGGGGCCTGGGGTCACCTAGGAGCGTGAAGCAATGCAGTAACAAATAGTGGGAGGAGCCTTTGAGCCCCTAAACTTATGGGCCACCGTCAGCCACCACCCGCCCCCCCAGAGCTAACCAGAGGAGCCCTTGCGGGTGGCAGGCGAATCAAGGGCAGAGCTTGATGCGGGTGCCCTTAGAGAGTACCCGGAAGAAAGGGAAGACACGCTCGCCCAGGAAGGCGGCCGAAAAGGTGTGCACGTGAGCCAGAGTCTCCGCATTGTAGAAGCCCAGGCGCCCAGCCTCATAGTCCAGGTACACGCCAAAGCGCCGAGGTTTCTCACTGGGGCTCAGCAGTGTCTGCTCCGTTGAGCTCTGTGCCTGGTAGCGTTTGCCATTGGTGCCCACACACCACACTTCCCGCTGGAGCAGGGGCTGCTGGGGCAGGTGGAGCCGGCGGCGGCGATGATGATGGCGCGAGGAGCTGGCATCGCCACTGCCCACAGAGGGCCCCCCAGAGCCCACCTTCTCTTTATGATGGGTTGACTCACGGGCAGCGCCCACCGCCCAGCCCCTCCGCCCACCCACCTCTACCTCCCAGTAGTGCCGGCCAGAGCGGAAGCCCTGGGCCCCCAGTACGCAGCAGTCGGCCGAGAAGCGCTTGGAATGGTCAGCAACCTCCTGCCGCCGCTCTGCCAGACGGACCCCCCGACGGTCAGGGGACAGCATCAGGGCTGGGTGAGCTGTATCAGGGTCCAGCGTCAGGTCCACTTGGGAGGGAGGACAAATAGCCAGGGCTGGAACGACTGTTCCCCATTAGCGGCTAACTCCAAGATTCAGCCTTTCCTGCTGCCCTCCCCTTCATCTCTCTTCCTCCCCACCTTCCAGCTGTCCTCAGCGCCCCACCCTAACCCTAACCTAGAGTCCAGGCTCAAGTTCCTATGGGCCCACTTCTTTCCCCATTGTTCTCAGGACCCACACCAGACAGGTCTTCCCTTTCCCTAGCTCTTCTTGCCCCCACCCTAACCCCAACACCTACCTGGGCTAGGACAAAAGCTGATTTGGCTTGGCCTGCCTGCATCCTGCTCCATCACAGCACCCACTATTACCCCAGGGCCCAACTTCCCTCAGAACCCCATCTTAGGTCTGTGAAGGGACAGGCAAAGGAAGGTCGGACAGGTGACCTCCCTACCTCGGGCAGCCTGACAGAACATCCGGCTCATTTTCCTCACGATGGCGTCTGTCAGGAAGTCATGGCTATGGGGTTGACACGGGTCAGGGGACCAGACTTCTGGGGGCTGCAGCTGTACCTCTTCACACCTGGAGGAAGGGGACCGGGCAGGGGGTGGGACCATGATATTCCCAGAGGGAAAGAGCAGAAGCTGAGGGGAAGGAGAGGGTCCAGGAGGCAGAAACTCAGGTCCTGGGGAAGGAAGGAGAGGAGCGGGATATCCAAGAGAGGTAGGGATGGGGAACCAGATGCCACTGGGTCACAAAGGATAAAAGATGGGAACACACCTATTGAAAGTCTCCTTGATGTCCTGGGAATAATAGAAACAAAAACAGGGAGAGGGAGAAAGAGACAAAGAGAGAGTCAGCTGCACGGGGATGGTTCCCTTCGCCCTATCTGATTCCAGTCAGAGAAAGGACTGAACTTGAACAGGGAGTGAAAGAAAGCACACTGAAGGCCCTCGTTAAACATGCATCAATCTCAATCACCCCTATGACTCGGTACGCCTAATTTAACTCATCCCACTGTGAGCCGAATAGAATTTTTAACCCCAGTAAAAGAATTTTCGCAATATGACTTGGTCATCTTTTTTAGGATGTCACTATAAAAAATTCTTTCCTAGACTCTTATTAAAACCCTCCAACTGAATCTTCAACAACTGAGTCTGAAATCCAACAACTTATTCTTCACTCTTTTCACTGGATATAATCATCTCATACACCCGACACATTTGGAGTTAACTACTCTCTCTAGCCTCACAAAACTTTGTGCTCTTGGAGTTAAATCACTGGGTTCCTCCCCAGAAGAGAGGCAGCTTTGGAGAGCAGTCTGGTATGCACTGCCTGACAGAGCAGAGACAGGGTTCTAGGAGACGGACAGGGAAGGGGCCATCGCTCACCTGGAGCAGCCGCAGGCCCCCCTGCTGGCTCCGCTCCTGGGCTTCAGCCAGCAGGCGGCTCAGCTGGGCGGCCTGCTCCGCCAGGCGGCTGGCCGCGGCTCCCGCACGCCCCAGCTGAGCTTCGTGCATCTCTCGGAGGCGCCGCTCTAGCCCTGCCTGCTCTTCCGCCAGAAACCGCGTCAGCCGCCCGAATTCTGAGGCCACAGCTGCCAGCTCTGACTTCATCTGGCTCTGCGATGATGCAAAGGGGATGGTGGATACCACCTCAACACACAGAAACATAAACCTCCAGTTTTGCAACTGCTGCCCCTCAATCCAAGGCAAAGGAGCCCCGTGAATGGAACGGCCCCGTTACCTTTCCCACCTCCTGGTTTTCGCGGGCACCATCCCTGTGCTCCCGGCAGCTCGTCCCAATAAACTCAAATCTGGTCCCAATAAACTCACCAACCTCTGTCTTCAAAATGTATTTGCACCTTGGCTACCTAACTTGACTCGTTCTTCAGGCCTAAATTTAAATATTCCCTGAGAGAAGCCTTAGGTCCCTTCCAAATCTAAATCAGGACCGTTTCCATAAATATCCTTGAATCTCCTCATGGCATATGTCTCAATTTGAAATGCCATGTTTACATTAGAGTACCTTTTAACATCCTTTTCCCCCACCGCTCTGTAAGCTGTATTGCTTCAGGGTCATTACACCCTGACACAATGCAGGCCACAGAATACGTGCGTGGGAAAAATGAATTTTGAAAACCATGAAAAATTCAGGAATCATGACATAGGAGGATATAAGCCGAAGACATCCTTAGGAGAAAAGAGTGACAGGCCAGAGTAGGGAGGGAAGTCCTGGCTGGCCAAGTGGGGGAAGGAAACAGTTTTACATCTGTCTGAGTGATATTCGGGTCCTGACACTTCTGCACCCTGGGAGCCCAAAAGTCTCAACTTGGGTAGCTGGCCAAAAGGCAAGATAACTCCCCAGCTCCCAGACTCAGATTCCACCACTCAGTGCCTAGCCGTCGCCAGCAACAGAGCTTAATGTGTAGGTAGCAATGAACGAGCATGGGACCTGGGAAGCTAGCAAGGCTCAGCCGCCCTGCCATGAGGGATGGGGTAAGAGGCCAGACAAGAGGGTGCCCTGGCTCGGTGCCCAGGCCACTCCAGTGCCTACGGGCCTTACAAAAAGAGGCAGGGGTAAGGAGTAGAAAATAGGGGGAAGATATCTAAAAACACTTCTTGGGGAGGGGTGAGCAATAATGAAAAGGGCTGAGAAACACTAGACTAGAAGATATTAGGTCTCTGACATTCCCTAATTCCTCCACTCAGCACATAGTCCAGCCTACTCTCATGCTCAGGGCCGCTCTGCCTTCCGTCCTGGGACCTGAGGCTTCTCTCCGACAGCTATGAATTTCGCCTTGCCCCCTCTTGCCCGCTGTGCAATCGAGCGTAGTGGGCACAGCCACATGCAGCAGCAGCTGTAGGATTACGTGTCTGGGGTGGTAGGCCTGTTCTGCAGCCTTGGGCCAGGCGCCCACCCTCTCTAAGCTAGGCCTCACTTTGCAATCTAGGAATAACCTTGATCCTCTAAGGCCTCTCTCTCCTCACAACCCTGGGAAGGTATCTACCTCTGTCCCTCTTCAGAGGACTTGGTCACCACTTGTGAGAGTGGGCAGCCCATGTTCCCTGCGCTGACCACAGAGTCAGTCAGCCCTGTTAGGGACACTCACTCACCTTCAGCTCTGTCACCCGTCTCTCCTCCTTGGCCTTCATCTTCTGCACAGCCTCCAGGTGCTTCCTCAGCGGTTCCACATGCCCCTGCAGTTTGGCCTGAGGGAATGAGGAAAGGAAGAGTAGAGGCCTGGGATGGGAAAGGCACCTGCCCTCAGAGCCCACACCCCCCATTCGCCCTGCAGTGGCTTGGGGCTCAAAGCCCGGATTCCCATCACAGGTATCAAACTGAGCGCCACACCCCCTGCCTCTCCTTTCTTGTCCTCAGATGACAGAGGCCTCCAACCCTCGGACTCGTGTTTCAAAGCCCTGTCTGTGCTCTAAGGCAGGATTCTGATAACTACACTGCCCCACACTCAGAGTTGGAGTGAACCTAGCTTGAGCCCCTCCCCACGCACAAAGTCTTCCTATGTGAGTGTTCTTGCCTCTAGTACCTTCCACCTCATAAGCAATCTTCCTCTTAATTTTCACCTCTAGAACTTTTCTGATGATTTTACGTCTATTAAAAACCTTTCAACTGTTCTCCACTACTTGCAAAATATGAGGCTCTCATTGCCCCTTCATTTCTAGCCCCCCCTCCTACACCTCCCTCTTCAACACAAAACTCTTAGTTTTAGTCACATAAAACTGTCTTTTCCCGAGCACAATCTCATCCCTTTATCCACGCTGTTTCCTCTGCCTGAGACTGCCCTTCTCCACTTGGCTCAAGGCGGTCCTCCTTCAAAACCCAGCTACCTAACTATGACCCCGATACTCCCTATCTTCCTCTGTGACCCCAAGGAACACGAACCTTTGCAATACCTCCCAGGCACTGTCATCATTTACAAGTGTGCTGCCCCCCAAACACCTGGGCTCATGTAGGCAGAGACCCCACTTTACTTAATATCTAGGCTTCTCTTGGTTCATTGTCTTTTTCTCCCACTCAGTTACTTGCTAAATGGAAAAAAACAAAAAACCTTCTCTACCTAAGGTTTTAACTCTCACAACAAATATGCACTTGAGCTCTGTGTTCTAATCATCATCAGCATCAGAGTCTTTCTTTAAAGGGCTGTGAGATCAGAATGGATGAGATAAGCCCGACTTTTGTGCATTTTCCTTTTTTGTGTCTTCTACTTCTGCCTTTCTCCCTCCTTTTTCTTGAGGGGTAATACAGGGTAGAACTCAAGCCCAGACTCTGATCTTAACTTGAATGCAGCCAGGTGACCAGAGGCAAGCCATACCTCCAGTTTCCTCACTTTAAAATGGGGATTAGTAATAACAGAATCTAACTCATGGACACTACGCTTAGCAGTATCTGCCATGGAGCAAATGATCAATACTAAATCTAGAATTCCCTACCCAGGCCTAAGCTGCCAATGACAGCCTGATGATGACCCTTGATCTGAAGAGGTTACTACTCCAGAATACAAAGGTAGCTGTTGCACAGGTTAAATGGTTGAAAAAAAAAAAATTGTAATAATAAAATTATCATTAGTAATAACATGCAAATAATATAAACTACACAAAATTTTGCCTCTTGCTATTACTTTTTCCTTTTCTCCGGTAGGGTCAATAATTCCAACTCTATTAATTAAGAATTTATGATGCTTAAATTTTCCATTTTCTTAAATTGTTGACCAAAAATTCATACACACAAGTCCAAATAAAGTACTATTTTTTTTCTTGTTTGGTCACACTTGAGCATATGGTAGTTCCCGGGCCAGGAATTGAATCGGAGCCACAGCTGCAACCTACACCACAGTTGCAGCAATACCAGATCCTTAACCCACTGCACCACAGGAGCAACTCTGAAATAGATTATTACTTAAGAGAAAATTTCAAGGAACTTTAACTTTTTTGGAGCTTTATTTATAATTTTCATTTGCCCATTATCACTATTCAATAAAGAAATGTTTCTACAGAATAACACTGTATCAAACTAGGGCTAGTTAGCACACATATCCGAAAAGAAACTACCTGCCTATAAAACATCCTGCAAGTTAGAAAGGAGATCAATGAAATTAGTCCTATATAATAAAACAGGTATTTACACTTGCTGATCAGCTAATGTCAGATTATCTGTCTATGTGGTCTCTCCAAATTTGCAGAGCTTAGTAGAGCTGGCATTCAACAGCTAGGGCTAACACAAATTAAAATCCAGTTTCAGAAGCTCTTCAGAAGAGAAGACTCTAATGCCCATGGATATTCCACCCTGGGACCCAATTAACAAAGTGACTGCACGCTGTGTGCTGAGTATAGCAGAGAAGGACAAAAGCAGCTCACAGGCTCCCCTAATAATCTAGGACCTAAAAGGCAGGTGGCATTACCAGTGTTGTGATTCTCATATTAAGTTGTGCTTTCCAAAGGTAGTTTCCTTGTCACTGATTCAGAATCTCTAATGGTAGGGCTCACTATACTTCTCAAAATCTCCACTAATAATTGGGACAATCAGCCAGGTTTGATAATCACTGCGTGGAAGGAATAGCTACTTGCCATGAGGGGTGTAGGTCTGTCATAGATGTATTTTCCACTCATAACTGAGAACCTTTAGACACCTTACTCTAAAACTGGGGTAATGATAATAATACCTAAAAGAGGTTCCTGTAGGAATCAGGAAAAGATATGAAAACACAAGTCGTGAAACAAAAAAGCTCTATGCAGACCACACAGAAGAAGCTACTCTCTCCTCTTGGTCCCACTACTTCAAATCCATCTGGGCCTTTGCTAAATAATGTTATTTCCGCCGGCTGTGTCACAGACAAATCTCCTTTACCTGTGTCCTTTACCAGAGTCAGGATCAGAAGGAGGCAAGAGAGTAACTAAACTATAATCAGACTCAAAGAAGAAAAGTCACATGTCAGCTATGTCAAACAAACAGATATCCAAATGGCGGTGATACTGTTAACAGTACAGGCCAAGGGCGACGGGGGCAGGGCAGGGGACTCATAACCAAGTTCATCACTTACTAGTAGCTGTGTGGCCCTCTGTGTATTACTTAAATCTCTCTGATTCTGTTTCCCAATCTGTAAAACGGGAATAGAAACCATATCAAACCACGCAGCGTTGTTTGGAGTTTTCAGTGAGACAGTCCATGAAAAGTGCTTAGTACAGTGCCAGGATACACAGTATGTGTGTTCAGTAAATATTAACTTTTAATCCTGGAGAAATTAAAGTTCAAAGACATTCAGAGACCAAGAGCTGGTCTTCTGACTTAAAAGCCTCTCCATTTTTTCCTGAATTCCCAGGAAAGGTAAGTCCTGGCCAGTACACCAGAATAATGTAGAGCCAACCAAATTCCTCAAGGAGAGAACCAAGCCATATCATGGGGTGAAGAGATAACCCATCGCATTAGAAAGCAAATGCAAAAAAAAAAATTTTTTAAAAAGAAAGGAAGTGCAGAACATTTGGGTTTGATACTAGCAGTCAATACCACACTCCTGCTCCTGAGGAGCTCAAGTTCCTTCCATTTCTAAGGGTCTTAGTCAAGGACAGCTCTAAGACTCATAGATAAATGAGACTGGTGGTAAAGCCCTAGGAGCTTGTCACTTGCACTCCTATACTTAGGAACAGTGGACATGTAAAAGCCACACTGAAGTGGCTTTTCCCCCAGGACACAAAGCCCAGTGACATGGCATCACCAGCTTTGTCCAGTTTCCTCTGAGGAAACCAGTCTTCTCCACTGTCTATTTCGTGTAGGATCCTTCTTATTTAACCCATCTAGGTGCCAGTTAGCGCTTAGGTAAGAAGAATCAGCTAAGCAGTACGTGAAGTTCTTTAAGGGGGGAAGACTCCCCCCCTCCCCAGCCCCTCTTACTTCCTCTCCACCCCCATTAAACTCCCATCTTCCAGTTCTCTCACCTTGTATTCCTGCACCACCTCCTCCAACGGCACCACGCTGTGCTGTTTGTGGTTCCTGGATTCTCGGCACACCACACAGATGGCCTCTTCATCCACCTCGCAGAAGAGCTTCAGGGCTTCTTGGTGTTTGGGACAAATGCCCTGCTCGTTCCCACGGCTCCCTCGACCAGGGTTTGGGTGCATCTGCCGAATCACCTGGACCATGTTGGCCAGCTGCAGGTTGGGGCGGAAGCTCCGCCTAGGAAAGCTCTTGCGGCACTGGGGGCAGGTGAAGCACCTCCGAGGGGCTGGAGGCGGGGGCAGTGGGGTGACGGGATCTAGTTCCTCCTCCTCGTCTTCCTCCAGCACTTCCTCCTCGTCCTCCTCATCCTCCCCCCTCAGGTCCTCCTCCATGTCCCCCAAGTAGTAGTCCAGGTCTTCCTCCTCGTCTTCCTCCTCCCATACATAGTCCATGTTGTCCCAGTTCGACCCGCCCATGCCACTGGTCCAGAACACACCCTCCTCTTCCTCCTCGACCTCCTCTTCCATGTCGCCCTCATAGTCTTCATCCCGCATGGGGGTGTCCCACCCACCACCGGCCCCCACCGCCTCCACTTCCTCCTCCTCTGCGTCCTCCTCCTCTTCTTCCCGGTCTAACTCGTCCCTGTCCTCTTCATCCTCCCCTCCCCACAACTGGGTTACACACACTCGGCAGAAGTTGTGCCCGCAGCCGATGGACACGGGGTCCGTGAAGTAATCGAGGCAGATGGCGCACACCGCCTCCTCTTGAAGGGTCTGCACAGGGTTGGGTGCCATGGCAACGGCAGCCATCTTAGTGCCCAGTCAGCCAGTGTAGACGGGCAGTGGGGGGCGGGGGGGCGGGGGGTCTTCCCTCTCAGACGCCCTGACGACCCGGCCCCACCCCCAGCCCTGCGTCTCCACACCTTGCTTCAAGCGCGGCCAGAGAAGTGTCTTCCCGACAACCCACCCGTCCACACAGAGTTTCCTACTCCTAGACGACAACCTTGTCCCTGAGAGGGGAGGGGACAAAGCTGAGCGCTACCGCCAAGTCCCTCAGGTGGCACTGAGTGCAAATCTACCTCAACGCTCCCTTGGCCTCCTCATAAACCCCCGCCCCTCCTCACTTCCTGGCTCCGCCCCCCCATTTCCGGCCTTCCTCTCAACACTTCCGGCGCTAAGAGCGACCCAAGCTCGCGATTTCCCTTCGCAGTCGTGCTACGCCCCTTTCTTACCAACCCCTCCCACCCTATGTCCCTGGGTGACAGGAAACGGTAAGGGGACGCTCTAGCAGGCACTCGGGAACAGGGCTGGAGGGCTAGAAGGACGGAGGTCCACGCCTCTGTGATGCGAGGGAGCTAGGAACACACACGAAACAGGCCCGGCCCCCTCCATCGCCTGCCACTAGGGATAAACTAGGGAGAACGGTGGAAGGGCTTGGCTCCTGTCCGCTCTCGGTGCTATAACCACATCGGCCCGGCGCCATCCTACCAACCAGACACGGAGAACTGCAGCAGGGACTCCCCACCTCCAATGCCGGAAGCGGAGGGGCGGGTATCGGTGAGCGCCATGAAGTACTTCCGGCCCTTCTAGGCGGAGGACTCTGAGCGTCCCTCCGTGACGGACTAGGGGGCGGGGCCTGTGGAAATACGGCGTGGGTGGGACCGGAGACCTTGCCCCTCCTCCCTACGGTAGTTGGCGTTCCCACACATATTTAGAAACTGCCCTGGATCGCTGGCGCACTGTTTAGATGAACTTTCTTAACTGCCATCAATAAAGGAATGGTAGCAAATCATGACATGCACATTCATACAGTGGAGCACTTTAGATATAAAAAGGGAATCCTCTTCAAAATGTATTCTGAAGTGAAAAAAAAACTGTGCGGAACAGTGTGTAGAGTACATCTGTTGAAAAAAAAAAAAAGGGAAGGGCTAAGATGTTAAATATATGTGATAGCTTTATAGTCCTGTATTTACTCATAAAGTAAGGGCGGTGATTCCTACTTCAGAGAGTTTAGTGCAGTTAGAGTTCATGCCATGCAAAGCATTTAGAATGTTGCCTAGCGCATTGTAAGTGAGGTATAAGGTTTAGCTGCCTATTGTTACTGTCGTCGTCTATCTATAGAACACGAGAGAAATCTAATTTCTCTGGGAAGGCTGAGGGTCCAGGATAGAAAAGACACTTCCCCATACATGTCGTTTTGTATCTTTTGAATTTTGAAACGAGTCGATGTATTACCTTAAAGAAAAAAAATTCTTTTTTTCCAAGTGGTATCGATTCATTTACCACTTTCTGAACTGTGCACCATGCGTGCTCCAGGCCCAAAATATCTCGAGGTCTGTCTTCCTAGAAACAAAAGGACTCAAACTGGGTTTGAGAGAATCGCATCCGAGATGTAGTACGGTATCAATAAAGAAACTGCTGTGGTACCCAGAGCATCTCTGTCAAATAGATTATTTGGGAGATAGAAATAATACTTGATGCTTTAAAAAAAAAAATGTCTCCCTTAATTAAACTTTTGTTTAAAAGCTGCGAGGGAAGTTACAGGATCGTTGTTCATGTACAGACTCTTCCGTGAGTGTCGAAAGGTGCTCGATGCCAGAACTGGGCACGCAGAATTTATGCTACTCTCGAGCGGCTTCCCTCCTCCTGGGGAAACTCCAAAATGGGCTCGTGCTTCCCAAGAGGGTGGCCCCAACGCGCCAAAACCAAGAATGTTGACGGGTAAACTATACCAGGCCGTGCCAGGAGCTTGAGCGTTGGTACGTCAGAGAAGTGCGGCCCTAGAGCTGAACTCAATTCAGCTGGCCGCAGAAGAGAGACCCTTTCCTTTTGGCCCTTTGGTTTTGCCTTACGCGGCCATCTGTAGATTCGGGGTGCTACCAAGGAAGCACTTAACGTGGGTGTTTCCGTAGTGTAGTGGTTATCACGTTCGCCTCACACGCGAAAGGTCCCCGGTTCGAAACCGGGCGGAAACAACACTGTACAGTTTTTTTAATCGATTAATTTTTCAGTTCGAGTCAGTTTCCCCAGCGTCCCTGAGTTTGGAGGCTATCACGTGAAGGAAAAGGGGTGTGTGTCTTTGTGCGTCTACCTGTATTTCTGTTTGGAGGAGGCTGTGAAGCATTACCGTAGTAGACCATGCTCTCCGTAAGTGCGTCAAAGTAAAGCAGTTTTCGCACCTCAGCTAATCTCTTCGTTCTTACCCTCGGAAGCCTGCCCAACCACCTCTCCCTTGTCGAGGTGGGCGTTGGATTCAGACCCTCGGACCTATCACTAGGACAGAGACAGGGGCACTGTAGGCGCTCCTTAATACTTGCACGGTTGCTTTTCAGTGCAGCTGCAGTCTTGCTTATGGGTCTTGCTCTCCTGGAACGGAAAATGGCGGCTCATGACTGCCCGGCTAGCTCAGTCGGTAGAGCATGAGACTCTTAATCTCAGGGTCGTGGGTTCGAGCCCCACGTTGGGCGATCGTCGCGTTTTGGAACCTAAACAAAAAATTTATTTTCTTTGATAGGCAAGGCATGCATTTCTTACAAAAAAATTTATTTTCTTTGATAGGCAAGGCATGCATTTCTTAAGATAACGATGCTCGTGAGAGATGCAAGCGGTCAGGCAAGGAGGCTCTGAAAAGCAAGAATTTTTTTTTTAATTTTTGCATTATAGCTGGTTTACAGATTTCTATCAAATTTTCCAACTGCACCACGTGGTGACCCGGTTACATGTACATATATGGATTTGTCACATGTGATTAGATATAGTTCCCTGGGCTATACAGTTGGATCTCCTTGAAAAGCAAGAATTCTTGACGCAAGGGAAGCAAAGTACTAGCCAATATCATCCAGCGCCCACGTTCCCTACCGTCGCCCGCAGCAACTCAGCCAAAAAACCCCCAGATGGTTGTGCACCCAGCTCTAAAGCCTATAGTTTCTCCCAGAGGAGAGTGACGGGTGGGTGTTTGCGGACAAACTCTTTGCTGACTGCTTCTCCGGCTATCATTCCTCTTGCTGAAATCCGCCTACCAACGTTCAACGTGTGTTCGGCGCCCTCTATTTACCGAACGACTCGCCCGGGTGTCCAGGGCAAGCCGCCCTGGGAAGAATAGCAGGAGTAATTTCCAGAAGCTGTGGCGGCAACCGAGGACCGCCACATTAGCGACCACCTTACCAAGCAGAGGATCGTATTCCGCGTTCTCAACGCCACAGCCCAGTTTTGATGTCCAGTAAAGAAAAAGATGCCTTTTGGCATCTGAGACCCTCGTGTTCAGTATATTCTTTTTATGCTCGTAATATAGGGTCGATCTTTTGTGAAATGTTGCCCCACACATTCCAGCTTCCACATGCCCCCCCAAACACAAAGGAATGTAAAAACGTCCTTTGAGGAAACCACTCTAACATGAACATCTGCAGTTTACCAGTCTTGTCACAAAATTCTTCCTTAACTTCATTTGCATTTCTTCCTTTACATTTACTGTTCCTTAGTCCTGCAAATTCAGACCATTTTGTTTTTTCTGTCTATAGAAGCCTCCCTACATACATTCCAGACCATAAGAGAAGTCTGTTGGTTATGAATCTTGTTTATTAAACTTGCTACGGGAAGGATAGTACTATCTTCAGTCTCAGAAGTGTATCGAAAAGGGGAGTTAAGAGAGGACTTAGCATGACAGCCTCCAAGGGCACATAGGACAGGAACTGGGCAAAGTTTGTAGAACAGGCAGAGTTAGCTTACGCGTCCCTGGGGAGTTGCTGTCACTAGGGTCTTTTCTTGGAAAGTACAGGTCTAAACAAGCAGGTGTTCGAAAGCATTTCACCTCGCACAAATCCTGGCGGATTCATTTGCACAGTAGTTTCAGGTTGGGTTTGTTTTTGTTTCGCTTTGTTTTAACCACATGCTCTCGGACCTGAAAACATTCCTAAAAAAAAAATCTGGCTTTTTCATTAAGAGGAAGCCAAAGTGTACCGGTTTCTCTTCCCTGACTCCCAACAGGCCAAGGGCACAGCTGCCCAAACTTTTTGCTACAATTCCTGCTTTTCTCTCCTCTCCACACCTTCCAGTGCCACCCCGCTGACCAGGTCTATTTCGGAATCCCCCTCTTAATAAGTGACCCACATTGCTCTTGGCGTTCACTAGCTGGGATGTTAAGCAACCCATGGTAGGATCTGTGGTCTTTTTCTCCAGCGCTGATTAAGGCCGAAGAGGCAGAAAGACTGATTACATCTTAGAGGAGTTCTTTCAGGAATGATGAGCAGAACGTGTGAGGGGAGTGAGACTGGGTCAGGGAGAAGGGCTGGAAGGACATAGCCACGGGAAGGACAGGAGGCGGCTGGAGCCAGGGGCAAGGCAGCAGAAAGCCAGAGAAGCAGGTGAAGGAGTTGGATGCGTGGTTAATACACAGGGCAGGAGAGGAGGATTTCTGCTTTCCATGGTTTAATAACCAAGATCAGAAACTGAAGACTGAAGGTGGTGGGGGAGAGAGGAGTAATGAGTTCAGTCTTCAGCAGGTTGGGAAACACATAAAAGGACATGTCCAGGACACAACAGAGTGGTCATAGCTGGAATCACAGATTCCGGGATAGAGGGTAGGTCAAGCTGTGATCTGACGCTCAGGGAGATGGCCTCGGGTACTTGGAGGAGGAGTCGGAAGAGGAGGAAAGCCAGCAGTGAAACTTCCATCCAAGCAAAGGGAGTCAGGATGTGCTTTGGATGGCCAATGGGAAGAGTTAAATTATGGTCTAGCATGGGGAAATGGTAAAGTGTCCATGGACTGGGCCACCTGCAGTACCCTGGTGACCTTGAACTAGACTCAGGCAAGAGGGCCTCCCACCCTGTGCTCTGAGGGCGAAGGGCTCCCGTGTCACAGACACTTTAAGTAAAGATCCCTACTCTGAGGGACTCAGCTTCTGTTCCAGTTCCTGGCTACATAGGTCTTTTGGAAAGCATCTGAGATGGAAAAACACTGTGCAATATTAAGTTATTGGAACTATTAAAATTTGCATACATGTAGATCTACATATAACATATGCTAAATCTCATCCCAGTTCTGGACATTGAATGCTAGGATTGTTGAATTTCATTTTCATAAGATACTTGAAAAGATCTCATTTCCAAAATTTAATAAATTTTTTCAGCTTTATTTAAATAATATCAACTTAAAATTTGATATTCAATAATTTCAAATTCCCTTTTGTTCTTAATAATTCTGTATAATTTATAAGAAATATATATTTTAGAGTTTCCATGGCTCAGCAGAAATGAATCTGACCAGCATCCCTGAGGACGCGGGTTCGAACTGTGGCCTCGCTTAGTGGGTTAGGGATCCGGCGTTGCTGTGGGCTGCGGTGGAGATCTACAGATACGCCTTGGATCTGACATTGCCTGTGACTGATGTGGTGTAGGCCAGCAGCTGCAGCTAGGATTGGATCCCTAGCCTGGGAACCTCCAGGTATAACCCTCAGAAGACAAAAACAAAACAAAAAGAAATATATATTTTGAAATCATAATGTAAAATTAATTTCATTGTTGCTTGTTCATATTTAATTGACATTTTGACGAAAATATATTCAAATCTCATAGACCTTGAATGCATTTTGCGTCTTTGAATCCTTTAGAGCAAAACTGTCACAGTTCCCGTCATGGCTCAGTGGTTGACGAATCCGACTAGGAACCATGGGGTCACAGGTTCGATCTCCGACCTACCTTCTTCAGTATGTTAAGGAAGGCCAACAGCTACAGCTCCTGTTAGACAACCCCCCCCCCCATGGAAGCTCCATATGCCACAGGTGCTGCCCTGGATAAGACAGAAAAGGAAAAAAGAAAGAACTGTCAATAGAGCAGTCAATAGAGCAGAAGTTATGTGAAAACTTACACCCTACAGCTGTCTCCATGGAAGAAAGAGATAATGGAGAGGGTTTACCTAGTCTCTAGACACTTTTTACTTTTCCCCTTGTGAGGCCCACTGCTTCTACTCATTCCCTTTTCTAAAATTTATTTTATTTTAATTACTGGCATTACCTGATTTCACAACCCACCGATGGGTTGATAAGCACTGTTATCTGGGCTACCAGGGGATCGTTATTCCAGAGCGGAGTAATTCCAAGGTCTCTGATCTAACAGCTAAGGGTTGCAGGATCTGGGCAAAAACTGTGACCATAAGTCCGATAGGATATATGAAAGGCCAGGCTACTGTAGGTTTCCAAAGTGTAGTGGTTATCGCATGCGCCTAACATGCGGAAACAAGTTAGGCTTTTGTTTACTTCTGTCATTTGCTGCTGCAATATATGTGCAGGAAAGTATAACGTCTTACAATTTTATCTACACTCATATCTTTTACAATCTAATACCAGTTCCTTTCAGAGAGTATATGCCAGAGATCTAGGTCTGAATTGCAAAAAAAAAAAAAAAAAAAAAAAAAAAAAGGGTGGGCTGTGTTATTAAAGCCTGCTTTCACAAAATTTACAATCCTAGGGGACGGAAAGGCAGCAGGAGGCGGAATGGCACTCAGCGACAAATGAAATATTAAAGAGTACAAGAAGGGGTGAGCTGGAAATGTAGAGCGGAAGTTAGGCCGGGGAGGAGCGTTCACAGCTAATAACCACACCATTTATCGCATCATGTTGACTGTGTCCCCTGCGGTACGTGCTATCTCAGAGGAACCTAGTAATTCTCTGAGGCAGGTGAAATTCTTGTTTGCCAGTTTACAGTGGTGAGGCCACTGAGGCACAGCCGCATCACAGAAGGCGAAGGAAACTGAGAGAGGGGAAAAGGTAGACGACGGAGCTAAAGGACCGAGAACGGGAAATCGGGCACCGAGAAAATTTCAAGTAAGCACACAGCTGGCAAAGCACCCTGGTTCGCCAGTGAACTGCGGGTGAAGGGCTCCCGCTGGGCGCTCGCGACAACCTCTCCATTACTGACATCACCGAGAACGAGTCTTGACTTTTTCTACCCTGACTGGTGTCACTCCCAGCCTGCATCTCCCAATCAACCCGTCCTCGGTGGCGACAGCTCTGCTCCTCCAGGTGGCGTCTTACTATCGGGCTGCCCTGGCGTCCCCCAGTGCAGATCCACCTGGCATCGACCCGCAGTCCCCCTACTCCCCGCTGTGCCCTTAGAGATACTGCAGAACAGTTAAAAAAAAAAAAGGGAACCATCAGTGTGTCCAGGGGTGTCTCGGTCAGCCACCTTTGTCACCGATCCTCACTTGCCTTCTGGCTTGTGAGATGCGGCAGGTGTGTTGGCAAACGAGCCTCTCGGAAGTCAAGACGAAAAGGCAGCGAGGGCTCCAGAGAAGCCGCCCAGCGGTGCCTGAGGTCCCCACTCCAGAGTTCCTGGCGGGAGAGATGTCACCAGAGATGGACGCGGTTCTATGCCTGGAATGTCTAGCAGGTTCTAGACGCCCGCTTCTACGCCTGGAAAATGGGCTTCACGCTCTCAGACATCTCAGAGGCCAACTTACACACGTGTGAGCGAACTTCTTTCCCGGGATTTTGTGTCGAACTTGAAAGTCAAGCAAAGAAAACATCAAAGTGGTAAATCAAATTCTCCGTAATGTTTCACACAACTTAAATGCAGACAAAGCATAGCCCAGTAATGTCAAAACTTTTTAGACCACCTGCCTTCGCATAAATTACACACACACACACACACACACACACACACACACACACACACACCAATATCATGCTGTCTCTTTATCATCGCTCGTTTAGACTTATGTTTATGCCTTACCAGACTTGGAGACTTTACCTAACCAAGAAGGCCAGAGCCCAGTCATGGAACTTGGAGCCCTAGAGAAGCGAAGAGTGAAGAATTTTGGACCCCACTTGGAAGAATTCTCCCAGTTTCCCCTGCTGACCCAATTTTTTTTTTCCCTTATGTTTTACCGACTGATTTGAGGTGCATCAGAACACTTCCCCCATCCCTGGCTCCAGATTGCGCGAGGGTCTCTTGCTTCCCCTCCAAGCTGACCTCTTTGGGGGTCCCAGGACTGGTACTTAATCCTGCTGCTCTTCTCTAGGTGGATTTTGGTCTGCACCTCAGCTAACGCAAGATTTTCACCTGTCTTCTTTGGGGAGACAGTAGACAAATCCAATGCAGCACATTAACATTGAAGAACTTGCCAGACTGGGCAATAAACTCCCCAGGAAACTGTTTCATGTGAGTCCTATTTCTTTAGGGCTACATTTAATGCTAACTTGCCAGTAGGGCTCAACAGCTTTCCTAGATTCATCTTGTTCCAATTAAAACTGAAATTATCCTTTTTTTTTCACGCTTAAATTGTAGCTGCTTATCAGTAGACAAGTTTTATCCCTTAAAATTGGCCCCTATGTCCTTTGCAGCGTTCTCCATTGACAGTTGGAAAGCACCCTTGTTTCTTGGCAACTCATGCCTCAGGCCTCTGTATAATTTTTTCTGCTCTAGAATGCAGGAGGGTGTACAAGGAGCTTGAATTTTTTTTTTCTTTTAAGTGAAGAGTAAAAGAAAAGAGCCAAATCTGGGTGCCAGGATGATGCATGGGGCCAAAGGTCTTTGGCTTCCCCACTTCTGAATTACCCTAGGGTAATTCATAAAGGATGTAAGCCTATACTGTGTTCTATTTGATTATAGCTTTGCTCGATCTTTACTTTTTTTTCCAAATAAACCTCAACATCATTATGGAATTATTTACCTAAATCTTTCACGCAAAAGAAAAAAAGCAATGGTATTACCTTTTGCTTTATTTTTAAAACTTTTATTAGAAAATTGAATACATTTAATATATTTAATAAAATTCTTTAAAAATAGGAATTCCCAGTGTCACAGTGGGTTAAGAATCTGGCGGCACCGTCACTGGTGGTTGCAGAGGCACAGGGGGTTAAAGGATCTCGAATTTCCACAGCTGCTGTGAAGGTCGCAGCTGAAGCTTGGATGCAGTCCCTGGCCCAGGCACTTCCATATGCCATATCATGGCCATAAAATTAAACAAACAAACAAATCCTTCTAATCCAAAAAAAAAAAAAAACCCCTAAAAAAAGGTCCTGTTAAATGGCACAGAGAACTGCATTCAGTATCTTGTGATAGACCATAATGGAAAAGAATATATACGGATGTTCCCTTGTAGTGCAGGCAGTGAGTTAAGGATCCCAGCGCTGGGGTGCAGGTCACAACTATTCTGTGGGTTGGATCCCTGACCTGGGAACTTCCACATGCCTCGGATGAGGCCAAAAAAAAATTTATATATATATATGTGTGTGTGTGTGTGTGTGTGTGTGTATGAATGTATATATATCCAAGTCTTTTGCTGCGCAGCAGAAATTAACACAATATTGTAAATCAACTATACTTCAATATTTTTTAAAAATTAAAGGTATTATGAAATCCTACCATTCCTGTTTCAGCTCTGCCTCTACCACTTCCCATTTCCCTCGCCCTTTTCTTCTAAGATCTCACAGACTATCCTTCTGTAGTCACTCTATTTTGTTTGTTTGTTTTGTTTGTTTGTTTTTTAGGGCCGCACCTGCAGCATATGGATGTTCCCAGACTATCCCAGACTAGGGGTCAAATCGGAGCTGTAGTCGGCAGCCACAGCAACTCTGGATCTGAGCCCCGCCTGAGACCTACACCACAGCTCACAGCAATGCCGGATGCTTAACTCACTGAGCAAGGCCAGGGATCGAACCTGAGTCCTCGTGGACCCCAGTCAGATTCATCTTCACTGAGCCACTACGGGAACTCCTATAGTCCCTCTACTGATTATCTCCCCTTCCCTCTGTTTGTTGCTCTAAAACTTCAGGGTTAGGCAGTAATATTAATAAGGACAAAACCCCATGAATTGAGATTTGGGAATTGGGTCCTTACTGTAGACTAGAAACTGTTCTAGGTGCTGGTCATACATTGACTTCTTTGCATCCTTGCAGGAAACCTATAATGTGCCCTATTAAAAGGAAACTTCGTTAATTCATTTAGATTGCAGTGAAAAAGACCAGGTCCTTCTCCTCCTGATGTTTACCTTCTGATAGGCAATGAAAATAGCAAACAAACAGGAGTTCCCTGGTGGCTCAGCTGTTTAAGGTTCAGGTGTTGCTGCAGTGGCTCCAGTTGCTGCTGCTTCATGGTATTTTATATCCTCGGCCTGGGACCTTCTGCAGGCCACACAATGTCAAACAAACAAACAAACAAACAAAAAACAAACAAAAAAAACCCAAGAACTGAAAACCAACTCTCAGAGAGTGATAAGGCTGATAAGAAAATTAATGAGAATGATCTGATAAAGTGGCAGGCGGAGGACAGTATTAGAAAGATGGGCGGGGAAAGATGTATTAGAAGAGGAATAGTGACAAAGAGCTGAGTCAGCAAGATAAGAAAGAGCCAGGCTTCCAGTCTTTGGGAGGGAGCAGAGAGTTCAAAGGCCCCCGAAGGAGGAGTAACCTCAGTGGATTTTAAGGAAGGAAGGAAGCCTTGGAGGCTAAAAATCCACAGCTATATTCCTTGGCGCTGCATTCTGACGACTCCATCCAATTGCTGGTTTTGTTTGCATGAGTGCAGGACACCGGATCTTATGTTTTCAACACAATGTGGAGTTTTCAAGGACAAATGAAAGAACGCATATTTTCATTCAGAAAATTACAAATAAACAGTATACCTGGACTTTCCAAGTGCTATAGCTTGGTGGTTAAAGCAGGGAGCTGCAGCAGCAACTGAGGTTCAGACCTTAGCTCTAGATTCCAGCTGTGTGACTTAATTAGTGCCTCTCTCACCTCACCACAAATTGACAAAGTTCAGATAATGTCTACAATTTTCATTTGAAATGTCTAAGTAAGGGAATATCACCAGTGGCTTAGATGTTTAGGATGACACCTTGGGTAACCTAAATTTATGACAGAACCAGGGAAAGGCGTTGATCCTATTGTTCAAAAAATGTGTAGCTTTACGAGAAAAACAACATTATTTGTAAGTTATGTTTAATACCTTGAGAAAAACTAGACTTTAACATTTACAACTGTTAATACATTAAATATTAACCACAAAAGAAATATGTACTTTTTGCCATATTTAAAAGACTCCCCCTTGCCCTTGGATACTAAACATCTCAAATGACAGCAGAGAGGGTTTCCCAAAATATCTAATGATTTTAATCCAGTTGGTCCTGACACAAAATAGAGGAGCAGGTTATTCTGGGTCATCTTTTTTGGCCACTCTTGCTTTTTCAGGCAGTCCTCCAGAATTAGCTTGCTCTGGTAGATATTTTTTTTTTCCTCCTTACCCAAAACTGACATTCTCCAGGTGACTGAGACCTGCCTTTTTTCTGGGAAGACTTACACCCTTAAACCAATGTGATATGATAGAAGCAGCAATGAAATAATGGGGTCAGCACTTGACGGCGATTGAACCACCTGTCTTGATGCTGCACAGACCAGAGGAGAATGATTTTGTCAATCCTAGTAAAGGGGAACCAGTTACTGTAAGAGGAAGCAATGATACTAGAGTATTTTTAGACTAATTAGAAAATAGCCATGAATATATTAAACCTGGTGTTTAATAATTTACATATAAATTATATATAATCATTAGTGTAGACCACTTTACAAGCTACATGCATGATCTAATAATTTATAGATGCCCATATGACACCAAGACCAAATAGAAAATCACATAGAAATTTAATCTCTTATATATTTTTGAGTCTTTCTGTCCAAGGGAGAAAAATCTGCTTAGTAAAAAATAACCGAGCAGGCATTTCCAATGATGTCATGGGTTTGCAAGTGAAGAAATCATGAGGGCCTCTGAAGAAACAGACCTGAAAAGAGAAAAAAATTATGTTGTCCTAGAGAGTTGAATTAGAAACCATAAGTTAAAGTGACACTGTAATCTTCAAAATCTTTTGTCCAAGTATGCTCCTCTGAGGGGCAAAAGAAAAGCCTCTTTCCTTGCTAGGTAGTACCCAGTGGGCCCTGCAATAAGGTAATAATGTCTTATAGGACCCTGACAGTTTTAAGGGAATGGGAACAGTCATATGTTAGGTTTGTTGTTAAAGCCGCCCCTTGACACCAAGGCAGGGGTGAAACAGTCAATTTCGTTCATACTACCCTGTAGGATTCAGGATATTAGCTTGGATATCGTCTATTTCTATAAAATTACACATGCATATAAACCCTGATCCAGCAATCTTCTGGGAATTTGCCCCACAGATACAAGTTCAAAAATGCAAAGTGACAACACTACATGCTTATTAAGTGTAGCATTGATTGTAATACCAAGAGATTGGAAATTACAAGTATTCATCAATAGGTGATCTGTTAAACAAATTAGGGTTCATCTATAGTGGAATATTATGTAACTGCGAAAAAGAGTGAGGCAAAGTTCTATGTCTTCGGAATAAGATTTTCAAAATATAACAGAGCTGCAATTATCTTTTCATGTAAAATGGAATAGAAGTTTATTTGGGTTTAAAAACTCTGGAAGAATACGTGAAGAATAGCTGTTATCTAAGAAGTGAGGATGGAAGTTAAATTCTTTTTGCTGAATATTTTTATAAATGTTTCTTTTTTTCCTTCTTATCTATTAGACTGTGTGATTTTTCATATTTTTAATTTAAAACAGTTGTTAATGATTTTTATTTTTGTCCATTATAGTTGGCTTACAGTGGTCTGTCAATTTTCTACTGTACAACAAGGTGACCCAGTCACACACACATATACATTCATTTTTCTCACATTATCATGTTCCATCATAAGTGATTCGATATAGTTCCCAGTGCTATACAGCAGCATCTCACTACTTATCCATTCCAAAGATGGTTCAATGTTTGAACAGTACGGTATATTAATTACTCAAAGGATGGTTTAAAAATTCACTTGGGGAGGCTAGCGGTTAAGTGTTCAGCGTGGTCGGTGCTGTGGCTGTTTCCATCCCTGGATGGGGAACTTCAGAATGCTCAGGGCTTCCAAAAGTAAATAAGTAAATAAGGTCATTTTGATAGTAGGTGAAGGATAGAGTAAACTACTCAGTGTAAAACACCCTGTTAAACACTAGAGCAGATTTGTACACGGAGGTTTGTTATACAGCGTTTGTTTAGTTTTCCCAAGGAAAGTTCAGCCGTTGTCACGAGACAAAAGTGCACCTTACGCCCAACGTGGGGCTCGAACCCACGACCCTGAGATTAAGAGTCTCATGCTCTACCGACTGAGCTAGCCGGGCAGGTGACAGCTTAGCTCTCAACAAAATTTACTTCAAGGTAGGATTCGGGCTGTATCTCGCTATAACTTTAAGTTTGATTCCGTTGGCAGAGCATCCGGCCACTAAACGGAGGATTCTTTGCAGCCTGGAAAACTCAAACTCTGCTCACTGTGCTTGAGTTGCCTTCCTTCACCTCTTTCGTTCGTTTCCTGCTTGCCCTTTCCCGACAGCGACCTAGCACTTTTCCATTCCTGAGAGACGCACGGCTCGGCGGAGGGAAAACGTGAGAACCCTTCCATCCATTAACTCGCCTTATGATTTTGCGGTCTGAAGTTTAAAGACAGCGCCTACGTATTGTGAGTGAAGGCCGAGCGCGGCCTCCGAACCGTCCAACTTGAGCGAGCTCAACGTTTGGGAGTTTTCCTTCTGTTCTGCAACCACGGTGCGGTGATCACAATTTTGATGGCGGAGGCAGCAAAATACTGACCACTAGCATTGGAGATGCCGGGGATCGAACCCGGGGCCTCATACATGCAAAGCAAGCGCTCTACCACTGAGCTACATCCCCACGCCTCGAAACTGTTCTCTCTATCCTCTCTTAGCCGTTTATTACCGCAGGATGCCGGTGAATAAATGGCATTCGCCAGTCGCGACAACCCAGTGGCTGCAAAACTTGGTGGACAACACCTCGAGGAATTTCAGGGTCCTCTACTGACTCCAGGCTACCAGACCTCGATTGAGAGGCGCCCGAGGGGAGCATATGGCACTCCTCCTCCAAGGTTAAGCACTTGGAGGCAGCCGTGGAAAAAGGGAAAGTCATCTGGCCCGATGCCCAAAAATGAACTGAAAAAATGAAAGCCAGACTGAGTGCAGGATGCTACATTTGTCAAAGAAAAAGGGTGGCGGGAGTGTAGTAAAATATATAATATTTGTATAAAACAGTTCAGAATTGCAAAGTTGATTGCTTGGAATAGCAAGGGGGCTGGGGCGCAGGAGATGGGCAGGCTTTTCCCTGTGAACCACTGTGTATATCTGAATTTTGGGCCACGTTTAAATTAATTCAGTTCAAGAAAAGTTTACAGATTAGTACTATGTACCAAGAACTGCTCTAAAAAACTGCAGGTGCAGCCGTGAACAAATCTGACATAGTCCATTCCCTTTGACAGCTCACATTCCAAAGGCGGTAGAATGCTGGAGAGAAAATAGAGCCGGCGTCGGGAAGAGAATGTAGTAACGTGTGATTTTGAGAAGGGGACACTTGAAGCAAGGCTTGAAGAAAGTAGGAGGTGAACCATGCAGGTGTTTGGGAAAAGAGAGGTCCCAGGTTCAAAGGTCAGTTCAAAGGTCCTGAGACAGGATCTTTCTGACATGTTATTGCAGGAACACTAAGGAGATCCGTGTGGCAGCGGAGAGTGATAGGAGATGAGGGTGGAGAGGCTGTGTGCAGGAGATGGAGAGGAAGAAGGCGTAGGGTCTTTAGACTTTGGCTTTTACTCTGGGACAGGTAAGAGCCACTGGAGGATTTAAGCAGAGGAGGGTCCAGATCTGACTTAACATTTCAAACAGGATTGTTCTCACAGCTGTTTGAAGAAGATAAGGGCAGGGGAGCCAGGCAGAAGGGGAGAGAACTGTTGTGAACATCAAACTATAGCAGATGATGCACTGGAGGAGGTGAGAGAGTGAGGAGATGTTGAGGACTGGGGGTGAGGCCTGCACATTTCCTCTCTCTTGGGGAGTTTCAGAGAACTCACCAGTTTTGGCCTGAGCACCCAGAGGGACAGAGTTGCTGTTAAATGGGGTGGGGTGAGGAAGGCAGGTGGAGGTGCAGAATAGAAAGACAGTGTGGACACCAGTGAGTGTGTGACAACCCCCACCTCCCCTTAGAATGCAACTGGTGGAGATGCTGTCCAGAGAGTTGGATGTGGGAGCTAGGCATCCTAGGGGGACCTAGGCTGGGGATTTGTACTGTGAGAGTGAAGACGGTCTTTCAAGCAAGAAAACGGAAGAGATCACAAGGGAGTATTAGACAGAGGTCCAAGGACTGAGCAAAGGGCAGGGAGAGGAGGAGGAAGCCATAGCGGTGGCCAGGAAGGTGGTAGGAGGCCATGGAGGTGGGAGGAGAGCTAAGGAGTACAGAATCCTGGAAGGCCCTGAGAAAGGGTGTCAGGGAGGAGGAACTATCAGAGGGCAGGGGAAGCAAGGCCAGAGAAGGAGCCTTCACCTTTGGGTGAGAATCACTGTGGTCACCTGCGATCTTGACAAGAGTGATTTCTGAAGAGGTTGGGGAATAAAATCTGCCCGGAATGTCCTTCAGAGGGAGTAAGGGGAGGGGGCCAAACAATATTGGCATCTCTAGGGAGGGGCTGTAGAATTAAGAGACAATAGACGATAGGTTTTTTTGGGGGGGGGCGGTGACACCGAATAAAGATGGAAAATTGATTGAAAATATATTACTTGCTTCAAAAGAAAACGAAAATAAAGAATATACAAGGGGTGGGTGAACACAGTCGTGGGAAAGGTAGCCACAGGAATAGATACAAGGCCACGGCTGGGGGTGTGGAGGCAAGAGCCAGGTTCCAGACTCTAAATTTAGCTGAGCATCGGGCGGGGACAAACCTGCGCTCCCGGAATCTGACACTGTGGTTCTGGAGCCAGGGCCTCTGGCCTGCTGTGTTTGTCCGCCTCGGGCAGCAACTGGGAGTGGCGCCCAGGTGGGCGGGTGTTTTCCACCTGTCCCGGCCTGTTCCCCACGGCTGACTGGGTCAGGCTGGGGCGGCCTAGCCAGGCTCGCCGTCAGGGCTGAGCGAAAGGAGAGACGGAGAGAGGGAGTCGCGGGACGCAGGAGGACGCGGGCCAAGGCAGGGTGTTGAACGGGGGGCAAAGTGGGAGCGCAGGGCACCGGCCCGTCCTTAGATCCCCTCGCCCCGTGCTGCTTGGCCCTCCATCCACGCGCTCCCTCCTCTCCGGTTTTCCAGCCTAGCGCACCCTCAGCTCCAGTCTCGGCCAGCCGGCGTCAACCGCGCCCTTCCTCTCCCAGTGTACTGCAAAGCCCAGTAGCCTTCCGGGCGCCACCAAGTTGGGTGCGCGGAGGGCGCGCATGGCGGCGGTGGGGCCGCGCACTGGCCCGAGCGCCGGGGCCGAGGCGCTGGCACTGGCGGCAGAGCTGCAGGGCGAGGCGACCTGCTCCATCTGCCTGGAGCTCTTCCGGGAGCCGGTGTCGGTGGAGTGCGGCCACAGCTTCTGCCGCGCCTGCATCGCACGCTGCTGGGAGCGCCCGATCGCGGGGCCCACGACCGTGTCCCGCACGCTGCCCTGCTCGCTGCCGTGCCCGCAGTGTCGCGAGCCTGCGCGCCCCGGCCAGCTACGGCCCAACCGGCAGCTGGCGGCGGTGGCCACGCTGCTGCGGCGCTTCAGCCTCCCCGCGGCCGCGCCGGGGGAGCGCGGGGTCTCGGAGGCTGTGTCCGCCGGGTGCGCGCAGCACGGCGAACCTCTCAAGCTCTACTGCCAGGACGACGGCCGTGCCATTTGCGTGGTGTGCGACCGCGCTCGCGAGCACCGCGCTCACGCAGTGTTGCCGCTCGACGAGGCGGTGCAGGAGGCCAAGGTGAGCGCCGACCCCACCCCTACCGCTCCCCGAAACCCCCAATCCCCGTTCTGCATTCCCGAAGACGGAGTGTAGACGACAGGCAGGCAAGCAGGAAGGCCCAGGTGAGCCCCTGCTTCTCCTGTCCCCCGCTGCCTGGCATTGGTTACAGGACCGAGGACATTTCTCCCTCTGTCACCCTCACATCACCAATACCATCCTGAGGAAAAGAAGACAGGACTAGTCAGGTTGCTTGTATTTCAGCCTGGATTGTGCACAGATCGTCTTAAGGACGTGAGACCCCCCGGGGCCTTCGGAGTCACCCTGCGGTTGCCCGGTACCCCTATGCAGCCTGTGCACACTGTATCCAGCCCGACGTACAGAGATGGCTTCACCCCTGCCTCCTCCTCCTCCTCCTCTTCAATGAATAAGGCCTTCCCTTTCTCCTGGATGGCTCAGAAAGGCACATGTAGGGCCTTCCAGAATCCTCTCCCCGCAATGTCTCACTTCTCACTCTCCCACAGGAACTCCTGGAGTCCAGGCTGAAGGTCCTGAAGAAGGATCTGGAGGACTATGAGGCCTTTCGTTCCACCGAAGAGAAGGAGAGCAAGGAGCTCTTGGTGAGCAGGGCGACCTCCGGGTTGGCTCCCCAGCGACGACAAAAGGCCACCCACCGCCCAGACTCTGTGTGTGTGTGGTTTGGAGTGAGTGTCTATGGAACAGCAGAGGTGGATTTTAAAAATATAATGGGATGCATACTACATAGGGTGACTGTGTATAATATAAACAGAGCTTCTGAGAGTGAAAGGAGTGCTAAAATAACTGCTCTTAGAACAGCTGGCTTAAATTGAAACTATACCAGTTAATCAGGATATATAGTCCCCCTAATACTGCGCAACACCCCAGTTAGGGTCCGCGGAGCATCTTGTGATTAAACATTAGCATTTCTGTAAAGAAACATATGCAGAGTCATACTAAGTGGGAACACAAAATATATAGCCTCCTGTCAGTCTAGGTAATGCTTTACCACCAAAGGAGTTATGAAAAAAAAAAAAGCTTCTTTTCATTTTTCAGAGCTCTTTAGATTTTGAACTTGAGGCTAGGGGAGAGGGCACTGGAGGTTGGGGGAGGGGATGGCAGCGCTTCTCCCCATCCAAGAGAGGGCAGGAGGTTTGGGGACTTGGGTTTTCCACGGGAGATTCTGCCCAGTGCCCCTGGTGGCTTGTCTTCCTCCAAGTGGAACAGGAATGTGAGGTGGAGTTCATTTTGGTTATGGTAGCCAAACATGGTTAACTGTCTTTTTCTATCTTGAAAACTCAGTTCTGGAGTTCCCTTCGTGGCTCAGTGGTTAATGAATCCGACTAAGAACCATGAGGTTGCGGGTTCGACCCCTGGCCTTTTTCAGTGGGTTAAGGATCCGGTATTGCCGTGAGCAGTGGTGTAGGTTGCAGACTTGGTTTGGATCCCGCGTTGCTGTGGCTGTGGTGTAGGCCGGTGGCTACAGCTCCGATTAGACCCCTAGCCTGGGAACCTCCACATGCCGCGGGTGCGGCCCTAAAAATGACAAAGAAAATTTTTTTTTTATTCTTAAAAATTTTATTGGGTGTAGTTAATTCACAGCGTTGTGTTAGTTTCAGGCGTACAGCAAAGTGAATCAGTCATACGTATATACATGAATATTGAGAACTGAATACTACAGAATATTGAGCAGAGTTTCCTGCACTATACTGTGGGTCCTTGGTAGTTATCTATTCTGCATATAGCAGTGTGTATGTTTCAGTCCCAGACTCCCAATTTATCCTTCCCCCCCACTTTTCCCCCTTGGCAACCATACGTTTGAGATCTGTGGGTCTATTTCTGTTCTGTAAATAAGTTCACTTTTATCATTTTTAAAAATTAGATTCCACATATGTGATATATGACCTTTGTCTTTCTCTGTTTGATTTATTTTCATTTAGTATGACAATCTCTAGATCCATCCATGTTTGCTGCAAATGGCATTATTTTGTTCTTTTTTTTGACTAATATTGCATTGTGTATATGTACCACATCTTTCTTTTTGTTTTTGGCTTTCTAGGGCTGCATCTGTGTCATATGGAAGTTCCCAGTTCCCTGGCTAGGGGTCAAATCAGAGCTGCAGCTGTGGCCCTGTGCCGCAGCCATGGCAATGCCAGATCCAAGCTGCATCTGTGATCTACACCACAGCCCCAGGCATTCCACAACGTCAGCTCGTTTAACCCACTGAGCAGGGCCAGGGATCAAACCTGCATGCTCATGGATATTAGTTGGGTCCACTACCATTGAGCCACAGTGGGAACTCCTGTACCACATCTACTTTATCCATCCCTCTGTGGATGAACATCTGGATTGCTTCCACGTCTTGGCTATTGTAAACAGAGTTGCAGTAAACATTGAAGCCTATGTATCTTTTCAAATTATGGTTTTCTCCAGATATATGTCCAGGAGTGGGATTGCTGAATCACATAGTGTTTTGATCCAGTTCTATAGTTAGAGTTTTTTGAGTGACTGCCATACTATTCTCCAGAGCATGCACACAGTGGGCATGTGTGGGTGAGTCTCTGACCCCTGAGCAATGAAGGGAACGGAACTCTGTCCGGTGGGGTGGCTCAGAGGCTTCTGTCCAAATGCTGGGTCTCTAATACCCACATCTCCTTCCCTCTTGGACTTCTCTCCTGGGACAGAAACAGATGGCAGCCGAGCGAGAAAAGGTAGGGGCAGAGTTCCAGGCTCTGCGGGCCTTCCTGGTGGAGCAGGAGGGCCGGCTCCTGGGCCGCCTGGAGGAAATATCCCGAGAGGTGACACAGAAGCAGAATGAGAACCTGGCTCAGCTTGGGGATGAGATTGCCCAGCTCTCCAAGCTCAGCAGCCAGATCCAGGAGACAACTTGCAAGCCTGACCTTGACTTTCTCCAGGTGAGTCTGAATCATTTAGCCTAAGGCATCAAGAACAGAGGTGAAAGGAGTTCCCGTTGTGGTTAACGAATCCGACTAAGAACCATGAGGCTGCGGGTTCGATCCCTGGCCTTGCTCAGTGGGTTAAGGATCCGGCATTGCCGTGAGCGGTGGTGTAGGTTGCAGACGCGGCTCAGATCCCGCGTTGCTGTGGCTGTGGCGAAGGCCGGCGGCTACAGCTCTGATCAGACCGCTAGCCTGGGAACCTCCATATGCCCGGGTGCGGCCCTAGATAAGGCAAAAAGAAAAGAAAAGAACAGCGGTGAGAGCAGAGTCAGATCCCACGAGTTTTGCAGAATCACATAATCTGAGGCCAAAAGGCCTGGAAAGAGGAGCCCTGATTTTCCTGGGGTTAAAGATCTAAAGGGATGTAATAAAACTTTCTAGGCCATGATCCACAATAACATATCTTACAATTTATTATTTTATATAAATACTTGGGACAAAAGTCTCAGAAATTAACACCTGTACTACATGTGATGTACTTTGATGCTGTCTATTCTATCTTATTTCCTTCTAAAATAGTCACAACCCACTTAGTAAACTTCACAAGTCACAAATGGGTCAAGAATGGCCATTTAAAAGGAATATTCTGGGAGTTCCTGCTGTGGCTCAGTGGTAAGGAACCCCAACTCCATGAGGACCTGGTTCGATTCCTGGCCTCGCTCAGTAGGTTCGGTGCCTCCAAAAAAAAAAAAGGCACTGGTCTGAGTGACCAATTGTTACATAAAGACTGTCACTTGTCTTGGGTAATGTTGAAAGTACAGGCAGGGACCTAGTGCTTGAATCTAGTAATGATTCTGTAACATTTGTAATGGGAGCACATTTGCACAGGTGTGGGCAGGGCAGGGTGGAGGGGTCGACCTTGTTGATGAGATGTCTAGCAGCTGGCCATATCTGGAAGCCATTGCCACCTGCGGGCCCATGTAGGCAGTGGGGGGGTGACACACTTGCTTGTTGCTTATTCCTCTGGAAGCAGGGCAAGGGGCCAGCTTTATTTTCTCAAAGGTAAATGCTGATTTGATTTTTTTTCTCTCATCTTTCTTTCCAGGAATTCAAAAACACCCTAAGCAGGTGAGTGGACCTAACAATTCTTTGGGCCTCTCTAAGCTGACTCTTGTTTTTCCACTGAACTTCCTCTCTTCATTTCCGCTCCTAATCTCTCACCTGCTGATCCCACCCTCCTCCACTGTTTTTGGGTGGTTTTTGTTTTGTTTTTTTTTTTAGGGCCACACCTGTAGCATATGGAAGTTCACAGGCTAGGGGTCTAACTGGACACAGCCACAGCCATGCATCTGCAACCTATACCACCTGTACCACAGGTCACGGCAAAGCTGGATCCTTAACCCACAGGGCAAGGCCAGGGATCGAACCCACAACCTCTTTGTTCCTAGTCGGATTGCTTTCTGCTGCACCACGATGGGAACTCTCCTACCCACCCCCCTGAGTACTTTTTGAGGCCAACATCTGATGCCTGGCCGTGGATATTCTGGACAGGGTCAGGCTCTCCTTTTCACCTCTCTCCACCCAGAAGATCTCACCGTCCTAACTGTGAAACCCAGTGGGAGAGGGACAGAGTTTGTGGGCCTTCCTCGGGGTCTTTGTCCTGCAGGTGCAGCAATGTGCCTGCCCCCAAGCCAACCACAGTCTCTTCCGAGATGAAGAATAAAGTTTGGAACGTTTCCCTCAAGACCTTTGTCCTAAAGGGGCTGCTCAAGAAGTTCAAAGGTAGAGACCTGTGTGTGGGGCTGGGCTGTGCCGTCCCGGTGGTGATGTGCTGTGTTTCTGGCGGTTTGGCATCCTGAGGGTGTGCCTTTCCAGAAGGCTTATCCAGGGACTAGAGTATGTTAAAGCCAGACCGGTGTGGGGAGGCTGTGGTGGCCAATTTATTTACAATCCCCACCCCACCCCAGGATACAAAGATCCCCCTGGGGATAGAGAGAGTGGAGGGGCACTGGGGGCAGAAAGAGGGGTGAAGGGGGAGAGCTCAGCTCAGAACAGCTGCAGGCAAAAGAGGGGGAAGTGGGAGAGACAGAGCTAGAATGCTGCTCCCTGCCCACCCCCATGCTTGGCCCCCCGCTTGCCTGTCGACTCCCCACTCTATCTGGGGAGTGAGGGGGCCAGCGGGGCTATAAATGTCCAGGAGGTGGTGTCACTGAGGTTGGCAGCCAGAAATCTCCCATGTCATTCATGCACACCCTGCTTTGTTTCTCCCCCTCAGAGGATCTTCGAGGAGAGCTGGAGAAAGAGGAAAAAGGTAACGATGGTTATCGTGACAGTGAGTACCTGTCATCTGGCCACACAGGGATCCACTCCCTGCCAGCGACTCTCTCTCTGGGCTCTGGGCGTAGTTGGTTCCTTCTGTCCATCTGCCTCTGCAGCGCTGCCATCTGCTGCCCTTTCTCTCTCACCCTCGTAATTCTGATTCCCTCCAGCCACAGGGAGGCCTGCAGACTTAAAAAAATATGGGTCATTCCAGAGCAAGAGTGCCCTGCACCTGGGGACTGGGGAGGGCTCGTGGGTCACGGGGACAAGCCTCTCTTTCCTATCCCCACTCCCGGTCGGATGCAGACCTCTCTTGGGGACAGGGGTTGCGTGCGGGGGCTCAGGGGAAGCAGGAAGAGAGTGAACCACAGGACGGGAGGTGGTTCTTGATCCTGCGGAGCTCTGGGGTGAGTGAGATCTAATAGCAAGGGGAAGGGGAGGGCCCATGTTCCTGATGCTGATGGCTGCGCTAAGTCAGATCTTACCCGGGAAGAATCTAAACCAGTGGAGTCAGACCATGTCCTATGTCTCTTCTCTGCTCAGAACCCTGCAACAGCCTTGCTCCCCTCATTCAGTAAAGCCTGGAGTCCGGCAGTGGTTTTCAAGGCCCCACGGGTCTGGCCTCACTGCACACTCTTCCCCTGGTTCGCTCGTTGCAGCGCCCGCCCCCCTGTTCTTCCTGGAATGGACCAAGCACACGCCCTGCCTCTGGGCTTTTGCACCTCACTGGCTATGCCACGGCCGGGAACACCCTTCCCGCAGACAGCCCTATAGATGACTTTCTCATCTCCTTTATGTCTTTGCGCCAATGCGTCTTTTCAGTGAGGCCTTCCCTGGTCCCCCTAGTTGAAATGACAGCCTGCTCTCCTGATCCTCGCATCATGTACTGTCCTTCCTCCCTGGTACTCCGTTGTGGGATTTTCAGGGCCTAGAAGAGACCTGGAACATAGTAGTACTTACAAGTGTGCATTTTTTAACTTTTTATTATGGAAAAGGCCAAACATCCACCAAAGTAGAGAGAAAAGCATAACAAATACTATGTACTGATATGTCTTCAGCAGTTACCGACTTGTGGCCAGTGTTTTCCATAAACAGCCCTACCCACTTCTTGCCACTGGGTTATTTTGTTTTGTTTTTTGTCTTTTTTTTTTTTGTCTTTCCAGGGTCGCACCTGCGGCATGTGGAGGTTCCCAGGCTAGGGGTCTAACAGGAGCTGTAGCCGCCGGCCTTTGCCACAGCCACAGCCACGCGGGATCCGATCCGCGTCTGCGACCTACACCGCAGCTCATGCCCACGCCAGATCCTTAACCCACTGAGCAAGGCCAGGGGTTTAACCCGCAACCTCATGGCTCCTAGTCGGATTCGTTAACCACTGAGCCACAGTGGGAACTCCCCACTGGATTATTTTGAAGCAAATCACAGATAACTATCATTCCTGTAAATATCTCAGTATGTTGTCTCTAAAGAGATAGACTTTTAAAGAAACACAAACACAAAACCATCATCGTAACTAAAAACTTAATGATTCTCTCCAGTATCCAGTGTCCAAAATTCCTCAAAATTGGATCTGTTTGATTTGACCTCCAAATCGGGTCCATAAATTGTATTTGTGTGATTTTGACCCATACCTACTGAGGGGGCGGTGGATCAGGGGTAGTCATGCAAGGGGCCTGCATCTCCCTCTATCTCCTTCACGCCAATGCCCGCAGTGGAGCTGACCTTGGACCCCGACACGGCCAACCCCCGCCTCATCCTGTCTCTGGATCTTAAGAGCGTGCGCCTTGGACAGCGGGCCCAGGATCTGCCCAGCCACCCGCGCCGCTTCGATACCAACACTCGAGTCCTGGCGTCCTGCGGCTTCTCCAACGGGCGGCACCACTGGGAGGTGGAAGTGGGCTCCAAGGACGGCTGGGCCTTCGGGGTGGCCCGGGAAAGCGTGCGCCGCAAGGGCCTCACGCCTTTCACCCCTGAGGAGGGCGTCTGGGCGCTGCAGCTCAACGGCGGGCAGTACTGGGCGGTGACCAGCCCTGAACGGACGCCCCTCACCTGTGGGCACCTGTCGCGTGTGCGGGTAGCCCTGGACCTAGAGGTGGGGGCCGTGTCCTTCTACGCGGCAGAGGACATGCGCCATATCTACACCTTCCGTGTCAACTTCCAAGAGCGTGTGTTCCCCCTTTTCTCTGTCTGCTCCACTGGCACCTATCTGCGAATCTGGCCTTGAGGGGCACTGTCTGGCCGCCCGGGGACGGGCGGTGCATCAGTCAAGGGTGAACTCCTCCTAGTCCCGGCTGCCCTTGGGAAGGGATGCTGCCTTCCCGTGGAGCCTGGACACGCCGGGTCTGCTCTCCAGACTCTTGCCCCAGGCTGCTTTAGACAGGCTTCTGCAGCCCACAAGAGCAAAGGCGTGAGCCCGGGCTGTTGGGGAAAAGGGCTCTGAGGTCAACTGAGCAGAAGAGATGCCTTGGACCCTGCTGTCTGTCCTCTCCCTGTTGTCAGCACGTGGATTTGGCCTGAGCTGTGACAAGGTGGAGCTGGATGAGGACAGGAGCCCAGCTCCATCAGAGGTGCTTCCTGTCACTGTCCCAACTCAGAAGGGCCTCTGGTTCCGTGGAACAAAACCAAACCCCGTGTTGTCCTGTTACGAAGGGGCAGGTTCCTGACTACTTCGGCTCTGCCTTCTTGTCATCGGCCAGCTCTGCCCTCAGAGACCTGGATCTAGCTGGCCTGCTAAAGTCGTCTGCTTAATGAGGAGCGCTGTACTCCCAGCTCAGAGGAGAGTCTCAGCTAGAACTGGAAGGAGACCCTTGATCTGTACACGAGGAAAAAGCCCAGGACAACAGCACATGGGCACTGCTGCCGTCCACCCACCCTTAGCCCGATGACAGAGTGTATGTACATCCTTGGCCACTGCGACAGCCCCATGTTCTTACATTTGCCTAAACTCTTTTCAAGTGCCAAAGTACAGTCTCCCTTGGGTAAGGAGACCAAATTCTGGAACTTTGAAACACAAGATAGCACTTACAATTTTATAGAAGCAGCTGCTGCCCGTATGGAAATGCACAGGGCAGAAGCATAACCCTGACAGACCCTTTTGGGAGCTTCCCAAATGTATTCCAAGAGCAGAGGACCCTGTGCCAAGTCCTGCTCAGCCTGGGTCCTGGTGGGTGTTACTCCTTTGGCTAATTGTTCCCCAGCTTCTATGTTGCTGGGCTTCTGAGAGGGTGGAGGTGGGCTTGTTCCCTGCTTATTGTTCACCAGGAAAGAGGTATGGGGAGATGGAATTACATACTGTTAGCTCATTTCTAGAGTGCCTTGGTTTTTCTTGACTCCCCAGTCTGAGTGCAAGAGTGCAATCATGAGCAAGGGTTTCTGCCAGACTGGGTGATCATGTGTGTTTATGTGTATGGGGGAACTTGCGCATGTGTGTTTATACCTCAGATCTCAGGAATGGGGAGGGGCAGGGGCATGTGGATTTTGGAGAGGGCATTTATGAGCGTGCACATAGGGGTTAGGTGCCAACAGACCTAGGTCAGTATGGTCACATCCCATTATTGATTTACTGTTGTAAAATATTAGCCACCCCATATTTATGTGAGGGTTAAAAGTTTCCTTCCCCCACTACCTGGCTACCCAGCGAGATGAAAGCAGGTCTCAGACCTAGTTCTGTCCCACACAGAATTGTTTAGACAGACATGTTGGCATGCAGAGACAGGGACCATGGAAGAGTCTGGTTTGCAAGTTTCACGGAGTTACCACGCTTAGTCTCGGAGATGCTTAAAGCATATTTTGCATACAAGGGTCTTTTCTGGCGGGCATGACACGTTTTCTAGAGGCAGATCCAGTGGACATACCACCAGGGAATCAGAATCCAGTGTCCTATGGGTTGGGGACAGAACCATTTCAGTGTCCAGCCTAGAGCAGCATCCCAGAGGGTAAATCTTGTATTTGTACATGGAGAGTGGCTCCAGAACACTGTAGCCAGTCCATGTATTTGAATACAACTGATTTCCACAAGGAAAAATCCATTGCTAAAATTCATTTTCTAATTAAACTGCCTAATGTTATCGTAAAGCCCTAATGTTATCTGGGCTTATATGGCTTTTGGATTGAGTATCACAGTTTAACCTTTATAGGAGTTCCCGTAGTGGCGCAGTGGTTAACGAATCCGACTAGGAAGCATGAGGTTGCAGGTTTGATCCCTGGCCTATGCTCAGTGGGTTAAAGATCCGGCGTTGCCGTGAGCTGTGATGTGGGTCGCAGATGCGGCTCGGATGCTGCATTGCTGTGGCTGCGGTGTAGGCCAGTGGCTACAGCTCCGATTCAACCCCTAGCCTGAACCTCCACATGCCGCGGGTGCGGCCCTAAAACGACAAAAGGCAAACAAAACAAAACAATTTAACCTTTATATCCATCTAACAATTGCGCTGAGGTATGGCAACACATTACAGGTCACAGAAGGTACAGTGACTGGCAGAGAGGCCTGTAGGATCAGGTCTGGGCACTACGGGAGTGGCTGTCTGTGTGTGTATATTTTCAGCTTTTGTGTTTGTAAATGTGATTGTGTATCTGTAAGAGTTTGCAGAATAATGGCATAAATCTCTGTATATCTGAAGAGAGGTAAACAATAGTTACTTAACAACCACAAAGTGGACAGTAAGAGAGATGTTTTCTCTTGGTCACCAGGGCAGCAGAATGACTTAGGATGTCACCGTGCTGGTGTGAGAGTGTGCCTGCATGTGTGCATTTTCCTCTCCTATCCTTTGACCTTCATAAGATCTCTGAGATCTCCAGACCTCTGAGAGCAACGACTCACCTAACTTGGGTTCCTCCTGACTCTACCCATTCCTTGGTCCTAGATCCTTGTGAGCTGCTGAGACATGAAAACTCGTGTCTTTGACACCAGATCCTCACACCCCTCCTCGGTATCCTGAGTGGAGGAAACCTGGGGAAATTGCTCTGGCCTGGCAACCCGTCGACTTAAGTCAGCTGGTCTTCCAGGGACCAAAGGGCAAGCTGGGCCACCAGACCGAGTTCCACCAACCACAAGCACACTCTCTGGTCATTTCTGGGTTACGGCTCCTGTCCATCAGCTGGACTTAAAGCGTTTCTCCTTACCCTTTGCCCCGTGGGCCCCTTTGAGGACATTGACAGAACCAAATCTCCCTAAGTCCAAGGCAGGCCCTAAAGGTTGCCTTTTCCTGATTTTGCCTAAAGTTGCAGTATGGGCTAGGGGCCCCCAGTCGCTATCTCTTCCTTCACACACCGACCTTCTGATTTTCTCATCATTTTCCACCAACCTCTCGCTCTGATCCCTCTCTCACCAGCCCAGAATTGGATTCCTCTCGGGACAGGTCTATTGACACGCTTGCTCTAGCCTTTCCCTCAGAACCCCGACCTTGGAACCCTATTCTCATGCGCAAGGAGCAGCGGACCTTTCTCAACAAGCCGGGCAGAAGACCCGGAGCCTTCGGTATATTCTGCCCACCTGAGGCCCTGCTCCTGTCCGAAGCGCACCCCGCCCTCACCCCATCTCTCGCAGCCTCCACGCCGCCAGGCTCCCTCCAAGGATTTGCCTCTCAGGCCGTGCCACTGACACTTACTAACGTCGCTGGTGAGGTGACGGTAGCCTGAGCTGGCGTTCAGTGGCCGAGGGGCGTGGGCCCCGCCTCTCGTCACTTAGCTGTGTCACGAAATTGTCTGCGGCTGCGCGGCAACCATAGCAGTGTCAACTGCTCGTGCGCAGAAACCTAAATCGCGGTTGGCTCCATAGCTCAGGGGTTAGAGCACTGGTCTTGTAAACCAGGGGTCGCGAGTTCAAATCTCGCTGGGGCCTGTTTGTGTTTTTTGTCCCACTTTTCCAGCCTTAGTACAAAGAAAGGGTTGAAGAGAGGATGACGCACTCCCAACACGAATTTCCGCCATACCGAAAAGGCTGGACCCTGGCAGAGCTGTTTACTTTTGCTCCACAAGTGCTCGCCCCTTAAGGGCCTCTCCCTCCCGTCGCCTAGTCTCTCGAACACCTCGACCCACTGTGTCTTTGGCCTTGCGATCACAGTCTCGGCTGGCCTCGGGTACCTTCTTCCCCGTCGCCGCTTTCTCGTTTCCCTCCGCGCGTCCTTTCCGCGAGTTCATGGCGGGTCTTTGTTTCCCTCCTA
>PVHT021183506.1:5628157-5695784 GCA_004024745.2 Catagonus wagneri | reverse complement strand
AACATTTTAAGAGACAAGGAAGGGCACTACATAATGATCAAAGGATCAATCCAAGGAGAAGATATAACCATTTTAAATATCTATGCACCCAATATAGGATCACCACAATATATAAGGCAACTGCTAACAACCTTAAAAGGAGAAATCAACAATAACACCATCATAGTGGGGGACTTTAACACCCCACTTACAGCAATGGACAGGTCATCCAGGCAGAAAATCAATAAGGAAACACAGGCCCTGAATGAAGCATTAGATCAGATGGACTTCATAGATATTTATAGGACATTCCATCCAAAAGCAACAGAATACACATTCTTCTCCAGTGCGCATGGAACATTCTCTAAGATTGATCACATCCTGGGTTACAAATCAAGCCTCAGTAACTTTAAGAAAATTGAAATCATTTCAAGCATCTTCTCTGACCACAATGCTATACGACTGGAAATCAACAACAAGAAAAAAATGACCAAAAATACAAATACGTGGAGACTAAACAACATGCTACTAAATAACCAATGGATCACAGAAGAAATCAAAGAGGAAATTAAAAAATACCTAGAAGCAAATGACAACAAAGACATGACACCCCAAAACCTCTGGGATGCAGCAAAAGCAGTTCTAAGAGGAAAGTTTATAGCGGTTTATTTAAATTATAGATCATAGCAGCTTTCTAATGGACGAGGTACCACAAATACAAGCAAAATCTCAGGTGATTTTTTTTTTCTTTTTAAACGTTTTAGGGCTGTACCGGAGGCATGTGAAAGTTCCCAGACTATGAGGTCCAATCATAGCTACAGCTGCTGGCCTATGACAGACACAGCAACGCTAGATCCCAGCCGCATCTATCTGTGTCCTACTGCACAGCTCACAGCAGTGGCGGATCCTTAAACAACTGAGTAAGGTCCGTGACTGAACCCGAATCCTCATGGATACTAGTCCGGTTTGTAACCGCTGAGCCACAAAGGGAAATTCTTCAAATATTTGGAAACACATTCTAAGATAATGCACACATGATATGTATTTCTTTGGGGGCTTGATTATTCTTTTGGGAGACTGAAGAATACTCAATTTATCTCACACTGCTAATTTAGCCTTTGATAACCACAGCTTCAATAAATCACTTGAAAGTTTTCTCAGTATACTTTCAGTCCAAATAACTCAAAGACATCTTGTGAACTTAATTGGCCAAATTAGTTACTTTTTGTCATACAGCTAATACAGTGGGCCCTTGTGCTGGTAGCTTGTCTTGGCCATGACTGTCTTGCAAAACCATCTCTTACAGTGAAATATGAAAAATATTTTCCCTAATACAAGGAAAATAATCTGAATCAATAACAAAGTCAAGCCATAGGTGTTTCAGGACATTCATTCATTTATTTACTTTTGGTGTAGTTCCTGGGCCAGAGATCAAACCTGAGTCACAACAGTGACTAAGCCAGATCATTAACCCATTAGGCCAGCAAGTAAGGACCTCAGGACATTCACTGAAAACAGGTTTCAACAGTACTAAGCTACAGTAATGGCTTGAAGTGAGAGCTTAATTCCCTGTGCAGGAATCGAACCAGGGCAGCCTGGGTGAAAACCAGGAATCCTAGCCGCTAGACCCCCTAGAGGCTGGAGGTGGGATTTCCTTGACTCTTGTCTCCTGAAGAAATAAAAATTTTTCTCAAGGAGACTGACTGGAGCTGTAAAAACAGGTTCAAAGTTTATTATTAGAGATATAGCACACACATGTGGGGGAGCACACAGAGAAACAAAAATGTGGGGGAGTTCCCACTGTGGCTTAGCAGGTTAAGAACCTGACTAGTATACATGAGGATGTGGGTTCAATCCCTGGCCCCCATCAGTGGGTTGCACCAGAGACATATGGACGTTCCCCGGCTAGGGGTCCAATCAGAGCTGCAGCTGCTGCAATGCTTGATCCAAGTCTCATCTGAGACCTACACCACAGCTCACAGCAACACTGGATCCCCGACCCACTAAGCAAGGCCAGGGATCAAACCTGCCCTGCATGTTCCATGGATACTAGTTGGATTCGTTTCCACTGAGCCATAATGGGAACTTCAGAGAGGTAATTTATTTACCCACGGCATATGGAGGTTCCCAGCTCAGGCTAGGAGTGGAATCGGGAGCTACAGCAGCCTGCCTACGCCAGGGCCACAGCAACACCAGATCCCAGCCACGTCTGTGACCTACACCACAGTTCACGGCAATGTGGGATCCTTAACCCACTGAGCGATGCCAGGGATCAAACCCACAACCTCATGGTTCCTAGTCGGACTCGTTAACCACTGAGCCACGACGGGAACTCCAGAAATTATGCAAATAAATGTTTTCAGTTATTGAAAATGTAAAAAATTACTTTAGGAGTTCCTTTGTGGTGCAGTGGGTTAAGGATCTATTCTTGTCACTGCAGCAACTCAGGTTGATACCATGGTGCAAGTTTGATCCCTGGCCCAGGGTACATATAAATTTTAAATTGTTATATCTTCCTGCTGGATTGACTCATAAAATATCTTTATCTCTAATTTTGCTTTTTACTTAATGTCTGCTTTTCCTGATATTAACATAGCCTCATCAATATTTTGTATATTGCTGGCATGGCATGTATTTGTCCATCCTTTTGCTTTAGTTTTAAAGCATAATGATAATATCCTTAGTTTTAAGAGAATTTTTTTTGATGCAGCCTATACTTAAAAAAAAATGAAACGGCAATTTTCATCACGACTTATTTAGTCCACTTATTTTTAATATAATATCTGTAATAGTTTACTGGGGTGGCCGTAACAAGTACCACAGACTAGATAGATGGATTTAGAAGTAGTTTAGATACAAATGAAGAGATTTTTCTACTGACCTATTGCTCAATTCACTAAGCTCTTCATTTGTGTTTAAACTACTTCTAAATCCATCTATTAAATTCTTAATTAATTTTTTTTCAGTTCTAGAGTTTCATTTGAATTTTGTCATGGGTTACGCTGTCTAGTGAAATCACCCTTCTTTTCTTTTATCTTGAAGATAGTAATAATTGCTATGTTAAAGTGTGCAAATAGTAATATCAATATCTGGATCGCCTTTAAATTTCTTTTTCTTCTCTCTTGAATTGTGGTCACTTTAACCTCTTCCTGGAATAGCTGGAAATTTTTTCTTGATTGAATAAAATGGTGAATCACAACTTATAGAGATATTTTGAAGCTCTGAATGATAGTATTTTTCTTCTGTCATGCAGCAGACTGCATTGATCTAAACTATGATCTATAGGAAACTGGGTTCAGTCTCTATGAAAATTTATTTCTGATTAATTATTACTCCTATGGTATAGTCTTTCTGGGGTCTTAGCTGGAAGTGTGGGATGTTTTTGAGGGCTACGAACTCCAATTTTTGCCTCACAGATCTATGAGGTTACCAAAAGTTCTGTTCAGCTTTCCAGCTATTAGGCCTTTTGCCATTTAAATCAACAAATTCCTTGAAAGAAAAAGCACCACGAAACACGCAGCTCATCTAAAATTATGTCCCTTCTCTCTGGAATCTCAGGTCCTCAAGTCATGGCAGTTTCGGTATTGTTATTATCCCTCAATTTTTTTTTTGTTTTCTTCTATTTTATTCAGCTTCTATAATTGTTCTTATCGTGAAAGTTGCTCTGTTACAAATTAATCCGCAATGGCTAGAATTTTTTAATTTTTATTTTTGATTGTGTGAAACATTTGGGAAAGCCCAAACTATAAATGAAAGTATATCCACAGATACCTGGTTTCTATCTCTGTCTTCTCTCAAAAGAAACAAACAAACCAAAAAACCTTCCCCCTATCTGAAACACATTTTGTTAGTTTTTGGTTATCCATTCATAGTTTGATTTTGAAAATATAAACAAATGTGTGTGTAGATAGCTATACATACATGTATATATATATAATTATCCTCCTTTCTTACATGAGCACAACATGTACACTGTTTTGTACTCAACATTTTGTCCTGAAGATGACTTCAGTGTAGCAGATGGAAATACTCTGTGTCCCTTTTTACAGCTGTGTAGTACTCCATAATGTAGATATATTATTTACTCAGACCAACTTTAGTAAGCTTTTAGATTTTTGCTATTATGAAAAATCTCAGACATGTTTTGAAGTTAGAGATAATAGTTTAATAAACTTCCATTTACCCAGCACCTAGCTTTGACAGTAATCAACTAATGGCCTATATTGTTTCATCTACTCTCCCACCCAATTCTCCCCTTCCCCTCCTCATCTGTGTATTATTTGGAAAAATTCAAGAGTCATATAACTTCATCAGTAAATATATTAGTGTTTTTCCTCTAAAAGACAAATGAATTAACTATAGAACGAATATTTTAATACAATTTCTAACAGAGAAGTACTAATATTGACATCTCATAGACATTTATGCGACAGTTACTGCTTTCATTACAGTGTTCAAAGTTTTGGGAAGTAATTTGAATGCCCTCAGCCACTTCAAAAATTATTTCTAGAAAATTAGACTTACACATTAAAGTAAAATAGAACTCCTTTATTTATTCAAAGTAGTTTTCAAAATAAAAAAAAAGACAGTATCAGTTTGGACTTCCTGATAATTTAAGAAAACTAGGTGTGCTTTCATTTTAATAAATCCGTAAAATGTAAAAAAAGAAAAATAGGCATTTCAAAGACCACCTATTCAGCCTTTAGAATCTTAAAAGATAAGCAATAATGGCTACTAACAGATTTTTCTTCCTTCCCTACTATGGATCTCCAAGTCCCAAGTTGTCTTGACCTAGGATGGTTCAAGAAGAAAAACAGAATTTGAAATGCAAGATTCAAGTTTTCATTTTCAGTGGACTTGACTTTGGAATACCTAAATGAATGAAATTTAGTCTTACCCCTCAATTCTTGAGTATGCATGAGATATCAAGAAAACATGGGGAAGAAAGAATCCAGATGTCACCTTCAAAAGCAGAGGTTGTACAAAGAGAAATGTGTTTGCACCAGATCAACTTGAGCCTGTTCAGTATAATGAATGGTAATAAAGACGAAGTCACATGGCAATACAGTATATGTTGTCCAAGATATAGACGGTAGGCTCGCAGTCATTTATGGAAAGCTGAAGTCATGGTGGATTGAGTTTGGGGGTGGTTTGAAAGGAGAAGATGGGCCTGAGCTCGATCTCGGAGAACTGGTACTGACTGAAAACGACTAAAGGAAAAAGACACAGTAGAGTCATCCCTAGGTATAGATGGGGTATTAATTCCAGGACTGCCCCCTAGTGGCTACCCAAACCCATGCATGCTCAAGTCCTTTTTTAAACACGATTAAATTGCATATAACCTGCACACATCTTCCCATATACTGTAAATCATCATCGAAATATTACTTATGATACCTAATACAAAGTAGATGGTGTGAAATAGTTGCCAGTGCATGGCAAATTCAGGTTTTGCCTTTTGGAACTTTCTGGAGTTTTTCTGTCTGAATATTTGACTCTGCAGATGCAGAACCCAGAGATACAGAGGGCCGACTACAATTTCCAACGGGTAAAAATGGCTTGAGCAAATGTATGGACGTGGAAAAACATCAGGTGTATAAGGAGGAGAAGAGGAGAAGGTAGAAAAGGGAGAAGAGTGATAAATGCTCTAAGTCTTCAACAGCCGGTGTGCCCAAAACCAAACTGCTATAAACCAGTTCGCTTCTCTGCTCCCTGCTCTTCCTGCCTCTCCCTCTAAGAATCCCCCTTGGTGTGTTTCCTTGCCTCCAGCTGCAGGATCTGAAAGCAAGAGCAAGTAAAGGGGTATAGAACCAAAAAAACTGTAGCAATGATACTGCTTTGTGATAGTCTCGTCCTATCAATAACCGGTGCTGTGGCTGGACCAGCCCTTGTGGTTCCTATAATGACTGTAACATTCCCTACATCAAGAGCCATCAGGAAACTGCGAAAAAAAAAAAAGGAAGCTTATTAGTTACACAAATTACACAACACTCCTGGCGCCACACAGCAAGACAGCAAGTAGAGAGAGAAAGGGAGCGAGTGCTGGAGTGTGGGGTCCTGCATTTATTAGGGTCAAGGGTGGGGGCCTAAGGCTTCAGGGACTCACTCCTTATTAGTGAACTTGAAACATAACAGTGTGAATTTAGAGCACAGGAAGAGAAAAAAAAAAACACCCAAATAACCAATTATTCAAATTTACCAAGGTCTCAAAAACAAAGGAGCCTCAGAGTTCTTATTGTGACTCAGCAGTAACAAACCTCACTGTGAAGTAACCATGAGGATGTGGGTTCCATCCCTGGCCTTGCTCAGTGGGTGAAGTATCCAGCGCTGCCATGAGCTGTGGCGTAGGTTGCAGACAGGGCTTGGATCCAGCATTGCTGTGGCTGTGGTGTAGGCCGGCCGTTGCAGTTCCGATTCAGCTCCTAGCCTGGGAACTTCCATATACCACACGTGCGGCCCTAAAAAGCAAAACAAACAAACAAACAAACAAAACAAAGGATCCTCAATGAGGAGAGGCAGATTGCCTCTATCTAATTGTGTGGCTGGCAAAGTGTATATTGTAGATACCCATCAAAGCTTAAGTCAGGTCTCTGCATTACGGAAAACAACAAAACACGCACACACACACCAACAAATAAACAAACAAAAGCACTGTCAGACCTTACACTACAGACACCCAAGGATATAAAGATTTATTTATTTATTTTTGCCTTTTTGCCTTTTATCTAGAGCCGCACCCGCGGCATATGGAGGTTCCCAGGCTAGGGGTCTAACAGGAGCTGTAGCCTCCGGCCTTCGCCACAGCCACAGCAACACGGGATCCGAGCCGCGTCTGCAACCTACACCACAGCTCACGGCAACGCCGGATCCTTAACCCACTGAGCAAGGCCAGGGATCGAACCCGCAACCTTATGGTTCCTAGTCGGATTTGTTAACCACTGAGACATGACGGGAATTCCCAAGAATATGAAGATTTAGAAGAAACAAATAGCTTTGGCGACTCAGCCGTTTGTTAGGTGAGTCGTCACCGTCTTGGCCAGTGATAAGCTTAACTAGATTCTATAGGATATAAAAGCCAAAAGTAAACTTAAAACTTACTATCCAACCTGGGACACTCTTGAGCGTGAAAGGGAATGCAATCCACGATTATACCTGGATGAGAGGCATCATAAATAACTGTCTACAGAAACTGCGAAGCCTAGATAAACAGCTGGCAGGGTTTGGGAAGATACCCAGCTCCCGTGCCACTGTCTAACTCTCTCGACAGTGAATGCTTTCCTTTCCCTTCCACTTGGATTTTGATCAGTTCCCACCTTTGATTCAAGCACAGCATCTGACCCAGTGCTCTGCATATCACAGCCCCCCCCCACTAGAAGCAGGCTGACGTCACAGGCAGGTAAAGGGCAGATGCGCACAGTACCCTGCAGGGAGAGCCATCTGGGACAGTCACAGGTGGAGACTCCATGCGGACCACGGAGGTCTTTAGGGAAGCATCGAAAAGTGTCCTCGGTGGTGGGGTAGAGCGCTGAGAAACCTACCCCACCCCCAGCGTGCCCTGGCTTCCCTGTGCCCCTCCCGTGACCGGGTATCCCCACGCTGTCCCTGCTGGCCCTTCTTCAGGCGCTGTCCCCAAGCTCCCTGTTTGTTCTCCTTTAATTGTAAACTCGGGAGTGGCTGCTCCGGGGCTGGAGTTTACGGACTCCCCTAGGAGTTCCCAGCTTTACCCTCATCTCTCAGGTTCCCTGTTAAGGACCTGCCTGGGCAGCAAGAGACAGTTCAGCAGCTGGGGCCGAGAGGCGGCCCGTGGAAGGAGGACGGGCATCGGAGCGTGGGCTCGGGTGCACGGATCCTGGCTGTGGCCGCCTCTGCTACCACCATCTCTTTGACTAAGTCCACTTTCTCCCTCTCTTATTTTGCTAAGAGGAAACTGTCTGAGCCCGGGTGGCTGAGGTCGACGCAGCCTGGCTGAGGTTGGCAGGGGGCTGAGGAAGGAGGTCAGAGCTGGAAGGCTTCTCGCTGTCGTCTCTAACAGCAAGTGCAGACGCAGGAAGGAGGATGAAATGATTTTGATGCTGGAGTCTCCTCCACAGGGTATCAGTGAATGTTTTTTCTCCCTTAAAGGTTAACAAGGGTCTTTTTCCTGTCACCTCCTTATCCCCTCCTTGCAGTATTTTCTTTCTTTCTTTTGTCTTTTTGCCTTATCTAGGGCCGCACCCGCGGCATATGGAGGTTCCCAGGCTAGGGGTCTAACAGGAGCTGTAGCTGCCGGCCTACACCACAGCCACAGCAACGCGGGATCCGAGCCGCATGTGCGACCTACAACCACAGCTCATGGCAACGCTGGATCCTTAACCCACTGAGCAAGGCCAGGGATCAACAACCTCATGGTTCTTAGTCGGATTCGTTAGCCACTGAGCCACGACGGGAACTCCTCCCTTTGTTACTTTAATGTCTCATTGAACTTTTTCTTTCCTCTTTCCATCTGGCTTGGAGCACAGCGATGAGTTGAAAAGTTTTCTGTAGAAGGAAGACAAAAAGATGAGTGAAGAGAGCTGCAAGTAAAGAGCCAGGGCCGACAGGGAGTAGAGGGTTGCTCTGTGCCCAAAAGATGATTTGTTTTATGGTGTTATTTCTAGGAAGGAAAATAAAGCCATTAACTAAACACCCAGAGAAAGAGATGACGTCACGGAGCAATAAATCAGCTCAGGAGAGGCCAGAATAATTTCCCGAGTTGTGTTACATAAGACAAATAATCATTTGACAAATATTTGCTGAGAAAAAAAACATATGCCAGGCCTTGTCCTAAAAGCCTGGGATCCCACCATAAGCAAAACCGGCATCAGGGAACAAGTTCTTGTTGGGAAATTAGGAATAAAGCATATCTGTATGAATCAAACGTGGCATGCCCGTTGGTGTTAGGTGTAATGAGAAACAAACAGCAGGGAAGGAATGAGGAGGAAAAAAATAATTTCAACTCTAACCTGATGTCGAGGAAGGCCTGGAGGAGAAGGTGAGAAAGGTGGGGGAACATATCTTGGAAGAGTCTTCTGTGAGGAGGTAAGAGAAAAGCCTTGTGTCTGCCTGCTCTGGGGAAGAAAGAGTGACACTTACGTGGAGGGACTTACAGGGAGAGTTAAATGAAAGGTCTAGGAAGTGGTGGGGGGCCGGCAAGTGGACGGGGCTTCTATTAACTGTTTCAGGAAGAAAGGAGAACAGGTGTTTCTCCAGGAAAGAAGTTTGGCCACTTTAGGCAGGACAAACCCATTGGACATCCAAGAAAGATGTTGAGCGCACAGGGGATATAAGAGTCAGAGTTCAGGAGTTCCCTTCGTGGCTCAGTGGTTCACGAATCCGACTAAGAACCATGAGGTTGCGGGTTTGATCCCTGGCCTTGCTCAGTGGCTTAAGGATCCGGCGTTGCCGTGAGCTGTGGTGTAGGTTGCAGACGCGGCTCGGATCCCGCGTTGCTGTGGCTGTGGCGAAGGCCGGCGGCTACAGCTCCTGTTAGACCCCTAGCCTGGGAACCTCCATATGCCGTGGATGCGGCTCTACATAAAAGGCAAAAAGAAAAAAAGAAAGAGTCAGTTCAAGGGAGACCTCCAGGATGGAGAGATAATTGTCCTTAATCAACAACATAGTATTTTAGTACAGGGTGTAAAGAAGAAGAAGGGGTGTTCAGTGCATCTTCCTAAAGGTACGTGCAGCAGAGCGCCCCTGCGCACAGCGGGTATGGCTGAGTATCCTTAGCACGGGGGGTTTCTGCTGCAGAGTCTGGGGAACCAGATCCCACAGCTGGTCGGTTAAGTCTCAATATAGCCAAGGCGGATTAAAGTCCGTAAGAACAGCAGTTTCTTCTGTAGAATCCACCGCCCAACAACGTCTCACCTGGGTGTTACTGGTGTCAAGGACACCCAGGCCTGTCTTTTGGGGGCATGAGTCACATGTGCTCCTTTCTCTGTGGAGGGAGCTTAGCAGCCTGCCTCCGTGGCCATGGATCTGGGCAGACCCATCCTAGTTTAGGAAATCATCCTGTGTCTTTGCACAAAGAGCGTGTTCCATGGAGTTCCCTTATTTTGCCTTTACAGTGACGTAAAGCGAGTGACCATACACCCCACATACATGTCTCCTAGATGTGACTGTCATGAATGTGCAGAGAACATACCTGTCACTTGTAAATACTTGAAAATATTTATTATTTGCATTCACTGTCGCTCATAGAACGGAATCTAGCAGTGAATTACTAATACATTCAGTTCATTCATTGCATGAATGCTGGTAAACAACGATGTTCTGAATACAGCGGTAATACAAGGGACAAAACTAGAGGATCAGTTAAAAATAAGAGGCGTACCCTGGTGGCTCAGCAGGTTAAGGATCTGATGTCACTGCTGCGGCTCAGGTTGTTGCCTTGGCATTGGATCAGTCCTTGGTCTGGGAACATCTGCAGTGTTGTCCTTAGGTTTTGCTTTCCTTTTCTTTTTTTAGAGCCACACCCGCGGCATATGGAGGTTCCCAGGCTAGGAGTCTAACAGGAGCTGTAGCCGCCGGCCTTCGCCACAGCCACAGCAACGCGGGATCCGAGCTGTGTCTGTGACCTACACCACAGCTCACGTCAAAGCCAATCCTTAACCCACTGAGTGAAGCCAGGGATCGAATCCGCATCCTCATGTATCCTAGTCAGATTCGTTTCCGCTGACTAAGCCATGATGGGAACTCTGGGTTTGCTTTCTTAACTTTGAGGCAGTTACAGGCTTAGATTTTGGTTTGTTTCATAGGCTACTAAGGCATTACAGCCACTCAACTAATAGCCTCCTTGCCTGATTAATGTAATAATAATGAGAGCTACATTTGGCAGGAAGCCAATGCTTCTTGAACAAAAGAATCTCTAATTTTTAAGAGTCCATCTTACAGGTCAAAAAGCTGCAGAATGAGCCAAGAATTAGAGAAAAGGGATTTGGAAACTTCTAAGAATTTCTCCAAGATAAGTTAACCAGCCCTTCAAGAATATTTTTGCACAAGAACAGCCTGATATAATATAAAGCATCTGGAATGTAGGTTACTAGGGCCCTTTCTCAAGTCTTGGTTCCACATTTACTAGCCATGCAACCTTGGGCAATCCAGTCAACTCCTCAGAGCCTTGATATTCTCATCTGTAAAAGAGAGTCTCTTTTAATAAAATCACTATTCTTTTCATTGCGGATCACTATGATGTCCAATGAAAAATGAATGTTTTGAGTACTGTGGAATGCAACAGATAGCCTATTTTTACTGACTGTGTATTGCATATCACTAGAACAGGAAAGAGCACCCTGCCTTTTCTCACCAGATGAGAAATAGACTGACAAATGCAACATCTTTATTTTGCAGGCAAAGTGCAAATGGCCATCTTTCTTCCTGACAAGAGCACGTGTTAAAATTAATAAGGGTCCAGTTTATTTATATTAGCAATCAAGATTTGAGAGGGAACATGAAAGGGTATGGTGGTCAGCCTGTAGATGGTCTCACTGGTCCTTCCTTCACGGCATTTCATGCCTTTGTGTGTTCCTCTCCCAGTAACTGTTGGCTGGGATCAGTGACTCACTTACAATGAATGGAATTCAGCAAAGCTGATGGAATGTTACTTCCAAAGTTATAAGATTCTGGTGTCTACGCAGGGTGCTTGTGCTCTCAATCCCTCTTGCATCCATCACCCTGGAAGATGTCAGCTACCACCTGTGAAGCAGCCCTGTGAAGAGGGAGCCAGCCCTGACGCAGCCACTCGAGTGGTCTTGGAGTGGAGTCTCCCGCAACCAGCCTTGAGAAACCTGCAGCCGGGCCAGCAGCTTCATGGTAAAATCACAGGAGTGCTATTATGTCAGAGGCAACTAAGCTTTGCCCATATTCCTGGACCCACAGACACTGTGAAATAATAAACGTTTCCTATTTTGTTTCAACCTGTAGATTGTGGCGCTATCTGCTGTGCCACAATAGATAGCTAATACCAATTTAAGGAAAAAATTCTGCACGGCTATGCAACCATGAAAATGCTTGCCCAGGAGAGTAAAGAGCTGGCTGGACAAAGGGACAGGTAAATTAGAAGGAGGCTGATGAGAGAGAGAGAAAAGAAGGAGAAAACTGAGAGCTGGAAATATCTTTGAAAATAAAGACAACAGTCACCAGGTGAGTGTGTGAGGCCAACCAAAGAGTTGTGTTCAGAATGTGGTAATGCTTTCCACTCAGGTGCTTGTAATTATTTATCCTTTTATTTTCTATGGGCTCAGATATTGTCATCCAGAGTGTTTTGCCTTTTTCAGTATGCATTATTTTTATTTCTTGATTCAAAATTTGTCTGTGTAAAATCAAGCCATGTCTCTGGTGCTCTTCCGCATAACCTTTTTATAAAAGGATTCTTTTTTTAAATTTATTTTTATTATTTTTTTTTGTCTTTTTGCCTTATCTAGGGCCGCCCCTGTGGCATATGGAGGTTCCCAGGCTAGGGGTCTAACAGGAGCTGTAGCCGCCAGCCTTCGCCACAGCCACAGCAACGCGGGATCTTAGCCGCGTCTGCAACCTACACCACAGCTCATGGCAACGCCGGATCCTTAACCCACTGAGCGAGACCAGGGATCGAACCCGCAATCTCATGGTTCTTAGTCGGATTCGTTAACCGCTGAGCCACAACGGGAATTCCTATTTACAGTTATTTTAAAACATTGGCTATATTCCACTGTTATACAATATAACCATGTAGCTTATTTTATAGGTAATATTTTGTACCTCTCATTCTCCTGCCTCTGTATTGCCCCTCCCCTCTGCCTTCTCCCCAGTGATAATGACCAGTTTTTTCTCTATATCTAAGACTTCACTATTCTTAAAAAAAAACTGGGCACCAATCATTTCTTTTCTCTATTGGCCTTATGATTTTCCTATCAATAAAGACACGCCAGACGATCCAATATCTTTTGTTCATGTTTTCAGGTGACCAGGAACATCAGCTGAGGCATGGAGACGTGGTTGAACCAATCATCCACAGATGGCTTTGTCCTCTTGGGCATCTTTTCCCACAGTCCCACTGACCTTGTTCTTTTCTCAGCAGTCATGATAGTCTTCACAGTGGCCCTCTGCGGGAACGGCCTCCTCATCTTCCTCATCTACATGGATCCTCGCCTCCACACCCCCATGTACTTCCTCCTCAGTCAGCTCTCCCTCATGGACCTCGTGTTGGTCTGCGACATTGTGCCAAAGATGGCGGTCAACTTCCTCTCGGGCAGGAAGTCCATCTCCTTGGTGGGCTGTGGTATACAGACTGGCTTTTTCGTCTCTCTCGTGGGATCTGAAGGGCTGTTGCTGGGACTCATGGCTTACGACCGCTACGTGGCCATTAGCCACCCACTTCGCTATCCCATCCTCATGAGCCAGCGGGTCTGTCTCCAGATCGTTGGCAGCTCCTGGGCCTTTGGGATCATAGATGGTTTCACCCAGATGCTGGTAGTAATGACCTTTTCCTACTGTGGCTTGAGGGAGGTGGACCACTTCTTCTGTGAGATGTTATCCTTGTTGAAGCTGGCCTGTGCAGACACATCCATTTTTGAGAACCTAGTATTTGTTTGCTGTGTCATCATGCTGCTCCTTCCTTTCTCCATCATCATAGCCTCTTACGCCCGCATCCTGAGGGCTGTGCTCCGCATGCACTCTGCTCAGGCTGGTAAAAAGGCTCTGGCCACCTGCTCCTCCCACCTGACAGCCGTGTCCCTCTTCTATGGGGCAGCCATATTCATCTACCTGAGACCTAGGCGCTACTGGGCCCCAAGCCATGACAAGGTGGCCTCTATCTTCTACACGGTCCTGACTCCGATGCTCAACCCCCTCATTTATAGCTTGAGGAACCGGGAGGTGATGGGAGCCCTGAGGAAGGGGCTGGATTGTTGCAGTATTGCCAACCAACACTGAAGGGCCATGGTATCCTTTAACCTGCTCTGCCACCTCCTGGCTTTGTGGTTTCAGGTATATAATCTATTCTATCTGAGTCTAGGTTTTCTCATTAGTAATGAGGCTTTTTACACCTGAGGGGTTGAGGAGGTCTTTTTAAACTCTAAAGCACTACCCTCTAACTCTGGTGAAACATCAGCTGTCCCACCTGCCACCCATTTTGGACTGATTCTTCTATACAATATGTTAAAATAGAAAGTAGGACTTTGTAAACTCAACCACTATGCAGAAGTATGTTCTGATACTGCTGTCACTCATTGTCTAAAACTGGAAATGGAATATTACTCGACCATGAAAAAGAATGAAATAATGCCACTTCCAGCAACACAGATGCAACTAGACATTCTCACACTAAGTGAGGAAAGTCAGGAAGAGAAAGAAAAAATAACATGTGATATCACTTATATGTGGAACCTGGACAATGGCACAAATGAACCTATCTACAAAACACAAACATAGAGAACAACCCCTTGTGGTTGCCAAGGGGGTGGTGGGAGGAAGTAAGATGCACAAGGAGTTTGGGGTTGGCAAATGCAAACTATTAGGTTTAGAATGTATAAGCAGTGAGGTCCTACTGTACAGCAAGGGAACTATATCCAGTCTCTTGGGGTAAGACATGATGGAAGATTGTATGAGAAAAAGACTGGGTCACTATGCTATAAACCAGGAATTGACACAACATTGTAAATCAACTATAATAAATACATAAATAAACAAATGGTTTACTTTTACTACCAGAGAATGCCCCGAGCTGAACTCTACCGCTAATTCTCTTGATTCAGAGCTTTCTGTGTGCCAGGCGCCCTCCTGTGTTCCTTATTAGTATACATACATATCACATTTTTCCTATTAATATACTGTCTCAAACTAGTGTCTTAAATGAAACGATTCCAGATGACAAAAAGAAGCTAATAAAATTCTCTTACAGAGTGCTCATCCTTCACCCCGTGTAAGTGAGAACTTGATAAAGATTTCTTAATGTCTTTATACTCTTCAAAGAATAAAGTAAGATTCATGAGGAAAGTGATAAAGACTTATTGGTGTATTCACAGTGCCAGACACATTGAAAACACACATGAAAGTGCGATATATACAATCCTCTGGCAAAGTTAGCCATGTTTTATCATTTCAGTTTCTTTTTTTTTTTCTTTTTATGGCCACACCTGTGGTATATGGAAGTTTCTGAGCTAGGAGTGGAATCAGAGCTGCAGCTGCAGGCCTATGCCACACCAAGGTAACACTAGATCCAAGCCACATCTTTCACCTATGCCATAGCTTGTGGCACCACTGGATCTGTAACCCACTGAGTGAGGCCAGGGATTAAACTCCCATCCTCACAGAAGCAACGATGGGTCCTTAACCCAGTGACCACATGGAAACTCCTCATTTCAGTTTCTAAAACAGGAAAATTGACTATATTATTTCTCCTTTGGGGGATTAAGATTGAAACATAAATAAAAGAATTTGATCTATTATTTGATAACTTATTTTTAAACATTTCTATTTGAGCCATTGGTATTTGTATCCATCCAGCCAACTTCTGTACCAGCTCCTGACCACATTTGCAATGACATAATTTTTTACTGGGAGAAAATACTCTTGGTTGCATGCAGGGAGAAGAGAGAGGACAGAACTGGGTTCTGGGAGTTGGAATGAGCCACGGGAAGGCACTTGCTGTTTTCTGTTTTCAGGCTTGGAGATAATGGAGGGCAGTGGCACTAATATTGATTATGCCTCCTAGGACCTACCTGAGGGAGATGACTTGATTGTCTGCTCAGTGTAATGTCACCATAAACTTGTGGTGAACATCATTACGTCCCTTTTGCAGATGAGGAAACTGGGGCTCCGAGGAGTTAAGTCTCTTGACCTCACTCCCCAGCTTTCCTCTCCATGTGCCCCTAGAGTAATGTGTTTGTTGGAGCAGCTGAGATGATCAGAGACCTTTGCAGGAGGCTCCCTTCCTTGGAGTTTAATTGCCAGACTAAGGACAAAGGTGTGGCAGAGATGGGGTCTCTGGGGACTTGTGAAAACAGAAGCAAATTTCCTTTGTTACAGCAAAGGGGAGAACAATGCGTGGCGATGAGTGGTGGCAGAGGGAAAACCTCTCAGTCAAGAGCTATACATGGCTCAGCAAAAAGTCTCTTCCAAGGTGAGACCTCTCCACTAACTCCCAGTGAGAAGCCCCTCCCATCCTAGTCCAGCCCTCGCCCACACTGCTCCCCTTTATGGGTGAAGTTGAATATTCTCTCTGCGCTGTAATTTTTGTTTCTGGAAGACTTTTTCTTAATCCCTAAAGATTCTGCCAGGGTTTTAGCATTGAAGCTCTCTCTTCCATGTTTTTCTGGGTTCCTTCTTTCAGCTTATTTTCTTCCCATTTTAACACATCTTAATGCATGTCTTTAAGGCCTTTCCAGAGCTCAATGGAGGGCATCAGGTATTTCCTGCCTGTGGATGGGAAGTCCCCTAAGCCACTCAGTCAACTCCTATTTTCAAAGGAAAGGAGGAGATTCTAGACTGGGAGACCCTACTCTAGATTCTAGACCCTAGAGGAGTTCTGAACACACAAGTCTTTCTTTCTCCTGAATTTCTCTTCTCTACCTTTCTTAGACCCTTCCTGCTTCTCCTTCAGGCCCATTTCCTTCAACGAGATGGACATGTGCAGGTTTCCCTGCACTGAGAGAGGCCAGGTTGCAAACCCAGTTGATTGATCAGAGAAGCCATTCCTCGTTTTTGGCAACACTTCACCAAGGACACAGGGCTCCAGATTGGAATGCTGGCCTCCTGACTGTCCAGCCCTACTTGGTGTCATTGATTAGGATGTTGCTGTTAATTAATACATTGAATATGTTTATTTACCATCTCTGTCATCAGATGTTTAAAAATGATTGTTAATTCTTAATTCATTATCTTAAAAATGATACAGGGAAGATTGAATCATATTTCCCTTTTCTGGATGAGCTTATCAAAATTTCGGTTTTCCACAGTTAAAAATGCTAACTCTCAGAGTTCCCACTGTGGCACAGTGGGTTAAGAATCTGACCATAACAGCTTGGTTCACTTCAGAAGCACGGGTTCGTTCCCAGGGACAGCACAGTGGTTTAAAGGCTCTGGAGTTGCCGCAGTTACTGTGGCTCAGATTCAGTCCCTGGCCCACGGACTTCCATAATCCAGGGGAGCAGTCATTAAAAAAAAAAAAACTCTCATTCAATACCAAATGAATAAATTTCAGATAATTTATTCAACTCATTAGTTAATGAGTAAATCAGACAGTAAATCTAGCTCAGAGAGAAACAGGGTTTACGTAGGCCATAAGATAATTTATTTAAAAAATTCAAAAAATATTAGAATAGGACCTCCTGTCGTGGTGCAGTGGTTAACGAATCCGACCGCAACCATGAGGTTGCGGGTTCGATCCCTGGCCTTGCTCAGTGGGTTAAGGATCCAGCGTTGCCATGAGCTGTGGTGTAGGTCGCAGACCTGGCTTGGATCCCGCATTGCTGTGGCTGTGGCGTAGGCCAGCAGCTGTAGCTCCAATTCGACCCCTAGCCTGGGAACCTCCACATGCCGCAGGTGCAGCCCTAAAAAATAACAAAAGGCAAAAAAAAAATTAGAATAGTATTTCTATAATACAGAAGTGATTGATATTTTAATATACACACAACTGTTATGTAAAACAGGCACCAACAAGGAACTGCTCTATAGTGCAGGGAACTATGCTCAATATTTTGAAATAATCTATAAGGGAAAATTATATATATATATATATATATATATATACACACATATATATATAGTTACTTAGCATGATAATCTCTAGATTCATCCATGTTGCTGCAAATGGCATTATTTCATTCTTTTTTATGGCTGAGTAATATTCCATTATATACATGTATCACATCTTCTTTATCCATTCCTCTGTTGATGGACATTGAGGTTGCTTTCATGTCTTGGCTCTTGCAAATATTGCTAAAATGAACATTGGGGGTGCATGCATCTTTTTGAATTATAGTTTTCTCCAGATATATGCCCAGGAGTGGGATTGCTGGATTTTATAGCAGTACTACTTTTGGTTGTGAGAAACCTCCATAATGTTCTCCATAGTGGGTGTACAAAAGTATATTGCCATCAATAGTGTAGGAGTGTTCTTTTTTCTCTCCACCCTTTTCAACATTTATTGTAGACTTTTTGATGATAACCAATCCAGTTGGTGTGAGGTGATAACTCATTGCAGTTTTGATTTGCTTTTCTCCAGTTATCAGCGATGTTGAGCATAATTTCATGTGCCTTCGGTCCATCTATATGTCTTCTTTGGAGAGGTGTCTATTTAAATCTTTTTCCCATTTTTTAATTCGGTTGCTTTTTGTTTGTTTATTTGTTTTTGCTTTTTAGGGCTGCACCCACAGTATATGGAAGTTCTCAGACTAGGGGTCTAACAGGAGCTGTAGCCGCCGGCCTTCGCCACAGCCACAGCAACGCGGGATCCGAGCCACGTCTGCAACCTACACCACAGCTCATGGCAATGCCAGATCCTTAACCCACTGACTGAGGCCAGGGATCAAACCGCATCCTCATGGATACTAGTTAGATTCATTTCCAGTGTGCCACAATGGATACTCCTGATTTTTTTTTTTGTCCTTTTTCCTTTCAGAGCCATACCCATGGTATATGGAGGTTCCCAGGCTAGGGGTCCAGTCAGAACTGTAGCCTCAGGCCTACGCCACAGCCACAGCAACACGAGATCAGAGCCATGTCTGCGACCTACATCACAGCTCACAGCAAGGCCAGATCCTTAACCCACCGAGTGAGGCCAGGGATCGAACCTTTGTCATCGTGGATGTTAGGTTCACTAACCACTGAGCCATGATGGGAACTCCCTGTTTTTTTCTTTTTTCTTTTTTTTTTACTAGAGCTACCTGAGGAGAACAGAATAAATTGCCAGTTGTACAGACAATATTCTGTAGGAATTATCATCCAATCTTGGGCATTCTCTCTTTTTTTTTTTTTAAATAAAAGTATAGTTGAATGCAATAGCCAGGTCATGGAAACAACCTAAATGCCCATCGACAGAGGAGTGGATAGGGAAGATATGGTACATACACACAATGGAATATTACTCAGCCATTAAAAGGAACAAATTACCAACATTTGTAGCAACATGGATGGACCTAGAAATTATCACACAAAGTGAAACGAGTCAGACAATTAGACAGCAACACCTAATGCTACCGCTTACATGTGGAAACTGAAAAGACACAGTGAACTTCTTTGCACAACAGACAATGACTCACAGACTTTGGAAAACCTTTGGTTTTTCAAATAAGACAATCTGGGGCGTGGGGGGATGCACTGTGGGTTTGGGATACAAAATCTATAAAACTGACTTGCGATGATTTATGTACACCTATAATTAAAATAAAATCCATTAAGTTAAAAAAAAGTATAGTTGATTTACAGTGTTGTGCTATTTTTGGCTGTATATGAAAGTGACCCAGTCATGCTTACATATACATTCTTTCTCTCATATTATCTTCCATCATGTTCTATCACAGGAGACTAGGTATAGTTCCCTGTGATACAGAGTAGGACATCATTTCTTACCCAATCTAAAAGTAACTTTTTGCATCTACTATCCCCAGACTCCCAGTCCATCCCACTCCCTCCCCACTCCCCCTTGGCGACCACAATTCTGTTCTCTATGTCTATATTTCTGTTGTGTAGATAGGCTCATTTGTGCCATTTTTTTTGTCTTTTTCCCTTTATGTAGAGCCGCACCCGTGGCATATGGAGGTTCCCAGGCTAGGGGTCTAACAGGAGCTGTAGCCGCCAGCCTTCGCCACAGCCACAGCAACGCAGGATCCGAGCCGCGTCTGCAACCTACACCACAGCTCACGGCAACGCCGGATCCTTAACCCACTGAGCAAGACCAGGGATTGAACCCGCAACCTCCTGGTTCTTAGTCGGATTCGTAAACCACTGAGCCACGAAGGGAACTCCTGTGCCATATTTTAGATTCCACATATTCCGTATGGTATTTGTCTTTTTCTTTCTGACTTCACTTAGTATAAGAATTTCTAGTGATATTTATGTTGCTGCAAATAGTATAATTTAATTATTTCTATGACTAAGTATTATTCCATTGTATGTACGTACCATATCTTCCTAATCCACTCATCTATCAATAGATATTTACAACCTGGGACATGGCTGAGAGTGATAGACAATGCTTATCCACGATTACACTGGGAAGATAGACATAATAACTAGGCTGCAGGAGAGTTCACAGAAAACCGTGACGAACACTGAGCCTACCGAAATGTCTGACAGGGTTAAGAATGACACCCAGTTTCCGTGCCATCTGACTTTTGTGAAGGTGGATGCTCGTTTTTCCCTCCCACTGGGTTATAAACTTCAGGACCAGGGTGGTGTTCAATCTCCACCTTTGATTCAACACAATCCATCCAGTGCTCTGTATATCCTGGGGCCTCAGTCAATGTGGGCAGGATTCCCGGGACAGGTAAAGAACAGGTGTGGATTGCAGAGTGCAGGAAAATATGACTACAAAAGATACAGGTAGAGGCCCACTGTAGACATTGGAGGTCCCTGAGATACCGTTGAAAAGTGTGATGGGGGTAGTGCACCAAAAAATTTGCCCCCCACTCCTGGGCCCTGGCTGCCCTGGGCCCCTCCTGTGGTGGGCTTTCTCATACTGTCCCACTGGCCCGTTTTCTGGGTCTGTTCCAAGTTCCCTCTTGAGACCTCTCTAATTATAATCTTGGGAGCTCCGCGTCTTGGGCTGGAGTTTGTGGGCTCCCCTGGGAGTGGACAGTTTTGTCTTATTCACTCAGGTTCTGCGTCAAGTACTTGATAAGAAGTGGGCAACAGTTGCCACCCGGGCTGAGAGGCAGCCCATGGAAGGTGGACAGGCTTCAAAGAGTGGACTCAGATACAAAGATCCTGGCTCTGTCCTCATCTGCCCACCGATGTCTGTTTGAGTAAGTCCACTTACTCCCTCTCCCTTTTTGCTAAGGGGAAGCTGATGTCTCTCTGAGCCCCACTGTCCGAACTACAGAGTCACAAGGAAGGTGAGAGTGACCTGGACAGCCACAGCCTGGCTGAGAGGTTGGTGGGAGCTGAGGAAGGAGTTTAGAGCTGGCGGGCTCCTTCCTTTCCATTCTGACACAGTAAGTACAAACACAGAGAAGAATGAAGAAATGGTTTTGATGTCAGAATCTCCTCCACAATGGGGATCTGCCAAATATTTTTTTCTCCCAAGGAACCCACCTGAAGTTTACTAAAGGTCTTTTTATTCTCACCTACCTGTCTCTTCCGTGCAGTTTCTGTTGCTGATGCCTACGGATTTTCCCTTTGTTCTGTTTTCTGATTAGCATTGCTTCTTCCTGTTTCCTCAATCAAGATGTTTTTTTTTTGAAGGAAGTTGGGCATTCACTATCTAATGTCATGTCTTTACTCACTCTTTCTTCTAGTCTCCTTCTTTTGATCTACTTTCCTTTTTATTCCCTGGCTATTTCATTGAACTTTTCCTTTCCTCTATCCATACTCTGTCTGGATTGAGGGGTTCAGCAAATGGTTCACAGGTTGAAGTGTGGTCTAAAGCAGGAAGACAGAGGACAAATGGGGAAAAGTGCAGGTGAAGCAGGAGGAAGGAAAGGGCTGATATGGGGTGTAGAGTCACCCCATCTCTGAAGGAATATTGTCAGTACAAGGTGACTCCTCATATGGTGTCATTTCTTGGAAAAAAGATGAGGACGTTAACCCAGAGAAAGGAATGAATTTTGAGAGCAGGAAAAATAAACTTGTGAGATGCTGGAATAATTCTTGAGTTCTTTGCATATTAGATTTAATCATTCAACAATATAGACTGAGAACATAAGATATGCCAGCCACTGTTCTAGGAACCAGGGATTCCTCAGTGAGAAAAAGTGGGATCAGAGAACATAGGCTCTGGTTTGAGAAACAGGTGAACAAAAAATCCATGTGAATAATGTGTGTCATGCCCAGTGGGACACGGGCAAGTGTGGCATGGGGACACACATCCAGTTAGGAGTGATGGCCAACATCCAGGGGAACAGTGAAAACACTATGCCAAGAGAGAGTATGCAGGAGTGACAAGTGGTCACGGGTGGACATAGTTTGGATGAAGTGCCAGCAATGGTAACTGACGATTGTGACATGCGTTTACGTGGAGTCAAGGATATAACATGTATCACCATGGGTCGTGTTCTGGGTAAATCGACAGCCTGCCATTAACTAAGGTAGGAAAGACATGAAGACAGACGTCTCTCCAGGGGACACCAAAAGCTCTGTTTGGCCACTTTGTATAGGACAGGCCATTACACATCTACATGGAGATGCTGAATTCACAGCGGTATAAGGGTCAGTGTTCAAGGGAGCTATTCAGGATAGGGAGAGAAATGTCATTAGTGACCCACATAGTGTGTCAGTACAATTTACATTTGCACAACCCTTACCTGGAAAGCTACACATAAACTGTCTCATAAAGGGTCATGGGCATGCCATAATAGAGGAAGTGGGATTTTCCTCCTTTGACAGAGGGTCAGAGTGCTGGAAAAAGAGGTCGACCGTTAGTGGTAACAGAGCTGGATCATAGATCCAGAGCTCCAGAAGCTCTTGCAGTTTTTCTGTTGTTATATTTGCTGTGTCTGCAAAGAAAGGTCTTCCCAGGAACGAGCACTTGCAGTGTAAGTGTGGTGTAAGCATTTCTGATAAGACAGAGAAAGGTGAAGATTGGGGGAGGGGATGAGAGTGAGAGAGAAGAAGCGTATCCCCTTAAAGGTGCATTTGGCTGAGTACCTCTCCACATGGTGGGTAGGGCTGGGTGTTCTGAGCACAGGAGGAAGAATTTCTCCTGTGAAGTCTGGGGCTTGGTTTGTTCACAGTTTGGGGGATCTTTGTTCACAGCTTGGGGGATCCTAGGGCCTATATGGACAAAATTGTACTTGAAGACTGGAGGCACCAGTGATTTACTCCTGCAGAATCATCTGCACCCCAATATCATACCTGGTGTTGTTGGTGGCAAGGATACCTTATTTTGTCTTATAGGACCTGAGTCAGGAAGTGCTCCCTCCTTAGGGATATAGCTCACATAGCCCACCTCCCCTAAGATGGGTCTAAGCAGGTCCATCAGAGTTTAGGAAATTATCTTGTGCCTGTGCACAGAGAGAGCACGTTCTGGGGAGTGTCCTTATCTCGCCTTTGCAGTGAGATAAAGTAGTCTGAATATACCCCACACAAATGTCTTGTAGATGTAACTACCTTCCATTTTCAGAGAACATCCTTGACTTTTATAAATTACTGAAGTTGTGTCTTAGATTATATGTGTCCCTCATGGAAATGAACTCAGCTGTGAACAGTCAAGACATTCAGATCAAGCACAAAGGCCCCTGTAATGAAAAGTTCGGTGACTCTCTTCTCTCAAAAATTAGAGATTGCAGTTGCATGTCAACACCTATAAAAGGAGAGGAATATGCAGTGATTTTCGGAGAATGACAACGACATTCTCAATGATTTGGAGAAGATCTGAAGTGAGTGAGAGCTGTGCATGTAACTGGGGAGGGGAAGATTAGTGAAGGGGGAATGCTAAAGGTGTGACGGTGGGCCTGTGTCTGGATAGGTCAGAATGTGTTTTTCTCCAGAAGAGACTATATCTAATCACTTGTGATGGAACATGATTTGTGTCATGTGAAAATGAGAGAGTATCCTCTTGGATGTCCCTAAACATGTATTGTTGAGCTCTAATGAATTACAAAAGATACAACTGACCGAAGAAGCGTAATTCAGAGATAACTAAAGACGTCATTCAGTCTCAGAATTTCTCTATGTTCTTAGGTGAACGTGAGCAACTGAACCATGGGAATATGGTTGAACCAATCGTCTATAGATGGCTTCATCCTTTCGGGCATCTTTTCTCACAGCCAGAATGATCTTGTCCTCTTTTCTGTGGTTATGGTGGTGTTTATGGTCGCCCTCTGTGGAAATATCCTCCTCATCTTCCTCATCTACATGGATCCTCGCCTCCACACCCCCATGTACTTCTTCCTCAGTCAGCTCTCCCTCATGGACCTCGTGTTGGTTTGCGACATTGTGCCAAAGATGGCGGTCAACTTCCTCTCGGGCAGGAAGTCCATCTCCTTTGTGGGTTGTGGAATACAAATCGGCTTTTTTGTCTCTCTTGTGGGATCTGAAGGGCTCTTGCTGGGACTCATGGCTTATGACCGCTATGTCGCTATTAGCCACCCACTTCACTATCCCATCCTCATGAGTCAGCGGGCCTGTCTCCAGATTGCTGGGAGTTCGTGGACTTTTGGAATCATAGATGGAATGATACAGACGGTGGCAGCCATGAGCTTACCCTACTGTGGCTCAAGGAGTGTGGATCACTTCTTCTGTGAGGTGCCAGCTTTACTGAAACTGACCTGTGCAGATACATCCATTTTTGATACCCTACTTTTTGCTTGCTGTGTCTTCATGCTGCTCCTGCCCTTCTCCATCATTGTGGCCTCCTATGCACGCATCCTGGGAACTGTTCTCCGCATGCACTCTGCTCAGGCCCGTAAAAAGGCCCTGGCCACCTGTTCTTCCCACCTGACAACCGTATCCCTCTTCTATGGGGCAGCCATGTTCATCTACCTGAGACCTAGGCGCTACCGGGCCCCAAGCCATGACAAGGTGGTCTCTATCTTCTACACGGTCCTGACTCCGATGCTCAGCCCCCTCATTTATAGCTTGAGGAACCGGGAGGTGATGGGGGCCCTGAGGAAGGGGCTGGATCATTGCAAGACATGCAGCCAGCACTGAACACCTGGTACCTCTTGGTTGCATAATATTGGTAGGTCACTCACTCTTTGTGTCTGTTTCTTCATCAATAAATTGGGAATCATGACACCTGCCCTATCTCACAGGGATTTTGTAGGGGTCACTATGTGTAAATCTAAAGCTCCATGAGGAAGCAATGCACTGTTACTTTGTCATTTTTTGATCATTTATGAAGTCCTTGAGGTGAGTATGCTCTGTTTCTTAATTCTTCTTGGTTATAACTGCATTTTATTGAGAGCTTCCTAAGTGCTGGGCACTGTCTTTTTTCCTGTATGTATCATCTATATTATTTAATTGATGATTCAGCCCGACAAATATGGATTTTTAGCTAAAACTTATGGCAGAAATTGAGTCCTACAGTTCTTCTTGGATGGCTCCTAGTCTTCGCCCATTAGAGGCTTTATAAAACTTCCTTCAAGAAATATAAATGCATTCCTGATTGCTTAGAAATTATTTGTATATTTATAGTACCTGTATCTGTGCCTTATAGATAGCAGCTGTTCAATAAAACCTCATTGAATGAATGCAAGAAGAATACAGTAATGGATAACATACAGAAAAACATTTTTAAAAGCACTATTCACATGCTAAATTTGCTGTGGCAGCTCTGACTATTTCTGTACTTCAAGTTCTGCAAAAGTAAAACTATATCTGTTTTGGAAGGTGAAGATTAGAATGGAAATAAAGACAGAACTTGAGCCATTATTTTAAAACGTATCAGTCATGGTCCAGCCAGGACTAAAACTACGTCAGTTATTTTAACAGAAAAAATAGTGTAAAGAGTTCGTCAACCAGATATTTGAGAACTGAAATGGCAAACCAGAACACCAAGGATTGCAGAGGGAAAAACAACCTGCAGAAAGAAGCTACTATTCTTAGGTCTGTGGTTATAAAAGAGGTTAGAGTCATTAAAACTTAGAGTCTTAGAGCCCAGACGTCTGAGGAGTGAGCACTGACCAGGTAGTATTCATATTTCAGAAGGTGCTCATGGAGGTGTCTCCCGTAGGAGATATAGAGAAGCTTGCCCTGCCCCAAATTGCGGTGGTTTCTTTAGAGCCTAGAGGAAAGGGAGAGGTTTTCATAGCTGGGATTCTGTGCTACGCAGTTGGTTCTTGTACCCCAGGTGTTCACAGGAGAGTGTCCATCCTCAGAGTGCTAAGGAATAGGTGTCGGTCAGCTAATGCTCGTTCCTCTGAAGGACAGGATGAGACTAGTTCGGCAAGTGTGAAAATAAACTGCAGAGTCAAACCAAATGCCAGGATGAAGAGACACTGCTGGGATGATTTGATTGGAAAAACAGGAAATCATGATGGAGTCAGTTTCTTCTGTCCCCTCCTGGCTTACACGCTCCTTATAGTGGCCCTCTTGGCAGATCCTAATGTGAACTTTGATGACCAAGCAGCCCTAGCATCAAATATTCGAGTGTAGAAATGTGAGTTTTGAGCTGAGGAAATAGCTTAAGAACCAACACAGTCTAACCCTTTGGCTACTCAGCATCCAGACTGTTTTATCCATATTTGAACTTTTACAGCAACAACAATGAAACAATGTATAACTACTGTTCATATACATATTATCCTTCATTAGTCATGGTATCCATCTATGGGTAATGTTAGTTATAGCTCACATTCAGTTACAACCTTTGCATATTAGCTACCAACAGCGATCAGTTTATAAATAGTAAGAGGGGAGTTCCAGCTGTGGCACAACAGGATCTGTGGGGTCTCTGGAGCACTGAGACGCAGGTTTGATCCCTGGCCCGGCCCTGTGGGCTAAGGATCTGGTGTTGCTGTAGCTGTGGCTCAGATCTGATCCCTAGTCTGGGAACTCCATATGCTGCCAGGTAGGTAAAAAAGAAAAAACAAATAATTCCCCAAAGAATTAAACTTAATCCTAAATGTTTTCCTGAATAAATACCTATTTCCATATTTCCCTGGTGCATTTATAGAAAAATATTACAAGAACAAATGTTCACAATACATTTTTTTTTTTTTTTTGCTTTTTAGGGCCGCACTTGCAGCACATGGAGGTTCCCAGGCTAGGGGTCTAATCCGAGCTGCAGCTGTTGACTTATGCCACAGCCACAGCAACGCCAGATCCGAGCCGCGTCTGTGAACTACACCACAGCTCGTGGCAACACTGGACCTTCAACCCACTGAGCAAGGGCAGGGACTGAACCCGCAACCTCATGGTACCCAGTCAGATTCCTTTCCGCTGTGCCATGATGGGAACTCCTCAAAATACACACCTTTTGTTAAATTTCATAAGCAGCAAGAGTCATTGTTTCTTTCCTTCTCTCACTTTCTATGTCTGACATCTCTACTTCCACAAGTCTGATTCAAATTATTGTCCTGATTTTTATGGCTCAGGTCTATCTCAGGGGGGTTAAAAGAAAAATAAAAATGTCTCTTCATAATGTTGCCTTTCAAGATCTTGAACAAAATTGGCAGCTTCATTGCCTTTACCTTGATACACAGTCCCGCACAGCCAGTTAAACCCCCGTGGATGAGACTCTTAAAGCTGAGTGTGTGACTGTGACATCCTGGAAGGTAAGAGCACTAATAAAGCTGCCACCCTGATCTTGGGAGTGTTTTCACCCCTCAAAAATGTGTTCAGGAGTTCCCGCCATGGCGCAGCAGTTAACGAATCCGACTAAGAACCATGAGGTTGCGGATTCGATCCCTGGCCTCGCTCAGTGGGTTAAGGATCTGGCGTTGCTGTGAGCTGTGGTGTAGGTGGCAGACGCAGCTCGGATCCCGCGTTGCTGTGGCTGTGGTGTAGGCCAGCAGCTGTAGCTCTGATTCGACCCCTAGCCTGGGAACCTCCATAAGTTGTGGGTGCAGCCCTAAAAAAAAACCAAAACAAAAAAAATGTGTTTATATGTGCAACAAAAGATATGTATGTTTGGAGTTAAACTGTCTTTAATGCACCCAAATAGGAAAGAGTTTCAAAAGTCCATGTAGAATGAATACATAAGTAAATGATTCACAAAATAGAGAAAAGAAGGTTAAAAAAATAATGCAAAGAATGGAAAAATTTTTTGCAAATCACATTTCTGGAAAGAGTCTAGTATTCAGAATATATGAAGAACTCCTACAACTCAACAGCAAAAAGACAACTCAACTAAAAACGGGTAAAAGACTTGAACAGACATTTCTCCAAGGAGGAGAGAGAGAAAAACAAATTAGCTCATATACAGGTACAGACACACACACATACACCAGTAGGTTAAATGATATTTTTTGATTTTTATAACTTTCTTCCACCTTCCATTCCCCTTTCCTTGGCTCTCAACTAGAACCTCACCTGTTTGGGATAATCTGCCTGGTGGCACGCTCTACGTCTTCGTCCCCAACTGTTCTGAATCTTCAGTGGCCTCTACTTTTGCTGTGCTTTTCCATTACCTTTACTGTTGGACATAGAAGAATAGAAGAACTGATAGAAGAAGCTCCAGAGGATCCCCCGTCTCAGGAAACCGTCCTCTCTAAACCTTGTAATTAAAATCAGTCTACCGACTCAACTCTGGTATAAACGCTGTCTTATTACCTATTAGTTCATTGGCATGGCAAACCCAAAAGAACCAGGTGAAGTTTCAGCTCCTGATTGGACGAGACCTTTGCTGTTCAGTTTGTGAGCAAAATAGTACCGCACGTTGAATCAAAGTGCATATTGCGTTCTGTGAGACAGAGCCCCATAATTTCAAGGTCTTGTTTCTGAAATGAGAGTGTTTATGAGTTGGTACCATAACTGAGGCCAACTGCTTCTGAATGATGGCCTAGATAAAAGACTGGTCAGTTCTGTGGACCCAAGTCCATGCTTCCTTTCTTTTGATATGAAACAGTTCCTTGATCAGAAGTAGTTTGCTCAGAGTACTTTGATCATATCTGAGGCCTTTGGCAAGTACACAGGTAGCGGTGCTGTCAGAAGCATTATTGGCAAGGCAGGCAAATTTGTGACTAGAATAGAAGTCTAATCCAGTGAAGTCAAATTTCTACCCTGTGCATGATGAAAAGGATCCAATGTAATCGATCTGCTCCTAGAGGGTCAGCTGATTTTCCAAAGGAAATGCACCACACTGGTCCTCAAAATTCATATCTACTGATGGAAGGTTAGGTACTTGTGAGAGTGTAGTAACCCGGTCATATTGCTGAGGTTATGGATTTACATCTGTGTTGGTAAGCTTGTGAATGACCTCTGTCCCACCATAGCCATTTTGTACCTCACATTGATACAAGTATTGATACAGTTCTGAGACAAGACTGTATAAGGCATATTGTTGGCCCTGGAGAGTAAGCAACCTGCTTTTAGTTGTTCTTGCAAGTTGCTATAGAGAAAAAAGAATTTTCCAGGTCAACAAGCTGCACACTAGATATCAGGGACTGTGCTGATTTATTCCAGTGAGTATGACCACATCTGAAATAGCCACTGCAGTTAGAGTTACCATCTGATTAAGTTTACAATAATAATCTATAGCAATTTTCTAAGATTCATTCACCTTCTGTAAAGGCCAAAAAAAAAAAAAAAAAGATACGCATACGCACATTTTAAATTTTGGTAGCATTGACACATGTAATTCTCTCAGAGATGGAGTATTAATTTTTGTTTACTGTCTGGTAGCAGATAGAAGTTCCTGAGCTTCTGCTTGCTCTTTCTATCATAAGCAACTCCCTCTACAGTTCAGGGAGCCAATATGGGTTTCCTACTCATTTCTGAGTATGGCTATTCCAAACATACATAAACGGTCTGGTAAGTAGCCACACAGTAGGTTTACAGACAAACTTGGACCACTGTGATTTGAACTTGGGCCAAAACACCACTTATCACCATAAGTCCTTTGTAGACTACAGTGACATTTGGGGTCACAAGAAATTAATTAGTATTAGTTTAGTGCCAAGATCTAGAGCAAACCCAGCCCATCTGCATTCACGTGACTTAATTATAAGTATTCAAAATTAAAGCTTTACATCAATAAGACTTTACTATTTATTCCAGGAAATTATTGCCCAGAATGATAAGGCTGGAAATAATAACTTCATTTTTAGCTTTATCTGAGCAATAGACTGTTCAATCAGCCCTCTTTCTTTTTTTTTTTTTTGTCTTTTTGTCATTTCATGCTCCACCCGTGGCATGTGGAGGTTCCCAGGCTAGGGGTCTAACAGGAGCTGTAGCCGCTGGCCTACGCAACAACCACAGCAACGCCGGATCCAAGCCGCGTCTGCAGCCTACACCACAGCTCACGGCAACACTGGATCCTTAACCCACTGAGCGAGGCCAGGGATCGAACCCGCAACCCCATGGTTCCTAGTCGGATTCGTTAACCACCGAGCCATGACGGGAACTCCCAATCAGCCCTCTTGAAAAGAGGACAATGATTGATTCAACTGGCCAAATTCAGCTTATCAAATGATTGTTTTCTCGTCAAGACTCATCCACAACTCATGATCACGCTGACAGCCAGTCCTATTAAATCATGAATTTTGATCGATTTCAGTCAGATCCATAAATTGCAAGAGCCACTTCAAAGTACTCAAATCCAGTTCCTCAAACTATATACATCAAACCTTGATCTTCCCCTCATGAAACACTATGATTCTACCAAGATGGTGTTTGCCTTTTCTATTTAAGTAATAATCTTGGCCTTGTCTGATATTCAGGATTTACTGGGGGTATCTTGGGGTAAGGCAATAGACAACACTTTTAATTCCAAAAAGGTCTGAATATCTTCTTTTTCCCCATGCATGGTCACTCCAGTAATTGGCAACAGATCCTTCTGAGTGAAGGTTTAGAAGACATGCAGTCTATACTATCAGTGGTGTTTTTAGGGGTCTTCCATGAGGGGATCAAATCTACCTAAGAGCTTCCAGGTCTGTGAATTGGCCTAAGTCAGAAAACTAGGTTGGAGGCTTTGACTTGTCACCGTATAGTTACATCAGGTTTCTGGCTACCAGACCTTGACTTTTTCCAGATTTATAGGTTGAGGCTTCCCATTGAATTCTGAGAGACACTGTGATCAATTGAACCAACAGAGGTTCTCAGGATCAAATCATGCTATTGACCATCATTCCTGCTGTACATTATGGACGTCGCCTCCACCTTGCCTCTGGCGGTGATCTTGGAGAGATAGCAATGAGCAATGGCTGGAAGTGAGATCTTAATTCCCTGCTCAGGGATTGAATCTGGGCAGCCTTGGTGAAAGTCAGGAGTCCTAGCCACTGGACCAGCTAGAGGCTAAAGGTTAAAAAAAGAGTAGTCCTTTGATATCTTAACTTTTTAATGAAGCCACATATGTGTGTATGTGTATGTGTGTTTTCTTTTGTTGCTTGTGCTTTGGTGTCGTAACTAAGAGTCCATTGTCAAATGAAAGGTCATGAACATTGACCCATATTTTTCTTCAAAGAGTTTTATGGCTTTAACTTCTATTTAGGTCATTGGTCTATGTTGAATTCATGGTTGTATACAATGTGAAGTAGGGGTTCACTTTTTTGCATGTGGATATCCTGTTTTTCCAGCATCATATGTTGCAAAAACTGTACTTTCCCCATTGAATGATCTTGGCGCACTTGTCAAAAACCATGTGGCATAGATGTAGATTTATTTATGGATCTATTCCATTCTCTTGGTCTATATGTCTATCCATGTGCTAGTACCGTAATGTTTTGCTTACTATAGGTTTATTAGTCAGTTTGGAAATTTTGTTCTTTCTCTCTTTTTATAAATTTTTGTTCTCAATTCACATTATTATTTAACTAAAATTTTTTATTATAGTTGATTTACAATGTTCTATCAATTTCTCCTATACAGCAAAGTGACCCAGTTATATTTACATTTCTATGCATTGTTTTTTTAATATTATCCTCCGTCACGTTCCATCACAAGTGATTAGATATAGTTCCCTGTGCTATGCAGCAGGATCTCATTGATTATCCATTCCAAATGCAATAGTTTGCATCTACTAACCCCAAACTCCAGTCCCTCTCATTCCCTCCCCCTCCCTTTTGGCCACCACAAGTCTGTTCTTCTTTTTCAATGTTATCTTGGCTCTTCAGATTCCTTTGTATTTTTATATGAATTTAAGGATTGGCTTTTCTACTTCTGCAGAAAAGGTCATTGGAATTTTCATATGATTACACACACGCACACACACACACATACACACACACACACATATATATATTTAAAATGTACAAATTGATGGTTTGATATATGTATGCATTCTGAAATGATCACACAATCAATTTTTTCTATTTTGGAATAGAAAGATAGACAATTCTTCCTAGATGGACCATAGAATCTCTTCCTGGTTTTCTTCTCTACGTTCCCCGGGGAGAAAGTTTGTTTGTTGGTGAGCCAAGATGAGTAGAGAAATTTGCAGGAGGCTTCCTTCCCCAAGAGGTTTGATTGCAAGAGACTGGAGACAGAGATGTGGCAGAGGAGGGTTCTCTAAGGACTTGTAAGAACAGAAGTAACTTTCCTTAGTCACAGCAGAAGGGAGAACAATGGGTGGCAGTGAGAAGTGGCAAGGAATAAAACCTCTCCGCTGAGTGCTGGACCTGGTGCATCAAGGGGTTTCTTCCACAGGTGAGAGGCTCCGTGTTGTCTCTCAGCAAAATCTCCTCTCCTGCTGGTCTAGCCCACTCCAACAGTGCTCTCCTTTTGGATGAGGGATGTATGGTCTTTCTGTGCTCTAATTTTTGTTTCTGGGAGGCTTTTTCTTAATGCCTAAAAATTCTGCCATGTTTTAGCATGAACGTCTCTTTTCTAGGCTTTTTCTGGGGTCCTTCTTTCAGATCAATTTTGTTCCCATTTTAACACATTTTCTTAATGCATTTCTTCAAAACTTTTCCATAGATAGCCATGGTGGAAAGTATGGGGTATTTCCTGCCTGCGGGAATATTCCCCATTCTATTTTCATAGAATAGGAGGAGATTCTAGAGGAGTTTTGTCCAAACAAGCCTTTCTTTTTTTCTGGAAATTTCTTTTCTCTACATTTCTTCAGTCCCTCCTGCTCTGTTTCAGGTCTGTCCCTTCAAGAATATTGATATGTGCAAGTTTTCTTGCACTGAGACCCCGCTGCAGACCCCACTGACTGACCAGAGCAGCCCTCCCTGGGTGGTGAAATCTCTTCACTAAGGACATAGGGCTCTCGATAAGATCAGACTCTTGACTCTCCAGATCTTCCTGATGTCATTGATTCCATGATTTCACATAAAGGTGTTCCTCTCTGTGTCTTATATTTCGCCTTTCTGCTACCAAATGCTTAAAATGTCTGTCCACCCTACAGCTATCCCTGACCTTCTCTTGACTATTTCTCTGAAGGTAGAAAACCCTTGCGTGGTTAGATTTTGTTTCTGAATTTTTTTTTCCTTCTTAGCCCTTTATCCCCTGGTAGAACTAAAGACTACCTGAGACCTGTTTGATCCAATATTTATTTTAAAGCTTGGGAGACTGAGACCCAAAAGAAAGAAGAAATTACCTCCTCAGGATCTAATCACAGGTTTTAGGAAAAGGGAGCACCACTTTTGTCATCCTCAAGAAAGAATGCAACAATGACTAGACCATATGAAACTGGACTCTTTAAGGTACTGGGAGAGTCATCTATCTCTGATGATGTCTAGTTGCTAGATTTTGAAAGACAGCGGTGAAGTCTCTCATGCCTACCTACCTGGTACGCCTATGTTTCCAATACTTGAAACAAGTTTATGTTAGCTGCTTCCCCAAACTATATATATAGTCAGTGTCTGCTATACCACGTCTAGTTTAAGGTCAGTCAGGACTCTGCCCTTATTTGGAGAAACATGTTTTCATGTGTTTGCTCCCCTCTCTTCCTACCTTATAGTTTCCTTCTCTTTGAGAAAGTTGTCCCACACATTTGACTTCTCCCCTTTCTGCTTCAGGGCTCTCTGACAATATTCCCAGGTGCAACTCTGCAGGGGTTTCTTGTGCGCAGCCTCGGGCTCTGCCAAGTCTGATCTGAGGTGTACAGGAAGGACGTTTTGCCCTAGGAGAGCTCCTGCTTTGCACAAGTAAAACTGTTTGTATTTTAGCCACCTGGTAAGGCTTTTTCAGGCAAAAATTTTGTTTCTCAATTGGTATCTAGGTATTAGATTACATCACAGTGGGCCTTCCTTTATTAGCAAAGATTACTTTTCCAACCAGTTGATGAAAAGGCACTTATTTATTTATTTATTTATTTACTTATTTATTGTCTTTTTGCCTTTATGTAGGGCCGCACCCGCGGCATATGGAGGTTCCCAGGCTAGGGGTCTAACAGGAGCTGTGGCTGCCGGTCTACGCCACAGCCACAGCAACACAGGATCCGAGCCGCGTCTGCGACCTACACCACAGCTCACGGCAACGCTGGATCCTTAACCCAATGAGCAAGGCCAGGGATCGAACCCGCAACCTCATGGTTCCTAGTCGGATTCGTTAACCACTGAGCCACGAAGGGAACTCCAAAAAAGGCATTTATTGAGTCACAGTAAACAGCATCCAAGCTGGCTATCAACTTATAAGTTCTGATTTTCAATGCATCTCATTTTTAGAAAACTTTTTCTTTACATTCCTCCTTCTGCCTCCTTTTGTCCAGAGTATAATAGGTGATGAAGGTTGTAGACTTCACAACAGTTGCCAATATGTTCAGGGCACTTACCATATGCTGGGCATTAAAGTAAGGGCTTTTATATACATTATCCTATTTTATCTGCACTGTCAGAATAGGGGATGAAACGACTGAGCAGAGGCTCATCTGTTTTCCCGCCTGAAGGGAATAAATCTCAGTCCTGGGAGCTGAGTGGGAGTCCACGCCAGGCACCCCCTTTTCTTCACATATTGTCTTGGGTTCACAGCACCCTCACTTCCACCGGCCCTCCCCTGGGCTTGGAATTTTTGGCTTCCCTTTTCCTGCAGAATTATTCTCCTTCTTTCTGCCAGGATGAGCAAGGAACAGGCCCATATGTGTGGCTTTGGGAGGGAACTCTGCTTTTCCAGCAGACTTTCAGGAAATCTTCACTTTCAGTCTGCAATACCCTGACTTAATCAATCCTCAGCCTACTTAGGTCTATAAGCGGTTACCATCTGCCCATCTGCTCCCAGGTTCTAAAACCCTTTGTTTTTTTTGTCTTCTCTCTTGTTGTCGTTTTACCTGTGTTTTCTCTCCTTCTAGCGATTTTTCTTTTGAGGAAACAGATATTAGATTTTGTTCAATCTGTCATTTTAACCCAGAAATCGAGTTGTTAGTATATCTTAGGTCTTGGGACCCTGGCTGTTGAGGATACTATTGAGTTCTCCTCGGACTCCTGAGGTGGAAAACTCTAGGGCTATTCCTGAGCATCGTGTCTTCTCTCCCTGACATCAAGACAGAATTCTTCTTGCAGATACGGTTTATCTGTGGGAGTCTTTGTTCAGTGCCTTTCTCCTCTGCTTGTTGGGGTGAACTGCATCCCCAAAAGTTCCTTGTACCCTATTTTAGCTTCCACTGAAACAAACTAGCTATTTTGGTTTTGCTTCTCTCTTTGAGGAGGTTAATTTGTGGTCTGGGCTCACGAGTGTCTTTTCCCACTTTTCTCTTCACCCTATTCAGTTTCTACTGCTTTTGCTGTCCCTTCCAGTTTTATTTGGTGGTGTCTTCTTCTAGTTAGCCCAGCTTCATCTAACATTTACAGTGTTTCTCCTCTCAATCTCTTTACTGTCTTTGGGTGACTTCTAAGAGCATTCCAGCTCTATACTGCCATTTTCAAACTGCATGTATCCTATTGGGATTTTAATTAGGATCACACGGAATTTAAGGATTAATTTTGTGGAGAATTTACATATTTATGCTGTTCAGCTCATGTCTCTAAAACATAGAGATTTCTTCAGATCTTCTTTTCTGTTTTCCAGGTATGTTTTATAATTTCTGGCAGTAGAGTTCTTTCATAGATACTTTACAGTTTTTGTTGCAATGGCAAATAAAACATAGTTATTTTTTTCTACTATTTTACTAAATAGTGGTATTTTGTGAGAAAGACGCAGATTTATGGGTGCCAATGATATCATAAAACATTACTTTAAATTTAAACAATATATCCACATATCTTCTAGAAAATGTGTAAATTAAAAAGGATTGGAGGGAGATAACCTTTAACCCCATTACCTAGAAAGAACCACATATTCAGGATTCACGTAATCTTGGCACATTCTTCTAGTCTTTTGAAATGCTTAAAAATTCTACTTGATAGATGTTTTTTGCTGTGTCTCTATTTAAATGTCATAAATATCCCATTGAAAACATATTATTTTATCATTTGACCGTACCATAGTTTATTTAGTTTCTCCTTTGTGTTGGGCTTTTGTGTTGCCTCCAGTTTCCCATTTGCTATGTTTTAGAAAATATTTTAGGTTTTTATATTTGAAAATAATTCATAAATCTCCCACTGAGTTCTTTTTCCCAACTGCACAATGGGCATAATGATTATTCTTTCAGGGAAGTTATGAGGATTAAATGTGAAGATGTGACAGAGTGCTCATTACGGTGCCTGGCACATGAGAAACGCTCAGCTAATGTCAGCTTTTATCATTTCTATATTATTAGGTGCAGCTTATGTTTTCACCTTCGGTCTTTACTGTCACTGTATCAGATATCTGTGATCCAAATTTCATTTTGCCTGACAAAGCAAATCCTTGAGTGAGGCTCACCTGGAGCTTTACAGGAGAAGAAACAACGTTGGCTGGACTACAGACCCATCCGAGTAGAGGCAGAAGCAGTGCCCACCTTTGCAAAACTTAAAATTTTTTTCTCAACTACATGCAGAAAGACATGGAATTTAAAGCAACAGAAACAGCCTGATTGCTTGTTAGGGCTTTTTATCTTAATCGGACATGCTTGTTATTCTAAACCAAGTAAAATTTAGAGAAGGCGAAGCTTTGGGGAAGGTGTTAATGGCCGCAGTATCTTGGCACTAAACATAAACCTGCTGCTCCAGATCCCAACCCTCTGTCTGGCCCATCCCTCTGCAAGAACAATGGCCTTGGTGGGAAACCAGACCCTCATCTCTCACTTCATCCTCCTGGGACTCTTCACCCACTCACCCCAGCACCTCCTCCTCTTCTCCGTCATCATGGTCATGTTCCTGGTGGCCCTCTCCAGCAATGGGCTCATGATCCTCCTCATCAACATCGACTCTCGCCTGCACAGCCCCATGTACTTCTTCCTCAGCTGGCTGTCGCTCATGGACCTCATGCTCATCTCTACCATTGTGCCACGGATGGCCATTGACTTCCTCCGGGGAAGGGGCTCCATCTCCTACACCGGTTGTGGCCTCCAGATCCTGTTCTTTGTCACCCTTCTGGGGGACGAGTGCTTCTTGTTGGCTTTCATGGCCTATGATCGCTATGTGGCCATCAGCAACCCACTGAGGTACTCCGTGGTCATGAGCCGCCGTGTCTGCTGGCTCATGGTGGCAGGGTCTTGGCTCTTTGGCCTGGTAGATGGGTTGATTCAGGCTATCTACACCCTGAGCTTTCCCTACTGTGGATCCCAGGAGATTGACCACTTCTTCTGTGATATTCCTGCAGTTCTTAAGCTGGCCTGTGCTGACACCTCCCTCTATGAGACTCTGATCTATGTGTGCTGTGTCCTCATGCTGCTCCTGCCCTTCTTCATCATCTCTGTCTCCTACCTGCTGATCCTAGTGACTGTGCTCCGCATGCACTCTGCTGAAGGTCGGAAGAAGGCATTTGCTACCTGTTCCTCCCACATGGCAGTGGTATCTCTCTTCTATGGGGCTGCCATGTTTGCCTACATGCAGCCCCAGACCTATCACTCCTCCAAACAGGACAAGGTGGTCGCTGCCTTTTATACCATGATCACTCCTATGCTCAACCCACTCATCTATAGCCTGAGGAATAAGGAAGTTGCTGGTGCTCTCAGGAAATTCCTGAGGAATTGTCTATGTGGTGGGAGACAAGGATAGTTTGTCAATGCACTGGATATATGATATAGCTCTGGGCCCTGGTAATCTGGCTTAATCAACTATAGTTTGATTGGAGGAGATACAAATGTGGCCTACTGAAAATAAAAGTCTGTCTTTGGCCAGAGGTAATCAGATTAACCCTTCAGTTTGGTCTCTCATGTCCATGCTGAATGTGGGCAATGAGGGGTGAAACGGATCCTCCTGGATTACAAAGAATAGAAGACACAGATCCTTCAGTTCTCAGATGCTAGGAAAATGGGTGGGTGAAAATTCCGAGCTGTGTGCCTCTCAAAAATTGCCTAAAGCTGAGGAGAGGGCACCTTGCCCAAGGCCACGTTTCTCCTTGGGAAGCTGCCTAGATCCCATGACTTGTCAATGGAGGGTACAAACATCTGATGGCCTTGCCTCAGATTGACCATGAAAGTCCACCCTGGTTCCAGAGCCCCCCAGCTCTAGCCTCTCCACAGGATTATCTGAGGATTTGCAGACAAGTTCTGCCTGCATCCAGTTTTACTTCCTTAACTACTTTTCTCTACCAAAATTTTCATCCTTTATGAAACTTTTCATACAAAACCTGTCTCACTCTCCTTCTGAAAAACATGACCTGTGACACAGAGAAACTTAGGAATGATGGCAACTAAGTTTACTTCTACAGATTCAATGTAACCCCTATCAAATTACCCATGACATTTTCCTCAGAAGTAGAACAAATAATCCACAAATTTATATGGAACCATAACAGACCAACAATTGCAAAAACAATCCTGAGGTGTGTGTGTGTGGGGAAACAAAAGTCATAACTCTCCCAGACTTTGGATAGTACTACGAAACTACAGTAATCAAAACAGTTTTGTGTACAGACATATGGATTGATGGAACAGAATAGAAACCCACAGACCTACAATCAATTAATCTTTGGCAAAGGAGGCAAGAATATAAAATGGGAAGAAGCAGTCTCTTCAGCAAGTGTTGTGGGAAAGTGGAGAGCTGCCTGTAAATCATTGAAGTTAGGACACACCCTCACACTATGACAAAATAAACTCAAAATGGCTTAAAGATGTTAACACATGACATGACACCATAAAATGCCTAGAAGTAAGTATAAAGAAAACATCCTCTGACATAAATCGTGCAGGTGTTTTTTTAGGTTGGTCTCCCAAGGCTGAGATACAAATAAAAATAAACAAATGGGACTGAACCAAACTTATAAGCTTTTGTACAGAGAAGGAAACCATAAACAAAATGAAAAGACAGCCTACAGAACTGGAGAAAGTATTTGCTGTTGATGCAAGCAGCAATGGCTTAATCTCCAAAATACAGAAACAACTCACATAACGATAACAACAAAACAACCCAGTCTAAAAATTGGCAAAAGACCTAAACAGACGTTTCTCCAAAGAAGACATACAGATGGCCAGTAGACACATTAAAAAAATGTTCAACATCACTAATTATTAGAGAAACACAAATCAAAACTATGGTGAGGTACTACATCATAGCAGTAAGACTGGCCATCATTAAAAAGTCTACAAATAATAAATGCTGGAGAGAGTATGGCGAAAAGGGAACCTTCATAGACTTTTGTTGGGAATGCAAGTTACTCTAACTATTATAGAAAACAGTGTGGAGTTTCCTCAGAAAATTAAAAATAGAATTACCATATGATCCAGTAATCCCACTCCTGGGCATATACCTGGACAAAACAATAATTCAAAGGGACACATGCACCCTTGTGTTCATTGCAGCACTATTCACAATAGCTAAGATTTGGAAACAAACTAGATATCCATCAACAGATGAATGAATGAAGAAGCTGTGGTACATATATACAGTGAAATGCTACTCCTCCATAAAAAAGAATGAAATAATGCCATTTTCAGGAACATGGATTCAACTAGAGATTCTTACATTAAGTGAAGTAAGTCAAAAAGAGCAAGACCAATACCATATGATATCACTTATACATGGAATCTAATATATGGTACAAATGAACCTATCTACAAAAACAGAGACAGACCCATGGACAGGGAGAACAGACTTAGAGTTGCCAAGGGAGAGGGACGGGGGAGAGAGATGGACTGGGAATTTGGAGGTAATAGATGCAAACTATTACATTTAGAATGGGGAGATCACGAGGCACTGCTGTATAGCACAGGTGACCATATCCAATTGCCTGTGATAAACCATTGTGGAAAGGACTATTTAAAAGAATGTACATATGTATATAATTAACCCACTTTTCTGTTCAACAGAAATTAGAACATTGCAAATCAAATATACCTTAATAAAAAATAGTGGAATTCTCTCGTGGTTCAGCAGGTTAAGGACCCAGCATTGTTACCTTCAGTGGCTCAGGTTGCTGTTGTGGCATGTGTTCGATCCTTGGCCCAGGAACTTCCACGTGCTGCAGCCTTGGCCAAATAGAAAAAATAGAAAAACTTGCTAAATAGGCTCATGTACATGCACTTAATGTACAGTGTGGTATCAATAATGGTCCCATTTCATGGTTGCTGTCAGGGAGAGGTCGGAAATCAAATCATGGAAACACCTAAGACAGGTTTAATGCAGAGACTGAACATTCAAATGACCACAGGTCCAGAAAGAGGTTTCAAGGAGGAGAGCCATAGCATGGCAAGAAGACTGGATGGGAAACTCACTCATAGCAGAAGCCACTCAGCAGCTCCGTTCCAGAGAGGATGGGTGAGCTTTGAGTTGGGATGGAGATTAAGTGAACCTTGAGTATAGGCTGGATGAGCAACCGTACTGGGGCATCACAATTTGGTCCCTGAGCACTAAGAGGGCATCACTAAGCACTGGGCAGGAAAAAGGAGAGTAGAGGAAGTTTGTACCACAGGATGCCACAAAGGAAAAGAGTAGCTTTCACAGCCCAGCCTCTCTACAATGTCCAGTGAGGTAACTCTCAGATCTCCGAGTGAGCAGCCAGTTAAATCTACAGTAATGCCCACAACATAAGGGCAACAACTATGAACTGTCACTTTAAAACGTACTTAAGGATGTAGCACTGGAAGCCTGGAAAGAAGTATTCACCAGCTACTGCAAATGGCAAGGAGGTTGGCACACATTTTTGCCAGAGAAGATGCTGAGAGGGCTAAAAATAATAACAAAATAAAAGATAAATCTTTCTTTGAGAAAGGAGGCCCAAAGCAAACAAAAATCTGTATCATAAGCCCAATAAACACTCTAATCCACTCAAGATGAAATTCATATTATAGAAAAATCAGACAAAGAATTTAAGATACTATCTTTTAAAAAATTCAACTTCAGTTGATTTATATCATTATATTGGTTTCAGGTGTAGAACAGCAATTCAGCATACAGATTATACTCCATTTAAAGTCATTGTAAAATGTTGTCTATATTCTCTGTGCTGCAGATACCTTCCTTGTATCTTAATTATTTTATACCTGGTAGTTTGTACCTCTTAACCCCCTTCCCTAAATTGAAACTCCCACAGCTCTCCCAAATGGTAATCACTAGTTTGTTCCCTGTATTTCAGTCTGTTTTTGTTTTGTTTTTATTCATATTTGTTTTATTTTTTAGATTCCACAAATAAACGAAAGCATACAGTGTTGTCCTTTCTATGTCTGACTTACTTCATTAAGCATAATATACTCCAGGTCCATTCGTGTTGTGTCAAATAGCAAAATAATAATTTGGGGTGTGTGTGGAATCTTCCACTGTGTATATATTTCACTTACCACGTCTTCTTTATCCATTCATCTGTTGATGGATGCTAAGGTTGCTTCCATATCTTGGCTATTGTAAATAATGCTGCTATGAACACCAGGTGCATGAATCTTTTCAAATCAATGCTTTCATTCTTTTTCAGATATTTACCCTGCAGTGAAATTGCTGGATCATATGGTAGTTCTACTTTTTAGTTTTGTGTGTGTGTGTGTAACTTTTTTTTTTTTTTTTACTGTTTTCCATTGCCGTGGTACCAATTTGTATTCCCACAAATAGTGTATTAGAATTCCCTTATCTCCACATTCATATCCTCCAATATTTATTTTTCATTATGTTTTTGGTCTACTCATTCTATTTTTTTTTTTTAGATCTGTTCCTTTTATTTTAATCTTACTTTAACTTTTGTCCTCTGCCACTTGGGCTTTGCAAAAGGATGTTGCCTACAGTCTGAAATATACAGGATAGCCTATTCTTAAGGCTATGACCTTTAAGAATATTACCCTTTTATTATATTTTATTTTTTATTTTTGCATTATAGCTGGTTTACAGATTTCTATCAAATTTTCCAACTGCACAGCGTGGTGACCCGGTTACATGTACATATATGGATTTGTCACATGTGATTAGACATAGTTCCCCATGCTATACAGTTGGATCTCCTTGCTTTTCCATCATTAAAGCACTAGTTGTCCCCATTCCCTCCCACCCCTCTGCCACCCCTCCCCCACCCCCTTGGCAACCACAAGTCCGTTCCCCAAGTTCGTGATTTTCTTTTCTGTTGAGAGGTTCATTTGTGCAGTGTTTTAGACTCCGGTTATAAGAGATTTCATATGGCATTTGTCTTTCTCCTTCTGACTTGCTTCACTCAGTATGAGGGTCTGTAATTCCATCCATATTGCTGCGAATGACATTATTTTATCCTTTTTTATGGATATCTTCCTAATCCAGTCATCTGGCGATGGACATTTGTGTTGTTTCCATGTCTTGGCTATTGTGAATAGTGCTGCAGCGAACATGCGTGTGCAAGTGTCTTTTTCGAGGAAATTTTTGTCTGGATATACGCCCAAGAGTGGAGTTGCTGGGTCATATGGTAATTCTATGTATAGTTTTCTAAGATACCTCCACACTGTCTTCCATAGTGGTTGCATCAGCCTACATTCCCACCAACAGTGCAGGAGGGTTCCTTTTTCTCCACACCCCCTCCAGCATTTGTTGTTTGTGGACTTGTTAATGATGGCCATTCTGACTGGTGTGAGGTGGTATCTCATGGTAGTTTTGATTTGCATTTCTCTAATCATCAATGATGTTGAGCATTGATGCTTGTTGGCCATCTGTATATCTTCTTTGGAGAAATGTCTATTCAGGTCCTTTGCCCATTTTTCAATGGGGTTGTTGGCTTTTTTGTGGTTGAGCTGCATCAGTTGTTTGTATATTTTAGAGATTAAGCCCTTGTCAGTTGTGTCATTTGAAACAATTTTCTCCCATTCTATAAGTTGTCTTTTCATTTTCTTTTTGGTTTCCTTTGCTGTGCAAAAGCTTATCAGCTTGATTAGGTCCCATTGCTTGATCTTTGCTCTGATTTCTGTTGCTTTGGGAGACTGACCTGAGAAAACATTTGTAAGGTTGATGTTGGAGATTATCTTGCCAATGTTTTCTTCCAAGTTTAATGGTGTCTTGTCTTATATTTAAGTCTTTAGGCATTTAGAGTTTATTTTTGTGCATGGTGTGAGAGTGTGTTCTAGTTTCATTGATGTGCATGCAGCTGTCCAAGTTTCCCAGCAATGCTTACTGAAAAGACTGTCTTTTTCCCATTTTAAGTTCTTGCCTCCTTTGTCAAAGATCAATTGTCCATAGGTATCTGGGTTTATTTCTGGAGTCTCTATTCTGTTCTATTGGGCCGTATGTCTGTTTTGGTAGCAGTACTACACTGTCTTGATTACTGTGGCCCTGTGATATTGCCTGAAGTCTGGGAGAGTTATGCCTTCTGCTTGGTTTTTGTTCCTCAGGATTGCTTTGGCAATTCTGGGTCTTTTGTAGTGCCATATAAATTTTTGGATTGTTTGTTCTAGTTCTGTGAAGAATGTCATGGGTAATTTGATAGGGATTGCATTGAATCTGTAGATTGCTTTGGGTAGTATGGCCATTTTTACAATATTAATTTTTCTGGCCCATGAGCATGGAATATCTTTCCATTTCTTTGTATCTTCTTTGATCTCCTGGATTAATGCTTTGTAGTTCTCTGCATATGTCTTTCAGCTCCTTGGTCAGGTTTATTCCCAGGTATTTGATTTTTTGGGGTGCAATTTTAAAATATAAATTATTTTGGTATTCTTTTTCTGATATTTCATCATTAGTATACAGAAATGTGATTGATTTCTGAAGGTTAACCTTATATCCTGCTACTTTGCTGAATTTGTTGATCAGTTCAAGTAATTTTGGGGTTGAGTCTTTGAGGTTTTCTATATAGAGTATCATGTCATCTGCATACAGTGACAGTTTTATCTCTTCGCTTCCTATTTGGATGCCTTTTATTTCTTCTGTTTGTCTGATTGCTGTAGCTAGGACTTCTAATACTATGCTGAATAATAGTGGCAAGAGTGGGCATCCTTGTCTCGTTCCCGACTTTAGTGGGAAGGCTTTCAGCTTTTCTCCATGAGTATTATGTTTGCCATGGGTTTTTTATATATGGCCTTTATTATGTTTAGGAATGTTCCCTGTATTCCCACTTTGTTAAGTGTTTTGATTATGAATGGATGTTGGACTTTGTCAAATGCTTTTTCTGCATCTATTGAGATGATCGTGTGGTTTTTGACTTTTCTTTTGTTAATGTGGTGTATGACGTTGATTGATTTGTGTATGTTGAACCATCCTTGTGCACCTGGGATGAATCCCACCTGGTCATAGTGTATGATCTTTTTGATATGCTGTTGGATTCGGTTGGCTAAAATTTTGTTGAGAATTTTTGCATCTATATTCATCAAAGATATTGGCCTATAGTTCCCTTTTTTTGTGGTGTCTTTGTCTGGTTTTGGAATTAAGGTGATGTTGGCATCATAGAATGTCTATGGGTATTTTCCTTCTTCTTCAACCCTTTGGAAAAGTTTAAAGAGAATGGGTATGAGTTCCTCTTTGTATGTTTGGTAGAATTCACCTGTGAAGCCATCTGGTCCTGGACTTTTATTTGTAGAGAGAGTTTTGATGACATACTCAATTTCATTTCTAGTGATTGGTCTGTTCAGTTGATTTACTTCTTGATTCAGTTTTGGCAGGGTGTAAGTCTCTAAAAAGTTGTCCGTTCTTCTAGGTTGTCAAATTTGTTGGCATACAGTTGTTCATAGTATTCTTTCATGTTTTTTTGAATTTCTGTAATGTCCGTTATGATTTCTCCTGTTTCATTGCTTATTTTGTTTATTTGGTTTTTTTCTCTCCTCTTCTTGGTGAGTCTAGCCAGAGATTTGTCAATCTTGTGTACCTTTTCAAAGAATCAGCTCTCGGTTTTATTGATTTTTTTCTATTGTTTTTTGAATCTCTATCTTATTGATTTCCTCTCTGATCTTAATGATTTCCTTCCTTCTGCTGACTTTAGGGTGTTTTTGTTCTTCTTTTTCTAATTCATTTAGGTGATGGGTTAGGTTGTCAATTTGATATTTTTCTTCTTTTCTAGGAAGGTGTGTATTGCCATGAACTTCCCTCTGAGCACTGCTTGTGCAGCATCCCATAGATTTGGAGTGGTTGTGTCTTCATTCTCATTTTTCTCAAGGTATTTTTTTATTTCTTTCTTGATTTCCTCATTACCCATTCGTTTTTTAGTAGCATGTTGTTTAGTTTCCATGTAGTATTTTCTTTCTCATTTCCTTTCCTGTGGTTGATTTCTAGTTTCGTGCCTTTGTGGTCAGAAAAGATACCTGAAATAATTTCTATATGCTTAAATTTTTTGAGGTTAGCTCTGTGCCCCAGTGTGTGATCTATCCTTGAGAATGTTCTATGTGCACTTGAGAAGAATGTATATTCTGATTTTTTTGGTGTAATGACATGAAAATGTCAGTTAGGTCTAATTTTTCTACTGTGTCACTTAGGATCTCTGTTTCTTTACTGATTTTCTGCCTAGAGGATCTGTCCATCGATGTGAGTGGAGTGTTAAAGTCTCCTACAATGATTGTATTGCCATCTATTTCTCCTTTTATGTCTGATAGTACTTGTTGTAAGTACTTGGGTGCTCCTATATGAGGGGCATATATATTGATGATTGTCTTATCCTTTTCTTGAATGGATCCTTTAACAATTAAGTATGTCCTTCTTTGTCTTTCTTTATGACTTTCATCTTAAAGTCTCTTTGGTCTGATATGAGTATTGCCACTCCTGCTTTCCTTTCTTGTCCATTGGCATGAAATGTCTTTTCCCATCCCCTCACTTTCAAATCTGTCTGTGTCCTTTGCCCTAAGGTGAGTCTTTTGTAGGCAGCAGATTGTAGGTTTTTGCTTTTTTATCCATTCTGCCACTCTGTGTCTTTTGATTGGAGCATTCAGACCATTGAGGTTTAAGGTGATTATTGATAGATCTGTATTTATTGCCATTTTAGATCTTGTTTTCCAGGTGATTCTATGTTTCTCTTTTTTTCTTTTCTTTTTTTGGATGGATTGGTTCCAAGTATTTTATACTTGAGTTCTTTTCTTTTCAGTATTTGTGGATGTGATGTCCCATTTTGGTTGCCCTGTTTTTTCAGTATGTTAACACCTTCTTATATCTGCTTGCTATGGCCTGATAACCATATAGGCTTAAACACATCATTAAGAAAAAATAAAAAAGTTTTTTGTAACATTTAAAAAAACAGAAAAAGGAAATAGTCTAAAATTACTTAATTTTAGCATCTTCATGTTTAGATCTGTATGCTGGCTTATTTGAATGATTGTTTTCCATTTGTGGTTTCCTCCATTCTAATTCTTACTTTGTACTTTTCTTTCTTTTCTTTTATAGGAACCTTTTCAGCATTTCTTTTAGAAAGGTTTTGGTATTGCTTTTGTTTCTTGGGGAAAATCTTTATTTCCCCTTCTATTTTAAATGATATTCTTGCTGGCTAGAGTATTCTAGGTTGCAGAACTTTTCCTTTCAGTACTTTAAATATATCTTGCCATTCCCTTCTGGCCTGTAGTGTTTCTGTAGAGAAATCAGCTGACAGCCTTATGGTGGAATCCCTCATACTTAACGCCTTGCTTTTCTCTTGCTGCCTTTAGGATCCTCTCTTTATCTTTAATTCTTGCCATTTTTAATATGATACGCCTTGGTGTGGGTCTGTTTGGGTTCAGCCTGTTTGGGGGCCCTCTGTGCATCCTGTATCTTGTCAAATTCCTTCAGATTTGGAAAGTTTTCAGACATAATTTCTTCAAATATGTTTTCAATCCCCTTTTCTTTTTCTGCTCCTTCTGGAATTCCTATTATGCGTAAATTGGGCCGCTTTATATTATCCCATAGATCTCTTATATTGCTTTCATGTTTTTTCATTTGATTTTCTGTCTGCTGTCCTGATTGTGTGATATCCATTATTCTATCTTCTACATCACTAATTCTTTCCTCTGCATTATTCAAACTGCTCTTTACTGCCTTTAGCTCAGTTTGCATCTCTGCATATGAGTTTTATAGCTTTTCCTGGCTCCTCCTTATGTTTTCTAGTTCCTTTTTAAGGGAATCTGCATTTCTGTTTGCATCTTCTCTTAATTCCTGGATATTCAGCCTTAATTCCTCCAGTATTTTCATTACCTCCCTTCTGAACTCCATTTCTGTCAGACTTCAGAGGTCAGTTTCATTGTTATCTGCTTTAGATGACTTGCCCTGTTCTTTTAACTGGGAATGGTTTTTGAGCTTCTTCATCCTGCTTACGGTTTTCTTTTTCTGTGAGTTTGGGGAAGCCACACTGTAGTCTTGTAAGGCTACTTCTATGCAGGAGAACCCCTTTGTATTTCTTTGGTGGGGTTACTATTTATTTTTGGTGTGTGAGATTGAATATTTTGTGTCTCTTTCTTTGGCATGAGCAGGCTGTTATCTCAATGGTACTCTGTGTTTTCTGGGAGAATGAAGAAATGGCTAAGGTCAACAGTCTCTGGGCTCTCAATTGCAGTAAGGATCTGCAGGAAGGCGATGCTGGCTACTCCTAGTTCCTGGGCCCTGGGAAGTGGTCATGAGCTCTAGGAAGATCTACCAGGTGTCCAGAGCAATTGACAGTAGCAGCAGCAGGAAGTATGATTTCCCAGGGGAGTGAGAGCCACAACAGCTAGTGTTTGATTGTAAAGTCCTCCTCTGAGGTGATTGGAACCACAGGTGGTACCTGTTCAGGGACTCCTAGTGAGAGTGGGCCATGACCAACTCTAGAGCCACTGATAACTGTGGTGGTTTGCCCCCTCCACCTGTAGTCCATGCATGAAGCAACCCAGCTCACTTAGCCCACATATGAAGTGCTGTACAGGTGGTTCTTAGATTCAGGGTCTTGGGGAGTGATAGGGATCATGTACTACCTAGAGCACTCAGCAGTGGGAGAAGCGGGGTTTGTGTGGTCCCAGGAGTGAACAGTCTCTGGTGCTTGGCAGGCCCCGTGTGGCACTTAATCCCCTGATGCCCTTGGCACACTCTTTCAGGCTGCTGCGGACCCATGTCTGATCCACCCCACTGCCCCCGCTGGCTCCATGGGCTCTGCTGTGTGGGCTCAGCCCTGCCAATGCCACTGGCTCCATGGGCTGGTGCGGGCTTTGCCCCACCACAGATGCTGACTCTGTGGGCTGGCACAGGCTCCGCCCCTCTGCTGATGCTGTCTCCGTGGGTTGGCGTGGGCGCCTGTCTCCACAGGCTGGCACAGGGCTCTGCCCACTGCAGATGCTGGCTCTGCGGGCTGGCGTGGGCTCCTGGCTCTGCAGGCTGGCACAGGTCCCCACCTCTCTGCCGATGCTGGCTCTGCATGCTGGCGCAGGCTCCGCCCCACCCCAGACACTGGCTCCATGGGTTGGTGTGGGCTCCTGGTCCACGGGCTGGTGCAGGGCTCTGCCCCAACATCAGTGCTGACTCCATGGGCTCCATGGCATAGGCTCTGCCCCCGCCACCACTGCTGCTGCCATCACTGGCTCTGCCCTGCTGCCACTGCTATCTCTGTGGTGCAGGTTCTGCCACCCTGCCCTCCACACTAGTTCAAGGTGCTTCATATGGTGGTCAGCCCCTACCCTCTTCTCCCCGGCAATGGAGGCTTGCCTCCCCTGCCGGACCAGACTTCCCTGGTTTCCTCTGTCCTGGCTTTACACTCCACGGTCCATAGAGTATCACCTTCCCACTGCTCCCTAGGCTATCTCTGCAACCACCACCGACCTCAGCCCTCTCCCAGGGACTAACCTCAGGAGCCTAAATCTCAGCTCCCAGGCCCTGCCCGGTGCCTCAGGCTGTGGTATCTGTGCTGGTATTCAGTTCATCCGTGTGAGTCTCTAACTCCGCTTTTCCATTCTCAGTCCAGCTGCTGCATTTTTCTCAGGCTTTGAGGTTCCTATAGCTCTGTTGATCATGGGTTAGGTGGCTTCCCAGGGTGTGGGTTCTTTTTCTTTTTTCACAGCTCCCTCCCTGGGGCTCTGGTGCCGTCCTGATTCCTTTTCTCTTTCTCTCTCTCTCTCTCTTTTTTCTTCTGTTGTTTTACCCAGTTACATCAAGAGTTTCTTGCAGTATTTGGAGGTTTAAATTCAGCATTCAGATAATGTTTTGTCCAAGTTGTTTTATATTTAGATGTGTTTTTTTGATGTATTTGTGGGAGAGAGTGAGCACGACCTCTTATTCCTCTGCCATCTTGCCACCGTCTCCCCTGTATTTAGTGTTATATTTGAATTGCCTTTTCTTTCTTTTTTTCTGGTGGCATAACATTTTAAATAAGCTATACTTTAATAAAAAGTTAATTAATTAATGAAAAAATAAAACAAATAATCACTGATGTGGACAGATTTACTTCTGCCATTTTGATATATGTTTTCTGAATGGCTTATACGTTATTTCAGTTTCTTGTTTTTTCTATTACTGCCTTCTTTTGTGCTTTATTGATGTTTGGATGACTTGCAGTTTGATTATCTCATTTCCTTTTTTATATATTTAAAATACATTTTCTTTCACTTGCCGTAGGGATTACAGTTTATATATTAAACTTAACACAATATAATTTTTCTTAATTAGACTTTGCTTTTATTACATACAAAAGCCCTGCTCCTATGTAGTTTTGCCCTTGTTTGTCTTGCTGTTGTCATAAATATTACATCTTTAAACAATTGTGTATCAATATGCACAGGTTGATAATTATTACTTAATATAGATTTAAAATAATATGAGAAATAAATAGTTACAAATCAAAAAAACACAATAATACTGATTTTTATATTTACCTATGTTACTTTTACCAAAGTTTATTACTTTTCATATGGCTTCGATATACTGTCTAGTGTCCTCAATTTCAGCCTGAATGATTTAACCCTTTAACATTTTTTTGACTTTTTTTTTTTTCTGGTTGCATACATGGTGTGGAAGTTCCCAGGCCAGAGATCAAACCTGAGTCGCAGGAGTGACAATGCCAAATACTTAATCACTAGGCCAACAGGGAACTCTTATTTAACATTTCTTGCTGAGCAGTTCTACTACCAATGTACTGCCTTGGCATTTGTTTGGCTGAGTGTGTCTTTCCTTCACAGTTTCTGTTGGAAAATCTGTTGTTAATTTTATTGAGCCCATGTGCGTGATGACTTTTTTCTCTCATGCTGCTTTCAGGTTCTGTTTTTATCCTTGGCTAAGGATCTTTTTTGTGTATGTTTGTGCTTCTTGGAGTTCATTGAACTTTTTTTTTGTCTTTTTTAGGGTCTCAGCCGCGTCATATAGAGGTTCCTGGGCTAGGGGTTGAATCAGAGTTGTAACTGCTGGCCCATTCCATAGCCACAGCAACACAAGAACCAAGCTACATCTGTGACCTACACCACAGCTCACAGCAACACCAGATGCTTAACTCACTGAGTGAGGCCAGGGATCGAACCTGCATCGCCATGGATGCTAGTCAGATTCACTTCCACTGAGCCATGAGGGGAGCTCCCATTGAACTTCTTAAATATGTTAACTTGTGTCTTTTATGAAATTGTTTTGTCTTTTTTCTTTTAAGGACCACACCCTTGGCATATGGCGGTTCCCAGGCTAGGGGTCAAATTGGAGCTGTAGCTTCCAGCCTATGTCACAGACACAGCAATGTGGGATCTGAGCCACATATATGACCTACACCACAGCTCATGGAAATGCTGGATCCTTAACCCACTGAGAGATGCCAGAGATTGAACCCACATCCTCATGGATGCTAGTTGACTTTGTTAACCACTGAGCCACAATGGGAACTCCTCTTTCATCAAATTTGAGCTGTTTAAACAATTATGTCTTTAAATATTCTTACCATATCCCTGTTTCCTCTCTTTTTTGAACTTTCAAATGCATATAATGCTATGCTCAATAGTATCCCACAGGTCCCTTAGGTTCTTTTCATCATTCTTCTTTATTTCTTTCCTTAGAACTGATAATCTGAAATGAGCTATCATCAGGTTCTCTGATTTTTTTTTTTTGCCTTTTAAAATCCGCTTTTGCAGCCCCTCATGGATTTTTTTGTTTCAGATATTGTACTTTTTAGTTCCAGATTTCTGTTTGTTTCATTTTATAATTTTTACATATTTATTAATATTCTATCTGTATTCACACATTGCTTTCCTAGTTTCTGTAGCTCTTTGTCCATAGTTTCTATTAGGTCTTTGAGAATATGTAAGTCAATTGGTTTAAAGTTTTTGTTCGGTAACAACTGTGTTTTCTCAAGTAGAGTTTCTGTTCAATTCTCTTGTGAATGGATTATTATTTTCTTATTTTATTCATGCTTGTTGATTTTTCATTGAAAACTGGACATTTTGAATTCTATAACGAGGTAACTCTGGGAATTAGATTCTTCCTTTTTTCTCAGCATTTTTTCCTGTTGCTTGCCCTTGGCTTTGGTTATTTGTTTAGTGAGTTTTGGATTAAGAACAAGTGGTAAATATATACAACAGAATACTATTCAGCCATAAAAAGGCAAAATAATGCCATTTGCAGCCACGTGGATGGAGCTAGAACCTCTCATACTAAGTGAAGTAAGTCAAGAGGAGACAGACAAACACCATATGATATCACTTATATGTGGAGTATAAAATATGGTGCAATGACCTATCTATAAAACAGAAATGGATCATGGACATGGAGGGCAGGTGTGGGGAGAGAGGAGACTGACAGTGAGTTTCGGGTTGGTAGATGCACACTGTTACATTTAGAACAGATAGACGATAGGGTCCTTCTGTACAGCACAGGGAACTCTAACCAGTCTTTTGGGTAAGAACCTGATGGAAAATGAAAAAAATTGGTGTGTATGTGTAGCTGGGTCACTTTGATGTACAGAAGAAATTGAAGGAAACTTGTAAATCAACTATGCTTTAATAAAAATTAAAAAAAAAATTTGTACATGTTTTCTGTCTCTGTCTTGTGGCTTCAGAGAAAATGGAGGGAAGTTACACCAGGAACTATAATTCTTAGAACATATAACATGGAGGTGACTTTAGGTTGTCTATTCAATTTACTTCTCACAAAAAATACTGTACTTACAATCATGTCATTTTACAAATCAGGAAACTGAGGTTTATATGGATCTCTTGCCCAAGGTTGTGCCTAAAAATTATTGACACCTAGCCCTGTCTGACTTCAAGGTCAAATATCTGTGCTATGCTACCTGTATTTTTGTAAACTTCTTAATATGACAGAAACTCAAATAGGTCTGAACTGACAGAAAAAGTGGACAAGAGGTGGTCAGTCCAGGGACAGATGACTTTTTGTCATAGCAGGGTGTTTGTCGATTCTTTGACCTCTTGAGGACCTCATTGAATTCCAGTGGAATTGAGATCTGAGGCTAGAGGTGCCAGTGCACTCTCACATGGGAGCCTTCTCACCTAGCCTAGGCTATGGGAGGAGGCAGAAGGATTCAGAGGGGCAACAGTCTTTAAGACTCTGGAAGATCTTCAAGGTAGGCTTCACCTGCCTACATGGGTATTCACAACACGGGCCACAACCCAGAAAAAATGTCAACATTTTCCACTCAATTTTGGCATGGAAGGACAGACAATTATTCCTAGATGGACCCATAGAGTTTCTTTCTAGTTTTCCTCTCCACATACCCCTGGGAGAGAGTTTGTTTGTTGGTGAGCCAAGATGAGTAGAGAACTTTGCAGGAGGCTTCCTTCCCCAAGAGGTTTGATTGCAAGAGACTGGGGACAGAGATGTGGCAAAGAAGGGTTCCCTAAGGACTTGTAGGAACAGAAGTAACTTTCCTTACTCACATCAGAAGGGAGAACAATGGATGGCAATGAGAAGTGGCAAGGAATAAAATCTCTCAGATGAGTGTTGGACCTGGCCCAGCAAGGAGTTTCTTCCACAGGTGAGAGGCTGCATTGTCTCTTAGCAATAAGCCCCTCTCCTCTTGGTCTAGCCCACTCCTGTGCTGTAATATTCTCTTTCTGGAACACTTTTTCATAACCTCTAATTATTCTTCCAGGGTTTAAGAATTCATCTGTTTTCTAGGATTTTCTGGGCTTCTTCTTTCAGATCAATTTTATTCCCATTTTAACGAGTCTTAATGCATTTCTTCAAGACATTTATGCAGCCAAGGTGGAAGGTATGGAATTCTTCCTTCCTGTGGATAAGTACCCCAAGCACTGCACTCAATTCTTACTTTCATAGATGGGGGATTCTGGAGGAATTCTGATCAGACAAGCCATTCTTTCCCCTGGAAATTTCTTTTCTCTATCTTTTGTAGTTCCCCCTGCTTCTGTTTCGGTCCTCCGTCGTTTAAGAAGATGGAGGTGTGCAGCCTTTCATGCACTAAGAGAGACCCCCATTGCAGATCCAAATGACTGATCAGATCAGCCCTCTCTGGGTTTTGCAGTCACCTCACCAAGGACATAAGGCTTCCAGTAGGATCAGCCTCAACTCTCAAGGCCCTCTGATGTCATTGATTACATGGTTTCAGGTAAGGCTCTTCCTTCTATATGTCATATTTCACCTTTCTGCTAACAAATGCATAAAATGTTTGTTCACCCCACAACTATCTCCCCATTCTACTGCTTACCATTTCTCTCAATGTGCAAAACTCTTGCATAGTTAGATTTTGTTTCTGAAATGATATTTTCTCTGAATCTTTTATTACATGGGTAGAAGTAGAGAAGACTCAAGAGCTCCTTTAATCCAACCTTTCATTTAAAGCTTGGGAGAATGAGACACAGAAAGAGGTAATCACTTCCTCAGAGTCTCATCACAGGTTTTAAGAAAGGTGAGCATCATTTTGTCTTTTCAAATCTAGAGAGGATGCAACAATGGGTAGACCACTTGATACTAACCGCCTTAGTGTATTGCAGGAGTTACTTGTCAATGATGATATCTGGTTCTTAGACTTTGGAAGAGAGGGATAAAGCCCTTTCATGTCTATTTCATGTCCACCATGAATGCCTATTTTTCCAACTCTTAAAAACAAGTTTCTGCTTGCTGCTCTCCAAACCCTATCTATATCTATATTATATCTATATCTATATCTGTACACATATATTTTTTTCCTTTATATACCTCTATTTGAAGGATAGTCAGGGTTCCAGTTTTATCTTGAGAAACATGTTTGGTGTGTTTTCTCCCTTCTCTTGCTACCCGGTAATTTCCTTCTCTTTGAGAAAACTGTCCTATGGGTTTGACTTCTCTCATTTCTGCTTCAGGGCTCTCTGACAAAATTCACAGTCTTGTGCTCTGGCATATCTGATCTGAGAAGTGCAGAATGAATATTTCTTCTCTAAAATATATCCTGCTTTTACCACCTGAAGCTATATGTATTGCATCCGCCTGGTAAGGCCTTGTCAGGAAAAATTTGCATCTCTTTTGGTATCAAGAGAGTAAATTATATTAGAGTGGGACCACCTTTATTAACAAGGATTAGTTTCTCCAATTAGTTGATTTAAAGCATTTACGGAAATCAATTGATGCAGCTGATAAAAATCATAGTAAATAGTGTCCACGTTTCCTTTCAATTTATAAATTCTAATTCTAATGCAATGCACTTAAAAAATGAATACTTTTTTACATTTCTCTTGCTACCCCTATTGTCCAAAACATTAGTGATGGAGACTGTTGACATCATTAGAGCTGCCTCTGTGTACTGGGCACTTACTATATGCCCAGACAACAGAGTAGGGACTTTCACATGTATTATCCTGTTTTATCCTTACTGTCTGAATAGATCATAAAACTGGGGCTCAGAGAGGTTTAGGGAACCTGCCCAAGGTAACAGCTTGTGGTCATGTCCAGCTTGAACCATCACAGCTGCTTACTAGCAGTTTCTTCCCTTCCTGTCTCCTTGTTTCTCTGCCATCCAGTGAACAGGCTTAGAACTGCTTCTTTGCTCAACAGCCTACAATGCTTACCATTTGTTGAATCTTTTCTGTGTGAACCAGACAGGTGTCTGGTGTTTTTTAAAACATGAACTCAGTCTTCATCACCATCCTGCAAGGCGATTGACTCTTTCCTCATTTTGCAGATGAGATGAAAAGATCAGTGAGCACTTTCCTAAGCTAATAATTGGCAAAATCTTATCTCTTCACCCCAAGACCCAGTCATATAAGGTCTCAAACTTTCATTCTAGCATTTGGGAAGGCTTCTTCCATCGCTTCCCTGTGTGGACACCAGCTTAGCACATTGGCCCAACTTGCCTCCCCCATCTATAATTTGCTTTTTCATCTCTGCCTCAATCTCTATCTCTTCCCTATCCCTGAAATCTTTGGCTTCTGTTCACCCTTGTGTGTTTCTACTATACTTTAGGATCCAACTTCACATCCTGGCTACAGGAGTCCTTTCCTAATTTCACGACACAAATAAGAATTTCCTCCCTCACATCTTTAAGGGCAGGGAGATTGCACCCATGGCATTTGTACACTGTTATCTCTTCCAAGTGTTACATGCACTCAGGCATTAATATGTAATACATGGAATATATGCAAAACTACATTCAAGAACTTTTGTGCTCAGTAAACTTCATAAGGCTGGGAAAATACATTCCGGAAAAAGTAACATCATCACCAGATAAATAACTTCAATTCAGAAATAAAAGGCAAAGCCTCTTCACTTTTTTTTTTTATTTTTGCTTTTTAGGGCCACACTTGTGGCATATGGAGGTTTCCAGGCTAGGGGTCAAATCAGAGCTGTAGCCACCAGCCTACATCACAGCCATGGCAATGTGGTATTCAAGCCACATCTGTAATCTACACCACAGCTCATGGCAATTCCACATCCTTAACCCGTTGAGTGAGGCTGGGAATCAAACCCACAATCTCATGTTCCTAGTAGAATTCATTTCTGCTGTGCCGCAATGGGAACTCCTCCCTCTCCTTTCTAACTCCTAACCCTCTTTATCTTCTGCCTCTCTTGCTTCTGTGCTGTGGCTCAGTGAGCCTTAAAGTCATTGCCTGGGATGAGATTGTCGATTTGGTTCTATATGCTATTACTGTAGTGTGTATGGCCAGGAAGCTTTGGCAACAAAGAGATCCACACACACCCCAGAGGTGATATTGAGAATAGTATCTGATCAGGTTAGTTTTTCTGTAAAAATGTTTAAAATATAAATAAATTTCTTCAAAAAATTCCTAATCGTTAATTTGTTGTGTGTGTTTTTAAAAAGTTATGTTACAAAGAAAGCTTAAAGAGAAAAATTCTACCAGATACATCAGACACCGGTTCATGACAATCTTCAATTAAATTCAAGAAATACATGAACAGGAGTTCCCTTCATGGCTCAGTGGTTAACGAATCCGACTAGGAACCAAGAGGTTGCAGGTTCGATCCCTGGCCTTGCTCAGTGGGTTAAGAATCCGGCGTTGCCGTGAGCTGTGGTGAAGGTTGCAGACGCAGCTCGGATCCTGTGTTGCTGTGGCTACGGTGTAGGCCGGTGGCTACAGATTAGACTCCTAGCCTGGGAACCTCCATATGCCGTGTATGGCCCTAAAATGACAAAAGGCAAAAAAAAAAAAAGAAAATACATGAACATGTTCTTGTCAAAAATTCAAACAATTACAGGTCACAGTAGAGTCTCCCTTTGACAATTATCCTCATTCAATTCTAACTCTTTCCAGAAGTAATCACTATTATACTATGTGCCCTTCAGCATTTTATGTATATTTGTTTCTCATATTTTTGCCTGTCCGTACTTAATGTCATCAAACTTTCTGTCAGCTTATTGGGTAAAAAGTTTTATATCTGTTTTAACTTGATTTTTTCCAATTACTAGTGAAATAAATCAGTCTTTCTTTTTTTTAGTTTTAATTTTTATTTTTCCATTACACCCAGCTACACAGCGTGGTGACAGGGTTACACATACATATATGGATTCACCACAAGTGGTTAGACATAGTTCCCAGTGCTATACAGTAGGATCTCCTTGCTTTTCCAGGCCAGAGGCAACCGTCTACAACTATTAACCCCAGACCTCCCTACCATCCCACTCCCTCCCCACCCTTTAGGCAACCACAGGTCTGTTCTCCAAGTCCTTGATTTTCTTTTCTGCATAAAGCTTCATTTGTGCAGTATACTAGATTCCAGTTATTAGTAATATCATATGGTATCTGTCTTTCTCCTTCTGACTTACTTCACTCAGTATGAGGGTCTCTAATTCCATCCATGTTGCTGCAAATGACATTATTTTATTGTTTTCTTTTTTAATTATAGTTGATTTATAGTACTGTGTCAAATTTTGGTGTACAGGATAGTGACCCAGCCATACACACATTACTATATAATATGTATATATATTGTTATATACACATTATTCTTATATACATATTATTATTCTCATACTATCTTGCATCGTGTTCTGTCCCAAGAAATTTGATATAGTTCCTTGTGCTCTAGAGTAGGACCTCATTGCTTATCCATCCTTTTTGTTTTAATTTTTAATACAGTTGGTTTACAATGTTCTATCCCAGGAGATTTGATATACCTCCCTGTGTTGTATAGCAGGACCTCATTGCTTATCCATTCTAAATGCAGTAGTCTGCTTCTTCCAACCCCAAACTCCCTGTCCATCCCACTTCCTGCCCCCTGCTCTTTAGCAATCACAAGTCAGTTCTCTGTGTCTGTGAGTCTTTTTCTGTTTTACAGATAGGTTCATTTGTACCATATTTTATATTTCACATATAAGTGATATCATATGGTATTTGCCTTTCTCTTTCTTACTTTCTTCACTTAGTATGAGAATCTCTAGTTGCATCCATGTTGCTGCAAATGATACTATTTCCATTCTCTTTATGGCCGAGTAATATATATATATATATATATATATATATATATATATATATATATCACATCTTCTTAATCCTGTCATCTGCCAATGGACATTTATGTTGTTCCATGCCTTGGTTATTGTGAATAGTGCTGTGATGAACATATGGGTGTATGTGTCTTTTTGAATTATAATTTGGCCAGATATATGCCCAGGAGTGGGATTGCTGGATCACATGCTAATTTTATATTTAGTTTTCTGAGGAACGCCCATACTGTCTTCCATGGTGGTTGGGCCAATTTACATTCCCACCAGCACCACAGATGGGTTTCCTTTTCTCCACAGCCTCTCCAGCATTTGTTACTCGTAGACTTGTTAATGATGACCATTATGGCTGGTGTGAGGTGGTACCTCATTGTAGTTCTGATTTTTCATTTCTCTAATAACCCGATTACTAAGGTTGATGAGTTCCCATCATGGCTCAGTGGTAATGAACCCGACTAGTAACCATGAGGATGTGGGTTCAGGCCTTGCTTAGTGGGTTAAGGATCTGGCATTGCCATGAGTTGTGGTGTAGGTTGCAGAAACACCTTGGATCCCAGGTTGCTGTGGCTGTGGTGTAGACTGGCAGCTGCAGCTTCAATTCAACCCCTAGCCCGGGGAACTTCCATATGCCATGGGTTGGCCCTAGAAAAATTAGTGATATTGAGTCTTTCTCAGTGTTTATTAGAATTTTATTTCCTGAGAATTGATGCTTATTTTACTTATTCTTTTTCTTATTGATTTGTTGTATTCTTTTTTAAATGATTTTATTTATTCTTTAAATTTTTTATTAGTTTTGGTTGTTTTACAATGTTTCTTCCATTTCTGTTGTACAGTAAAATGACCCAATCACACACAGCTCCCTGTGCTGTACAGTAGGACACCATTGCCCATCCATTACAAATATAATGGTCTGTACCCACCAACCCCACACTTCCTGTCCATCCCACTCCCTCCCCTGGCAACCACAAGTCAGCTCTCCATGTCCGTGATTTGCTTCTGCTTTGTAGGTAGGATCATCTGTGCCTTATGTTAGATTCCACATATAAGTGATATCATGAAGTATTTATCTTTCTCTTTCTGATGTACCTCACTTAGTATGAGAATCTCTAGTATCATCCATGTTGCCACAAGTGACATTATTTTGTCCTTTTTATGGATGAGTAGTATTCCACTGTATATGTACCACAACTTCTTAATCCATTCATCTTTACACTTTTTGAACAAGAAAATTATATGAATTATTTTCTAATATATTTTATAATACATTATGCTGTACACATTTGTTATTCTCTGTCTTCATTATTATTCCATATTCAATGCACTCTTTCCTTCTTCCAGGTCATAAATACATTCTCCCATATTTCTTCTATAATGTTATGCCTCCCAATTCAGTTCTTTAAGCTTCTATCAATTTACATTCATATATAGTATGGTTAAGGATATAATTTTTTTCTCAACACAGGTTAGCAATTGTCCTAAATCATTTATTGAGTACATCTCTTTTCTCACATAATTTATACTGTATTATTTAAATCAGAATATAAGTTTTTACATACTTAAGGCCTATTATGAACATATTTTGTTCTTTTGCTCAATTTTCCTATTCCTGTACCAATACCAGACTCTATATTTTGATAAAAGATGAGGCACTTTCATTTTTCACTCTGCTCTGTTATAAGTTGTTTTATTTTTTGGTTCTTTGTTCAGCAAATATCTGTTAAGAATTTACAACATGCTGTGTATGAATATTGGTTTTCACTTTATTAATTCCCATGACAAATGCTGTCGGTTATCATTTCAGCCTTATATTTATATTTTTTTAGAGCATATATGGTCTCAAATGTAAAATTTAGGAGGCACAAAATCATACACCATAAAGACATTTTTCTACTCAGATTTCTACCCTAGATTCTTTATTCTGGGGCAGTTACTAGTTCTTTATGTTTTATTCCAGAAATTTATCTATATATGTATGTATTATGTATCCATATAATATATGTAGGTATCAATATGTGTATGTTTACACACATATTATATATATGTAAAAGGTAGCATATAAAAGAACTTTATACATTATATGATACATCATGTGATATGTAGTATAGTATAATTATATGATTATGACATGTAATTTATATACTAATATGTAACACACAATCATGGCATGTAATTATATAATATGCAATATAACACGATACACGTACAATTGCACTGTATAGGATGCTCTGTACTGCGCTTTTTTCACTGAACAACATACTCTGGGGGAAATCTATGTCAACAAAAAACCAACTTTATTCTTGGCATATTATCCCATTGTTTATTCAAATTTTCCTCTATTGATAGACACTTAGACTGTTTGTATTTTTTTCAGTTATAAGTAAATCTACACCACACCCTCTTGTCTGTGCATCATTTCACAAATGTGCACATATATTTGTTAGATGAAATCCTACAAGTAAAACTGCTTAGTCAGAAGGTATTTTTCCTTAAAAAAAACCCTCCATCCTCTGAATGCTCCTTTTTCTAGGCCATATTATTCCTTTTCATGTTTTTTTTTTTTGTCTTTTTGCCTTATCTAGAGCCGCATCCGCGGCATATGGAGGTTCCCAGGCTAGGGGTCTAACAGGAGCTGTAGCCGCCGGCCTTCGCCACAGCCACAGCAACGCGGGATCCGAGCCGCATCTGTGACCTACACCACAGCTCACGGCAACGCCGGATCCTTAACCCACTGAGCGAGGCCAGGGATCGAACCCACAACCTCATGGTTCCTAGTCGGATTCGTTAACCACTAAGCCACAACGGGAACTCCTCTTTTTCATATTTATCATATCTTTCCTTATTTCATTTTATGTTTATAAAATTTTAACATTTTTGTTTTCCTTAAAAGTCCTTTTTTCATCCATTTTGCTTTGTCAATTTTCTTTCCTTTCTTTGAGGGTGGAAGATTTTTTTTTATGTCTGCTGACCCTCAGTTTCCTGTTCATATTAAAACGTGGGACAACAAGAAATAGAGTACTCTAGGCTTGTGGGTGGGACATGTCAATTGTGATTTCACGTAGGGTGAAATGACTGGATTTTTCTGTGAAACTTCCAATGTCATTATCTTTAGATGTTTCCTGAACTTGTCAGAATCTTGGATTGAGGAGAGGATCATCCATTTTCCTGCCTGGAGGGAATAAATCTGGGTCCTGGGAGCTGAGTGGGAGGCCATGCCAATCACCCCGATTTCTTCACATGGGGTTTCACAGCACCCTCACCTCCACTGGGCCTTCCCCTGAGCTTGCATTCTTGGCTTCCCCTTCCCTGCGGAATTATTATGCTTTCTGCCAGGATGAGAGATGGGCATGGCTCATGTGTATGGAGTCAGAAGGGAACTGTGCTTTTTTAAAAGACTTTCAGGTAATCTTCGTTTTCAGTCTTACTCTCATCCTGATTTACAAAGTCAGTCTTCCTCTTATTCTGACTTTCTTAGGTCTGCAAGTTTTTATCACCTACCCATTTGTTTCCAGGTTCTAAAACCTTTGCTTTCTTCTCTCTTGTTCTCAGTTTATCTGTGGTTACTCTCTTTCTAATGGAGGAAATAGATATTGGATGTGCTCAATTGGCCATTGTTTCACAGCTACACCCATGGCATATAGAAGTTCCCAGGCTAGGGGTCAAATTAGAGATGCAACTGCTGGCCTACTCTGCAGCCCCAACAACCCTGGATCTGAGCCATATCTGCAACCTACACTGCAGCTTGTGGCAATGATGGATCCTTAGCCCACTGAGTAAGGTCAGAGATCAAATCCACATCCTCATGGACACTATGTCAGGTTTGTAACCCACTGAACTGCAACAGAACTCCCAATCTGCCATTTTAACCCAGAAGTTTAGTTTCAGGATCCTCTTGAGGATATTATATAATTTTCCTTGGCCTACTGAGATGGAGAACTGTAGGGTTATTCCTAATGTACATCCTCTCTTCTCTCCCTGCCATCAAGACAGATTTCTTCCTGTAAATACAGCTCATCTTTGTTCAGTTCCTTCTCCTCTGGTCCTTGGGATAAGCTGCACCCCCAAGAAGTTCCTTATAACATTTTCTAGATTCTTTTGGCACAAACTGGCAACTTTGTTGTTGCCCCTATATTTGGAGATGTTACTTGATCTCCTTACTGCTTTGGGGCTAACTCCATGCTGTCATTTCCAAACTGCAAGTGTCCTATGGGATGTTAATTGGGACCACATGGATTTTATAGATTAATTTTATGGAGAATTTACATCTTTACACTGTTGAGCTTATGTCTCTAAGAACATGTAGAGATTTCTTCAGGCCTTCTTTTATGACTTTCAGCATGGTTTATAATTTTTAGCACTAGGGCTTGGCATTAGATAGTTTTTTTTTTTACAGGTGCTGTTGTGAATAAAATATATTCTTCTAGTACTTTTATGAATTGGTTAATTATATTATATGAGAAAGTGGCACAGTTTCAGATGTTGATCTATATACTATAACTTTGATTTAAAACTCAATTACATTTCCATATTCCTTATAGAAAATGTGTATGACACAATGAAATTGGGAGAAAATAACTCAATTCCACTACATAGAGGGAACTACACTGTTAATATCATGGCACATTTTCTCCCAGTCTTTAAAAATACGTAAAAATATTCAATATAATTTTTTGTTCAGTACCTACTAAAATGTCATAAATATTCCATTGACTATATATTAAAATTATTATACTAAAATTATCCTTTGATTCTACCATGTGTTTTTCTTTTTGGATTGTATTCAGTTTCTTTTTTACTAACTTCTTAAGAAATACTTTAAGTTTTTATGACTGAGAACAAAATCTCCCTTTATCTCAGCTTTCCCACTTGTGAATGCTGATAACAATCTTTCAAGGCAGTTATGAGGATTAAATGTGAGGATGTGACATCATGGTGGCTGGCACATGAGAAATGCTCAAGTAATGTCAAATATCATCATTTCTGTACTACTAGACATTACTTATGTTGTTACATTCAATCTTTATTATCACTTTATGAGATAGTTGCTATTCAAATTTAAGATGATAAAACTGAGGTCCAGAAAGGGTTATCTAAGTGCCCATTCCACACAGTTAGTAAATGTCTTTTCTATTTAGTACTTTCACCTGAAAAACAAACCCTTAAGAGAGACTGGCCTAGAGCTTTGCCGGAGAAGCCACTCTCTGGGCTTGGAGAACAGACCAATTCTAGTAGAGGCAGAAGCAGTACCCAATCTAGCAAAAGTAGCTTAAAATTTGCTTCAACTACATTCAGAGATACATGGAAGTTAAAGCAACAACATCAGCCCACATGCTTGTTAGGACTCTTTCTCTTAAGAGGATATGCCTGTTATTCTGAATCAAATATCATTTAAAGACGGCAAAGCTTTGGAGAAAGTATTAATGGCCTCAGTATTATGTGCTAAACATCAGCTTCATGCTTCCAGATCCCAGCCCTCTGCCTGGCCCATCCCTCTGCAAGAACAATGGCCTTGGTGCGAAACCAGACCCTCATCTCTCACTTCATCCTCCTGGGACTCTTCACCCACTCACCCCTGCACCTCCTTCTCTTCTCCATCATCATGGTCATGTTCCTGGTGGCCCTCTCCGGCAATGGGCTCATGATCCTCCTCATCAAGATCGACTCTCGCCTGCACAGCCCCATGTACTTCTTCCTCAGCTGGCTGTCACTCATGGACCTCATGCTCATCTCTACCATTGTGCCACGGATGGCCATTGACTTCCTCTTGGGCCGTGGTTCTATCTCCTTTACAGGCTGTGGCCTCCAGATCCTCTTCTTCCTCACCCTTCTTGGGGATGAGTGCTTCCTGTTGGCTTTCATGGCCTATGATCGCTATGTGGCCATCAGCAACCCACTGAGGTACTCAGTGGTCATGAGCCGCCATGTCTGCTGGTTCATGGTGGCAGGGTCTTGGCTCTTTGGCCTGGTGGATGGGCTGATCCAGGCTGTCTTTACACTGAGGTTCCCTTACTGTGGCTCCCAGGAAATCGATCACTTCTTCTGTGAGGTCCCTGCAGTGCTCAAGCTGGCCTGTGCTGACACTTCCCTCTATGAGACTATGATCTATGTATGCTGTGTCCTCATGCTGCTGCTGCCTTTTTCTGTCATTTCTGCCTCCTACCTGCGAATACTCTTGACTGTGCTCCATATGCGTTCTGCTGAAGGTCGGCAGAAGGCCTTTGCCACCTGCTCCTCCCACATGGCAGTGGTGTCTCTCTTCTATGGGGCTGCCATGATCACCTACATGAGGCCTCAGGCCTATCACTCATCCAAACAGGACAAGGTGGTCTCTGCCTTCTATACCATGATCACCCCTATGCTCAACCCACTCATCTATAGCCTGAGGAACAAGGAAGTTGCTGGTGCTCTCAGGAAACTACTGGGAAACTATATGTGTCGTGCCAGGTAGAATTTGGTTGGTTCTGGGACCAGCTGATGTATGCTCTGAGACCAGGCAGCCTGGCCTAACCAACAGCAGTGTGATTTTAGGATATATGAAAATGCCTTACTGAAAATAAAGGTCATTCTCTGACTAGGGTTATTCAGATTTGCACATTATTTCAAACTATCATGTTTATGATAGTGTATGCAACTTGTGCAATAAAATCAGGTGACCACACTATGGATTCAGGCATTCCCCACCCATCCAAGGAAAAGCATGGCCTAAGGCAAGAAGCATTTTCTCAGACATAGGCAATTTCTTGAGCAGGACACTGCCAACTCTCCCAGCAACTATGGGTTGAAGGATCTGTGTCTCCTATTCTTGTAAACATATTTGCCTGATTTTATTGGACATTTTTACAAATGCAGTCTTGGTGAAACAAACCTACTCTCATTCATTTACATATTTTCTGAATTCACTTTTGTACTAAAAGAGCAGAGCTGAGAGTTGTGACACAGATCATAGGGCTTGCAAAGCCTAAAAAAAATGTACTATCTGGTCACTTAGTTTGCCAGTCTCTGTTTTACTTCACTATTCTTTTTTCCCTTTCTGCCGTGTCCAAGATGCTCTTAATTGCATCCAATGATTTCTAGACATTGCATTTTTCAGGTCTAGAATTTCAATTTTGTTTTTTCTTTGGGATTCCATTTCTCTGCCACAAATCTCAGTCTTTGCACTCAATCTCATACTCTCATCCTCTACATTGTTTATCTTATTCACAATTCTAAAAGTTCTTTTCTTCTGTTTCTAAACCTGGACCATCTATGCGTTTGCATGCATTGATGGTGTTTTATCGTGGCAGGTCACAATTTTTTACCTTGTCTTCCTGAATGCTTTATAATTTCTGATTTTATGCTGGACATTTTGAATAAAAACACTGGAGACTGAAATAGATTTTTTTTTCTGTTTTACCAGCAAGGTAATGCCTTTTCTTTTGTCAGGCAGCTTAATAAGGTGCTGCTAATTTAGAACCCACTTTTAGTAGAGGTGAGTTGGGGCTTATCAAATTTCTTTTTTTTTTTTATTTTTATGGCCTTGCCTGCAGCATATAAAGGTTCCCAGCCCAAGAGTTGAATCAGAGCTGCAGCCACAGCCAACACCACAGCCATGGCAACACCAGATCTGAGCCACATCTGTGACCTACACCCCAGTTTGCACAATGCCAGATCCTTAACTTGTTAAGCCAGGCCAGGGATTGAACCCACATCCTCACAGAGACAACATTGGATTTTTAATCCACTAAGCCACAAAGGGAACTCCCAGGGAAAGGTTTTTAAAGACAGTGTGAGTCTGGTGTATTTTTCGGAGCCAGGTCTATGGGGAGTGAACTTTGTCTCGAAACCATTTCATTAATTTTGACTTCCTCTTTGGGATGGAACGTCTGTCTATTCCCTGGGTTCATTATAAGCTGAGTTGGGTCTCCCAGGATATTTGTTCTGCAACCAGGAGTGTAAACCTGTGACATGAGCTCATCAGTTTTGTAAGAAGCAGAAGAATGTCTTGGATGTTAGTTCTATACATTTTTATTTGGAGCCATGGAGTTGGAGGAGAGTCTGCGTGTAAACCTTTCCCAGGCTACCGCTTGCTCATGCATTGCCCTGAGGACTAGATATTTTCATACTTCTTGGGTCTGATTCATCCGTGAGATTTGCAGGCTAGTGTGGAAGGTAAACTGTGGTGAAAGGAACTGGAATGTTGGTGCCAAAGAGGGTGAGAGAAGACCTAACAGATAAAGACTAATTAAGTGACCGGGAAATGGTGAAGTTAGTTTGACTTCAGGCTCCAGCCTAGAGAGGGTCAGGCTGGACAGAGAGATACTTCCTTGCTGTCAAGTGACAAAGGTTGTCAGTATCAGAGCCCATAAAGACGGTCATCTTATTTTCCTTAGGCAAAAATTTATGATTGATCATTTGTTCTCCCATCCCCAAACTGAGTTCCAAAGTCAGCAGGCAAATGTGCTGGTCCCTTGACATCCATGTGGTATGTATGTATGCCCACATCACCGTGATTCCTGCCTGTACTGATCTTAAATCTACGCCTCTGAGCTCCTCCGGCTCCATTTGCCGGCATGTCTCTGTCACTAGCTATGTATGTCCTAGGATTTCTGCCTCTGATGCCATGATTTTATGACTCCAGAAATATAATGAAAACAAAATCTCCTCTCTACCCTGAATACCTCCCCACAAAGGAAAAAGCAAAAGGAAACCGTTTTATTTTTGAATAAGCATTAAATGAGAACGTGATGTGCATCGCAGGTAATCTACTGCAAGACTGTAAAGACAGAAGGAATATCACTCTTTTGCAGAGCCAGACAGTGACCACCCATAACACAACTTGTTCTCAAAATAAACAGTAATTAGTCCCCAAGTAAAAGGACTTGACAGCACCATTTATCTCGCAGAGCCCACCCTAGATTCATGTGGTAATTGGAATGACTATTTTAGTTAGCTGGTTTTAACCACAGGAGATCCAAATGTCTCACACTCTGACCAGAGAGCATTCTGCAACCTGCAGCAAGCTGTCTGCTGAAGTTAAGTTCCTGCCCTCCCACAGAGCTGGGCAAGTAGGGGCTTTATCTTCCTTGAAGATCATAATTTTAAAAGATGGATCTCAAGTCTTTGACAAGGATAGTCCTGGGTTGGGAAGCCGACTAGAAGGTTATTTCACTTTTTTAAATGTTTGTGTGCATTTCAGAGACAAATACCTTACCAATTTTATGAGTCAAATGCTCTGAGAAATGGGGAGGGGGAGAATTTAAGTTTCCTGTTTTTAATAGTATTTATCTGTACACCTGATACATCCGTTCCCTCTAGCTTTATTTATTTACTTACTTAATTCCTTATAGCTATTCACTTTAAAATGCCTTCCTCTCCTTCCCTTGCACTATATAGGCCTCTTCTCTGGGGGCCGAGGGCCCTTGCTCATGGTCTTTCAAAGGAAATAAGGATCAAATTGTGTTTCACAACCACTGAAGGCAACTGAGAGGAAATGGATTTTGCGCGGCAGGGGGAAGGAATGGCGCTAAGGCAAAGGCTGGGCAGTGTCCCTTAGAAGAAACAGTAGGTAGTTTCCGTGTATGCTGGAGATGCCAGGTAAGTCATTTTCTTTTTATGCTTGCTCATTTATTTTTTTCTCAGGATCAAGGCCATGGACATCTGGAACCACACCTCCCTATCGGATTTCATCCTTTTGGGTCTGTTCAGCTACTCAACCTATGAATTCTTCCTTTTCTCCCTTGTCCTACTGGCCTCTGCTACTGCCCTGACTGGAAACACCCTCTTCCTACTG
>PVHT021183506.1:5569196-5619059 GCA_004024745.2 Catagonus wagneri | reverse complement strand
CTCTGCCAGGACACCAGCAGGAGACCGAGCCACCTCCGTCTTCTACACTATCCTCGCTCCAGTGCTCAACCCACTCATTTACAGCCTAAGAAACAGAGACGTCATGAGGGCCCTGAAGAAAGTGCTGGGCCGATGGGGAATGTAGACATGCCCACACTCCTGGGGCTTCCTCCCTTGTTCTGCTCCTTCCCCTGCAAACATGGTTTCTCCTGTGCCTCATCTTCCTCCTCGCTACTCACGTAACCCCTCTAGCTGGTTGAGGAAAGCTGTGAGCAGTTTGGGGTGGAAGATGAACAGCTAACAGATGATAAGCGACGAGTTCCAAGATGAATCTTTTCTCCACTGAGCACCCCTACTTCCATCCAACGAAGGTCCCCAAATACATTATTTACCTTTTCCCCAGAATTTCCAGGGCTTTCTTTCTTTTGAATTGTGTGTTGAAGTGAGTGCGGAATGAGAACTGACTGAAAACTCAATTTCCCAGTGAAATGTGGTGCAAAGGTCAGAACTGGAGTCTGACATATATGAGCTGTGTGACTTTGGAGAAGGTTGCTTCATTCTTTGGGCTTCACTTTATCCTTTGCACCATCATCACTACCAGCAAAGTAAGTCCAACATTTCCTGATATTAACTAGTAGTTGCTTACAGTAACAGAAACTCCATTTCAATGTGTCTTATGTTATTAAACAATGTAAGGAGTTTTGTGCCTTCTTCAAATTGTACATTAAGTGTTGAAGTATAATATCTCAAAGAAAAACAGTGAGAACATTTTTATGGTCTTTCATTGCCAGTATAACACTGCAGAAGGAACAGAAGACAAAAGATGTCACTCTATGCAATCAGAGAATTTGGGGATCCTACTGATTCTTTTTTTTTTTTGCATCCATGTAATCATTTTTTTAATTTTAATTTTAATTTTTCCATTATACCCAGCTGTACAGTGTGGTGACAGGGTTACACATACATATATGGATTTATCACAAGTGGTTAGATATAGCACTGGGAACTATAACTGTATCTATTGATTCCTGATCGTTGAGACCAAAGTGGAATGTGAGTGATGTGCAGATAAGACTCCAGCAGGATCTGTCTTCTACAGGTTTTCATCACAGGGGCTCTAGAGGGATTTGAAAAATAATCACTTCAGCCGTGTTTTCTACAAACATCTATCTCCCTGAACACACCAGACCAAAAAGCTCCCCTTAATCATTCAGTCGTACTGCTCCCACGGTATCTTCACTCATATCCTGAGATCCTGTGGGTTGCAGAGCACCGAGTGTCTCTGCACACACAGTGGCGAAGGCGAGCACTTGGTCCAGCCTGGAGAGTTCAGAGTCTGGTTACTGATACGAAGCATGCCAGGCAGAAGGGACAGCTGAGCAAAGGCTGAGGACAGTGTTCTAGAACAGAAAGAGTCAGGGGGAGAGTAGGGAGAGCCGCTCGGAAAACAGGGCCTACATCTCACAGGGCTTCAACTGGCTAGTGTGAGGAGGTAGGGCTTTGCCCTTTTTGGTAGAACGACCCTGGCAGTTCTGTAGAGTGCGCCACAAGACTCCTGCAGTGGTTCATAGGAGAAATAATAGCACTTGGAGCAGAGTAGATATAGAGAATGTAGCAGAATTGGGCAGGTTCTGGAAACATTTTTGAAGGCCAGCATTTTCTGTGTTACAGTGGAGCTAATTTTACTAGCGCACATGGTTTTAGGAGGGATAAAATGAGAGACTGCACTTAATCTGCTTTGTACTATGAGCTCTTTATTAGCTCTTTCTATTTTTTTTTTTTTTAAGAGCTGCATCCGCAGCATATGGAATTTCCCGGGCTAGGGGTCGAATCAGACCTGCAGCTGCTGGCCTATTCCACAGCTACAGCAGTGCCAGATCCAAACCTCATCTGCAACCTACACCACAGCTCACAGCAATTCCGGATCCTTAACTTGCTGAGCAGGACCAGGGATCAAACCTGCAACCTCATAGATACTAGTCAGGTTCATAATCTGCTGAGCCACATGGCAACTCCAACTCTTTCTATTAAGATGCATATATACTTGAGTAATCAGCACATCTTAAAAAATGACAGACCATTGTATGCCATTAAGGAAGCCAATTTTCAAACAATTCTCTACCATATCAATGATTTTGGGGGTGGATGCACTATGGATGTTGTCCAACATTCATTTTGGAAACGTTCTGAATCCTGTCCAGGAAGGGTGCTCTTCCACGTCCATCTAAACCTCCAAACTTTGTTCTATTTCCCAGGAGTAAAATCCCATATATCTTTCCCAGGGGCCTGAGGCAGTACAGCCTGGACTGGGCCCTCCTCCCATTGTTCTCAGCCTCAAGAGCACAGGCCACTCCCACCCTAGGTCTCCTCCTGTGCTATCTGGGGCTAGGGAAGGGGGCCAGCGCTGGTGGGTAGGAGCTACTGAGGCTTCCAACCTCTGTCTAGGACTAGAACTCCAGTGTGCCTACAAGATAGATGGTTGGATGAGGGATGTCAGGTGCCTTGAAGGAGGCAAATTTATCTCCAGTGCCAAGGCCAGGCAAGGAGCAGGGCAGGTAGTTCTCCCACAGGAGGTGCCCTCTGGCTCAGTTAGGGGGTGGGGGTGGAGAACTAGGGTGGGGTCTCTGACTCCTCCTCCATGCAATGCTGAACTTTGCCCAGCTTGTGAGCATTTGGGGGCTTCCACTTCTGACCTCCACTGCAGTTTCACCATAGGATGATATTCCCTTGGATAGAGAGGCTTGGGTATTTATTTATGGGTGATTTGGTGGAGCTTAAAGTATCAAGTGGTTTCCAGGCACCAAGAATCATGGGAAACTCCTTAATATTCCTTGTCTGATATCACCTTGGTCTTGGTAGTGGAGAATGGATGATCAAGACCTGATCGAGACCATGGAATGGTAAAAATCTGGGTTTTCCATGTTCCTCATTTCATTCCTGCTATGTTTTCCAAATATAAGTCAAGACTAATTTTTTTTGCAGTTGTTTATGATATCCATAAGTGTGGATTTGGGGGCATTTTTCCTGCTTCGTATTCTCTAAGCTTCTTTGATCTCCACCTGCTTTGGTATCCTACATTAATTTAGGGAAATTCTTGGTCGTTATTTCTTCCATTGTTTCTTGCATATTTTTCTTCTCCTGGTATTCCCGTTATGAGTGTGTTACACCTTTTGTGGTTGTCTCACAGTTCTGGATAGTCTGTCCTTTTCTTCTGTCTTTTTTGTCATACTTTTCAGTTTTTGAAGTCCCCACCCCCTTTTTTTTTCCTTCACTCATGCTATGTGGAATTTCCTCGTGGTATGTGGAGTTCAGCCAGGGATTAAACCCACACAGCAGTTGCTACCTGTACTACAGCTGAGGCAATGCCAGATCCTTAACCTGCTGCAGCAAAGGGGAACTTCCTCAGTTTTTGAAGTTCCTCTTGCAATATCCTCAAGGTCAGAGATTCTTTCCTGAGCTGCATCCAGTCTATTAATGGGACCATCAAAGACATTCTTCCTTTCTGTTACAGTGTTTTTGAAACTTGGTGATTGCTTTCGATACTTAGAATCCCCATCTCTGCTCACACCTTACCCTTCTGTTGGCTCTTGCATACTGTCTACTTTTTTCCGTTAGCATCTTAATCGTAGCTGTTTTAAATCCCTGGTCTGATCATTCCAGCATCTCTGCCATGTCTGAGTCGGGTTCTGATCCTTGTTTTCTCTCTTCAAACTGTCTTTTTTACCTTTTGGTAGACCTTGCAATTTTTTATTGAAATCCACACATGATGTACTGAGAAAAAGAACTGCTTGTAAATAGGCCTTTAGTGATTTGCTGTTAAAGTGTGGGGGAGGAGAGGCATGTTATAATCCTATAATTAGGTCCTGGGCTTTCAGGGAGCCTATGTCTCTGAGCTATGTACTTCACCAGTGCTTCTGAAGGTTTTCCCACTCTTAGGTGGGGCTGGATGGCTAGAGGGGGTGGAGTTGGATAGTTCCCTTCTCCCCCAGGTTGGTGAGGGTCTGGAAAATTTTTCTCTTGAGGGCAGCCTTATGAAGAACAGATTGCATGGGTGTATTTCAAAGTGGCTACTTTTCTTGGATTTTTCTTGGTTTGTCACTTTGAGAAACTAATAGAGCTCCTGGAGATAAAACTCAAAAAAGTGTGGGCACCTCTATGACTGGAGCCCCTGGGGTTTTTAATTTCTACATTGAGCCCCCACAAGTTTGTCAATTAAAGTTGGGGTTTTCCAGAGTTCTCGTTGTGGTGCAGCAGTTAATGAATCCGACTAGGAACCATGAGGTTGTGGGTTTGATCCTTGGCCTTGTTCAGTGAATGAACAATCCAGCATTGCTGTGAGCTGTGGTGTAGATCACAGACGCGGCTTGGATCTGGCGTTGCCGTGCCGGCAGTTGTAGTTCGGATTCGACCCTTAGCTTGGGAACCTCCATATGCCATGGGTATGGCCCTAAAAAAAAAAAAGTTGGGGTTTTCCTACCCCTGCACTGGAACCTAAGGAGGTTTCTGCTTGTCAGGAGGTTTTGGGCTCCACTGAGATGTGATTCTCTGAATCTGCCTGTCTCTCCCATTTGGGAGGGCAGTGGTTTGCTCTGTGATCTTACTTCTCTGACAAATCTAATAGGAGTTGTTGATTTTTTTTTCAGTTTGTTCAGCTTCTTACTTTTTAGGATGGAGTGATGCCTTCTAAACCCCTGGAAACTGGAAGTTCGGCCCCAATCTCTCTACTCAGGGTAAGATATCAGCACCAAAGACTGCACTTCAGGAGGACCTGAGGGTGAGGTGAGCAGATCCATGGAATGGTCAGAGCATCAGGTGGACTTTGCCTTCCTTTAGGCTCTGCCTATAAAGGATTTTTGTCAGCACAAGTGTCTGAAGTGTATGGGGAGGAGGGTTGGAGGGACGGGTGTCCTAGGGGGTGGGTATCTTTATATCTGGGAGGCAAGTTTTTAAAAGTAGCTTCACATGTCCTTGTCTATTTTCTTTTTAAACATCACGGTTTCTAAAAGAGGTTGTTATCAGGAGGGGAGAATTCTTGCTACCCTCTCAATAGTTTAAACACCCAGCCCAGTGCCTGACATTAGAGGGTGAAATTGGAAAGTTTGTCAAATGGATGCTGAATCACATATGATGTCAGTGTTGGAATAGATGATAACTGAAGTATATTTTGAAAAACTAGAAATTAGAACCAAGAATAAGCAGGATGTGTTTCCTAGGAAAACACTCTCAGAATCTTCCTGCCAGAGGCCTCCGGTAATTGAACAAATTTGGTATATTCTTCTTTGCAGTGAGGAAGAGCCCACCCCACGGGTACTGCGGAGGATTTCAGTAGGAGGGTGTTAAAATGGACTTATTATGGAATTAGCACTCCTATTAGTGATTGGAGGAGTGTTGAGTGAAACAGGATATTGCTGGTCATTGCCTGATTTGGGGAAGTAGAGATGATTCTGTGATCAGGTATCATAATAATGTCTTATCCAGAAGAAGGACGAGTCTAAAGCTGTAAATGGTGAAAAACAGCAGTCGCTCACATTGACCCGGAGAGGGGTCCTTAGTATTTTGTGGTTTTGGCAGCGACCTTGTTTTTTCCTAAGCTTGGAAAAGATTATAGAGTACCTTGCTTTTTTTTCCTTTCATTCCAATATCAGATTGACTTTGGTGTTGTTCTGTGAAATTGTTTAGGTACAACAGGAAAACACCAAGGCCTAGCTGTAAGCTGGCTGATAGTGCCAGGAAGTTGTCAGAGGCTGCTTTTATCTTTCCTGGCATTTCTCCCAATAATGAATGTTAAAACAATATGTTTACTATTTAGAAGATAAACAGACCCCTTTATTCACGTCCCAAAGTAAAGAGTAAGAATTTAAAAGTAAGCAAACAAACTGAGGTGTGTGTTCATCCTCAACTGACAGAGAAAAGAACTTTCTAAATTTAAGAAAAAAATAAATTGATACTTACATATAAGTTCTATTAATAAAATCATGCATGATAGAGCAAACAGATAAATGATAAATTGATAACTTGTGTTAACTTTTGACCAAAAGAGAGATTGATACAAATATGTAGAGAGAACTACTAAACAGAGACATATGCTTTGATGGAAACATGGACAAAACCTCTGGACAGCACTTCATGGAAGAAATATAAATGGCCAATAAACCTGTCACTATGCTGTGCAGCTGGGTATGATGGAAAAAAAAGAGTAAAAAAAAGATGAAAAACTGGTATGTTTATTGATTATTTTTTAATTTGAGATACCTTCCACTTACAAAAATATTTCTGACTAAAAAACTAATTCTACCTGGAGATGGAGAGGGGATGGAGCTGGCTTGTGTTCTGATGGACCCCAGATCTAAAGCCCATCTGGGGTTTGCATTCATAACAAGCTCCCAGAAGATGCTACCATTCTCTGGAAATTATGAACGGAAGCACCAAACCACAGTAGCATGGGACTCACCCACAGCCATTTACAGATTACATTGCAGTTGGTGCAGACACCTTGAAATATTGTTTATGTTTTTCATCTCTTTGAAATTACATCATTTATTAGGCCTACCGCTATATCTCATTATTCACTGTATAATAAGTACATATTACTATTTGGTTGAACCATGTGGAATTAGGCCATTTTTTGATATAGAAAAATGGCCCACTTGAATAAAATTTGTTTTAATTTTTGATAACCATGTGCTAATATAATGGCTTTCTGTTGTACTACTATGCATTTTGAATGTATCCCAAACTTCTGAGAGGAGGTCTATGGTACATAAGGAGTTAAAACACCTTCTTTGGTGCAATGGTGCTCCTTGATTGCCCCTTACAGTCACCTACAAGTCTTAAATGCTTTTATCTGGGTCCCAACAAAGGGCTTTGGTTTTAATTGGTCTAGGGTAGGGCCAAGGCAACTTTTGAAGTATATTCATGTGGCGGGAGAAAGGAGATGTGGTATATGTATGCAATGGAATATCATTCAGCCATTAAAAGGAATGAAATATTCCCATTTGCAGTAACACGGATCAACCTAGAAATTATTACACCAAGTGAAGTCAGCCAAAGGCAAAATCATATGATATTGCTTATATGTGGAATCTAAAAAATAATGCAAATCAACTTATTTATAAATCGGAAGCCGACTCACAGACATAGAAAACAAACTTATGGTTACCAAAGGGGGAAGGGGAAGGGGGATAAATTAGGAGTATGAGATTAATAGATACATACCACTAAATGTAAAATAGATAAACACAAGGGTTTTTTCAATATCTTGTAATAACCTATAATGGAAAAGAATAGGAAGCTATATACCTGAAATAATTATTATAAATCTACTATAGTTAAACATAAAGTAAATAAATAAAAGGTATTCGTGTAATTCTGATGATCAGCTGAAGTTTGGAACCATTGCCTGTAATGACTTCTTCCCCACTCCCCTCAAATCCTGGGTCAGGGAGAACAAAGTAAAATGACCCACTAATTCATCTGAGAAAGCAGCAGAGTACAGTGTAGCCCTCTCTTTCCTGTTATCAAACTGGAGAAAGGCCCGGACACTCTCTAGGTCTTGATCAGTGACTGTACTTAAAATTCATCCATGGGAGTTCCCATTGTGGCTCAGCAGGTTAAGAACACGATATAGTGTCTGGGAGGGTTTGGGTTTGGTCCCTGGCCTCACTGAGTGGGTTGAGGATCTGGCATTGCTGCAAGCTGCAGCATAGGTCACAGAGAAGGCTCAGATCTGGCGTTGCTGTGGCTGTGGTGTAGGCTGGCAGCTACAACTCTGATTCGACCCCTAGCCTGGGAACTTCCACAAGCCACAGATGCGGCTATAAAAAAGAAAAAGAAAAAAAAATGTCACCCAGGATGCTTGTTGATGGAGGAGATTTGAGGGTCTGCCTCCAGAGGTAGGATATCAGGCAGGGAGTCAGGAAGTCATTTTCCAAAAAGCTGCCAGAAGATGGTGATGCAAATGAGCCACCCACATATGAAGAAGCACTGATTTGAGGTGCTATTCTCTCTCTCTTCGTGTTTAATTTGGTCCCCCTGCAAAGCCTGCCCCAGTGCCTTCTCAGTAATCACTTCTCACTCTCTCTTTAAAGCTGAGTCCCTCCCTTGGGAGCTCCTGTCGTGGCTCAGTGGTTAACGAATCCAACTAGGAACCATGAGGTCGCAGGTTCGATCCCTGGCCTCGCTCAGTGGGTTAAGGATCTGGTGTTGCCGTGAGCTGTGGTGTAGGTTGCAGACGCGGCTCGGATCCCGTGTTACTGTGGCTGTGGCGTAGGCCGGCGGCTACAGCTCCCATTAGACCCCTAGCCTGGGGACCTCCATATGCCACTAGTGCGGCCCAAGAAAAGGCAAAAAGACAAAAAAAAAAAAAAAAAGCTGTGTCCCTCCCGTGGCCATGCTGACTCAGTTGTCTCTCAACAGCTTTCTGCTGCCTCGGGGTGTGGGCTGCCTGGAGAAAGGAAAAGTAATAAATCCCAAGGGAAAAACCTCATTTACCACCTCTTCTAGTAAGAGCAAAGGAAGGTACAAAACGAAATTCTCCCATCATCTGACTTGTCCCTAGCCCACCTGGCCAGCTTCTTGTCCTTAGCCTCCAGCCCCTTCCATCTCCAGCCCTGGACCCAGTGATAACTCCACCCTCTTCCCTGAGGCCCTGTTTTCTGCCCTCTTTGACACTTCATGTCCCTGTTTCTTGGGGCCCGACAGTCCAGTGCATTGTTTTTCACCCTGCATTGCCAGTCAGTGACTTTAGTTTCTTCCACCTTTTTCTTACTTTCCGTTTTGTGGCTTCAGAGCCACGTTCCCCCTGCTGATTGGCAGGACAGGTGGGCGTCTTTTCTCAGTTATTTCTTGAAGCAGAAAAATGAGCAACAGAGCAGTAGAAGTGGGGAGGGGAGGTGTTGGGTACCACCCCTGGAGTTTGACATCCATCAGGTTTTAGCCTGACCTGGTCCTCGAGGAACTGCTGAGAGTGTTTTCTGCACTCCCAGAAAACATCGGGGACCTGTCCTGGGACCTCTGTTGAGCGCAGCTGCTCTTCAGCCTCACGTGTCCCTCCCCACCCAAACTCCTTGCCTACCCCATACCCAGCCCAACAGAACTGCTAGGAAACAGACTTGGACTCCAAACCTTCCCTGCCCGTGGACGTGCCCATCAGCCCATTGCTCGCCTCCCCTCAACAGCCTGATCGCCAGGCTTCGAAAATAGATCCACCTGAGTCAGAATCACCACGACCCCGTTCAACCTGAGGGTTCCAGGGCTCGTCTCCTGACCTCCAGATTCGGGGTGTGTTTGGGGATGGGGCTCATGGATCTGCATATATGACAAGCCCCTGGGCAGTTCCGAAGCATCCAAGGGTCAAGACCAGCTCCAGCACCACCTGCTGTGGGGGCTTCCAAAGCTCTGCCCACAATGCCTTTCCCTTACTTCACCTGGCCCAGGGCCTTTCTTACTCATTTGCCATTGTTTCCAGGTGTTTTTTTTGTAGCTTGGCCTTCTTGGGAATAGCATTCATCTCTGGTCTGCAGTGCCTGGTCCTTAGTGCGCTCTGATCTCTGCTCCTCTTTCTGGGCACACCAACGGCAAATGCCTGATAAAGTCTTTCATGAAGGCTTGCGGGGAAGGTAGGGAGAAAGGGCTGCAGAAGAAGCACAGGCTGCTGTGTTTATAACAAGGTGGATCTACGCCACGGCTCAGGGTCCCTCTGCGGTGGAATCTCCAGCAGCCCTATCCGCTGCCACAGTCTGGAGGAGCTGCTGAACCTGCAAATGAAACATGTGAGTGACCGCAACTTGGCGGGGGGGGGGGGCGGGGGCAGGGGGACAGGGGCCCTCTCAAAAGCAGAAATAGAATTCCTCGTGAAAATTGTTCAAGTTGGAGATGAATGTGATAGGATGCAGTCTGAGGGTCCACACAGCCAAAACCCACCTGAATATCTCCAGGGTGGTGGGAAGGCAACAAAACCGTGGCCGGGGTAAGATCTGATATTGAAGCTCTACTTGCGTTAGGTGACATGCTTTGCTGTTCCCCAAACAAAACATAAAACTCCTCGATGTAAATCTGCCTGTGTTGGCCAGAGCACATTCTGAAAGGTTTTGGAGCGAAGTGATGGTGATCCTGCTTTATTTCAGAGGCCAAAATGGACAAGCCCTAAGATGTGCTAGGAGACTAGGGGACAGTCACTGCCACCGTCGGGGTGCCACCGTCCGGGTGCCAGTGAGGGCATAGCGGACCAGGTGATAAGATGTGGAGCAATTCTGGGTTTATTTGGGAGGTGAAGCTGATAGAATTTGTAGACAGGCTAGGTTGCAAGGTGGCAAAGAGGAGTTCAAGCTGGCACCAAGATCTTGAGGGATGGGGAAAAATGGAGTTGGAATTACCTGCAAGGGTGGGGAGCAAGCTGGTTGGGACATCAGATGTTCACTTGTCTCCAGGTTACCTTTGGAGTGACTCTTGGGTTTCCTGGTTACTCTCACCGCCCATCCAAGTCACCCTTCCCTTTTGCCTTCACCTGAGAAATGAATTTCTGACCTGTCTCCCCACCTTCACTTTTAAAAAATTTGTATTGAAATATAGTTTATTTACTAAGCTGTATTAATTTCAGGTGCACAACACAGTGATTCAGTTATATATACGTAGTTCTCATATTTTCTTTCAGATTCTTTCCTTTCAGATTTCTGTAAGTCTATTACAAAATACTGAGTATGGCTTCCTGTGCTATACAGTTGGTTCTTGTTACCTGTTTCACATATAATAGCATGTATGTCTTAATCTCAGCTTCCTGATTTATCTCTCCCTCCTTTACCCTTTGGTAACCATAAGTTTGTTTTCTATGCCTGTGGCCTATGCTCACTTTTCATTCTCTAACTTCTGTACCTTGAGAGAATATTTAAAAGTGGAAAAATCTGATCTGAATTGTGGGTGTGACCCAACTGCCAGTCTCCTCTTGCCCTTTGGGGAACATCTGACTCTCTTCTTGTGTCCCCAAAGCCTCCTTGTCCTGCCCCCAGACCTCCTCCAGCCACTCCATTGTACCCCAACCCTGCTGTAATTTTCAGATTCTTGGGAGCTTCTTTGGTTCTGTGGCATGGACTGGACCTTTGCTCACCAGCGCCTATTATCTCTTATCTTTTCTTTTTTTCTTTTAATGGCTTCACCCGAAGCATGTGGAAGTTGGGCCAGGGATTGAGTCTGAGCCACGGCTGTGATCTGTACTGCAGCTGTGCCAGGCCAGATCCTTTATTCCACTGTGCCAGGCCAGGGATCAAACCCACACTTCCGCAGTGACCGGAGCTCCTGCATTCAGATTCTTAACCCACTGTGCCACAGCCATAGCAGGAACATTTTTTTTTTTGGCTTTTTTTGGCTTTTTAGAGCTGCACCCGTGGCATATAGAGGTTCCCTGGGTAAGGGTCTAATCAGAGCTGTTGCTGCCGGCCTATGCCCGAGCCACAGCAACACCAGATACAAGCCACATCTGCAACCTAAATTATAGCTCACGGCAACGCCAGATCATTAACCCACTGAGCGAGGCCAGGGATCTAACCTGCGACCTCATGGTTCCTAGTCGGATTCGTTTCCACTGCACCACAATGGGAACTCCCAGGAACATTTTTAAATTGGCATTTTTTTTTTTGTCTTTTTAGGGCCACACCCATGGCATATGGGGGTTCCCAGGCTAGGAGTCTAACTGGAGCTGTAGCTGCTGGCCTACACCACAGCCACAGCAACACCAGATCCAAGCCACATCTGCAATCTACACCACAGCTCGCAGAAACACTGGATCCTCAACCCACTGAGGCAAGCCAGGGATTGAACCCACGTCCTCATGGGTATTAGTTGGGTTCATTACCGCTGAGCCATGATGGGAAATCCTGGCTTGTTGTTGTTTTTAAGTTAATATTGGATATTAACCCCTTATCTAATATGTGGTTTACAAAATTTCGCTTCCATTCTATAGCTCGTCTTTTCCTCCTGTTAATTGCTTCTTGTGATGGACAAAAGGTTTTGAGTTTGATGTAGTTCTATTTGTTGATTTTTGCTTCTGTTTGTGCTTTGGTGTCATGGAGCTTCTTCCCTATTCTATTTATTCTCCAGGAGTTTTGTGGTATGAGGTTTTTTGGTTTTTGTTTTCCTTTTTGGCTGTCCCTCAGGATATGGAGTTCCTAGGCCAGGGATCCGATCCCAGGTGCAGTTGCTACCTAAGCCACAGCTGCAGCAACACCAGCTCCTTAACCCACACTGCTGAGCCAGGGATTGAACCTACGTCCCAGTCCTTCCAAGACTGATCTCATTTGGTTCTGATCTCATTGCACCGAACTGGGAACTCCAGTGTCAGGTTTTATGTTTAGTCTTTGATTCATTTTGTGAGTGATGTGAGATAAGGATCCAAATTTATTCTTTTGCATGTGTTTCTCCAGTTTTTTCCAGAATGATTTGTTGAAGAGATTAGATACAAGTCCTTTATCAGATATGTATTCTCCAAATATCTTCTACCAGTCTGTGGCTTATATTTTTATTTTTTTTAACAGTTCCTTTCACATAGCAAAATTTTTACTGAAATCCAGTGTAAAATTTTTTTCTTTTATAGATCATGCTTTTAGTGTATGTCTATTACCAAACCAGTGTCTCCCAGACTTTCCCCTATGTTATCTTCTAGAAGTTTCATAGCTTTGCATTTTAAATTTAAGTCTATGATCTATTTTGAATATACGTGAAAGGTACAAAGTCAGTGTCTAAATTCCTCCTCCTCCTCTTTTTCCTTTCTTCCCTGTTTTTTTACATGTGGATGTCCAGTTCCAGTATTTTTGCTTGTCAAAGATCAGTTGGCTATATTTGTGCGGGTTTACCTCTGGGCTCTCTATCCCTTTCCATTGATATATTCATTATTTGGCTAATATCAAACCATCGTAATTACTGTAGCTTTATAGCAAACCTTGAAACTGAATAGTGTCAGTCATCTGACTTTGTTTTTAATTGTTATGTGTGGGTTACTTTGGGTCTTTTGCTTTTCTGTATAAACTTTAGGATCGGTTTGTTGATATTCACAAAATAGCTTGATGGGATTTTGACTGGGATTGCGATAAATCTGTATATCAATAGGGAGAACTGACAGTTTAACAACATTGAGTCTTCCTATGTACGTGACATATCTCTCCACATTTATTTAGAATCTATTTGATTTCTTTTATTGAATTTCTTAGGTTTCTTCATAGAGATCTTATATCTATTTTATTAGTTTCAGTCCTAAGTACTTCGTGTGTGTGTGTGTGCGCACTAATGTAAATTGTATTGTTATTTTAGTTTCTAATCCAACTTTTTCATTGCTGGCATATAGGAAAGCAATCGGTTTATGTATATTAACCTTCTCTATAATCACTTATTAGTTTCAAGAGTTTTTTGCCAGTTCTTTGGGATTTTCTACATAGATAATTATGTCATCCTTGAACAAAGACATTTTTATTGCTTTTCTTCACAATCTGTATGCCTTTTATTTCCTTTTCTTGTCTTATTATAGTAGATAATTTCACTGGCTATAGGTCTCTAGGTTGGTGGCTTTTTTTTTTTTCCTTTCAATACTTTCAAGACTTCACTCAATTCTTGCTTACATGGTTTGTGACAAGAATTCTGATGTAATACCAATTTTTGTTCATCTGTAGGTAAGGTGTTTTTTTTCTTCTAACTTCTTTTTCTTTTCTTTTCTTTTTCTTTTGACCATGTCATTGGCATGCAGGAGTTCCTGGGCCAGGGATCAAAACCGTACCAGAGCTATAACCAGACCCATAGCAGTGACGATGCCACATCCTTAACCAGCTAAGCCATGAAGGAACTCCTTTTCTGGCTTCTTTCAAGATTTTCCTTTCTGTTTTTATTTTCTTCAATTTGAATACGACATGCTTATATGGATTTTTAGTGTTCTATCTTGCATGCTATTCTACGAGCTTCCTGGATTTGTAGTTTGTTGTCTGCTATTTGAAGAAAATTTTAGCCATTGTTACTCAAATACTTCTTCTGTTCCCTTCTCTCTTTCTCCTCCTTTTGGTATTTTTATTATGTATATATTATACCTTTTGTAACTCTCCTACGGTTCCTGAATAATCTGTTCTGTTCATCTTTTTCTACTTTTTTCTCTCTTTATTTTAGTTTGGAAAGTTTCTTTTCACATATTCTCCAGCTCAAAGATTCTTTTCATAGTCCTGCCAGTCTTCTGGTGAGCCCATCAAAGCCATTCTACATTTTTCTTCATAGTCTTTTCTTTTTTTTTATTCCTAGAAATCCTTTTTGATTCCTTCTTAGAGTTTCAATCTCTCTACTTACATTATTCATTGTTCTTGCACTGTTGTCCACTTTTTTTCTCTTCTGTTAGAATTCTAGCATATCGATCACTATTATTTCAAATTACTGGTCCCATCATTCCAAAAATCATTGCTATATCCGAATTTGGTTCTGTTGCTCTCTTTTAACTCTTCAGACTGTTTTTTTTTCCCCATGTCTTTCAGCATGCTTTATAATTTTTGTTGAAAACTGAACATGATGTGTTGGGTAATAAAAATCAGGTAAACTGGCTTTCATGTGACATGTTCTGTTGATCTGGCCAGGAATTACATTGTGTTTGCTGTTTGCTGTAGCTGTAGTTATCCAACACATGAATTTCCTCCAATGTCTTTATATTTGATTCCCTAGAAAGTCCTTCTTAAATAGAGTCTGAGCCTTTCCATTTTTCCAACTATAATCCTCTGTTTCTGTGCAGGAGTTCTGTTGCTGTATTGGAGAGAGGAAACATTCTGTGGTGCTATGATTATGTGTCAGTCTTTTTGAGGACCTGGGTCCCTCAGATAGGATCTGCACAAGTGTTTCTCAGCGTCCTCCTCCCCGCTTCTATATGACAGGAAGCTAGAGGGGGCCCGAACTGACTAACTGCCCTTCCCTAGGTCAGATAGAGTAGTCCCTTGAGAGCCAGCCTTTGTTGCAGAAGACTGGAGGAAGAGTAGCGTGCTTTGGCTGATTTCAAAATAGTTCTTCTTCCTTTACATTATCGGGGCTGGAAGTGCGAGGGGAATGTCCCGTAATCTTCACTGTGAGAACTTGGTGGGGCTCCTGGAGGTAAAACTCCAGAAAGTGTGGGTGAGGCACAAAGACTGGTCCCCACCACGCCAGGTTTTGGACTCTCAAGCTAGTCCACACTCTGTCTCTAGCCCTTGGTGAGTTACAGTTAATATTCCTCCTGGTCCTGGACCTACCAGTGGGCTTCTCCTCTAGGGCTCCCTGTAAGTTGTCATTCTCTTTATCTGCCTCTCTCTCTAGTTTTCAGCGTAACAGTTTTGCCTTGTGACTTCAGTTCTCTCTCTGACGGATCTCAGAAGAGATATTGGTTTTTCAGTTCACTCAGTCATTTTCTTATTATATGAATGGGAGTGATGCTTCTACGCTTTTGCATTGCAGAGCAGAAATCTGAAGTCTAAGATGCCATATGAAATCTCTTATAACTGGAGTCTAAAACACTGCACAAATGAACCTCTCAACAGAAAAGAAAATCACGAACTTGGGGAACAGACTTGTGGTTGCCAAGGGAGTGGGGGAGGGGGTGGGAGGGAATGGGGACAACTAGTGCTTTAATGATGGAAAAGTAAGGAGATCCAACTGTATAGCATGGGGAACTATGTTTAATCACATGTGACAAATCCATATATGTACATGTAACTGGGTCACCACGTGGTGCAGTTGGAAAATCTGACAGAAATCTGTAAACCAGCTATAATGCAAAAAAAAAAGAAAAAATAAATTAAAAAAAAAAGAAATCTGAAGTCTAGGTTACTATGCCTGAGCTTCCCTACCATGGCTGCCAAGAGAAGGACCTCATTCCACTTACATGGCCCGTTTATTTTCACTGACTTTGTGGGATTTTTTTTTTTTCATGCTATAGATGTCTTCTCTTCCTTCTTTGCCCTACTGAGAGCAGAAAGAAAGTGACAGTTAAAAAGGTGGTCAGACCTTGGTCCTACAATGAGGCTGTGAACTTCCAGATTAGTAAAAGGCAGACGACAAGCGGGCCCCGGCCTGTAGGGGGCGCACCATTCTAAAACCAGCTTCGGGCCCAGCGAAGACTCTGGACAAGTGCCTCTGGGCGGCCCAGCTCACCTGCTGCTTCTCTGTTTCCCAGTCCCAGGGCTCTCCCAGCTCTGTCGCTGACCAGCTCTTCTCCAAAGGCCACCCACAGGGACAGCCCAGAGAACATCCTGAGAAACAGCGGCAGTGACATATATGGAGGGCCAGCAATGACGTGGTTTTGGACGTTTATCTACAAAATCTTTTCCAAGTTGTTTCTGGGAAAGAAGACAACAGTGAGAGTTCCCCGGCCTGATGCAGACTGTGGCAACCAGTATACAGGGGTCCGCTGGCTGGAGGAGGAGCCCCCTGAGACTCGGCAATGTTGGGGAGGTCCTGAGCCGTGGCCCCTGTAGGAGTGAGTTTCAGCTCGAGACTTTGCGAGCAGGCCCAGTGACCAGACACAAAGCTGGCTAGAGTCAGGGGGGAGCTGCCAGTGGGAGAACTGGGGAAGAAAGCAAGCAGAGTGGCGCGAGGACGGTGAGTTCCCCACCCAGGCTATAGATACAGACCCGGAGACACCCATGCTGGGTAAGGCTGGGGGAGCACAAGCATTAACTAAGTTGTTTTCCAAGATATCTTTTTTTTAAGAATCAGAATAGTTACATTTGGAACACTTTCTGTATCTGTTTTTAGGTGTCAAAAACTGGCATGAAGCCCAAGAGGTGGCTTAATTCTGGAAAGTGTCTTTCACAACGGTTTCAATGTGACAAACACTTTTAGAAATGAATTTTGGCTCACGTGGTGAATACACACTGATAAGCTGAGGTATTCCAACATATGATATGGCCAAAGTCTTCCAATGAGAAAGCAAACACTTGCTGTCCTTAAAGCATCTGCTGCGTCTATGCTACTGTGTATTCACAAGTGAACCTACTTTTTTATTTTCTTTTGAACCTGCTTTTATGCTTGTATTTCTGGTCTTGAATTTGTATAATTATGCTTTAATTCTTCATAATGTCTCATTTTATAGAACTGATTTGTGTTGACCATAAACTGTAAATAAAAGAAAGAAACGTGTGATATCAATAAGTGCTTAAAAGAGGTCATTTCCTTTGGGGTGTGGGGGATGGGAAGGAAACTAGAGGGAGTGGTTACCGAGGTCTTGGAAGTGTGAATGCATCTAGGTAGGGCAATTACCCTCTCTGAGGGCGGGCTATTTGCCACTCCCTAAGCCAGCTCTCAAAGAATCAGGTAACTTTGGGTAACGCCTGCAAGAAGAGCTTGGCATCTTGTTTGATGGGATTGTTGATCTGCTCAGAGGAAGAGAAAATTGGGAAACGTGGTCCTTGAAGAGATCATACCCAGCCTGTGCTCAACGGGGTACACACATGTGAGTTCCCCGTGAGCCAAAAGAACTTCCAGGAAGCTAGCCAAGTCGAGGCACGTTGCTGCATCCTTCCCAAGCAAGCTCTTCGCCAGATGAAGAGATCTAGAATCGAAGGAGTATTGGGCTGTCCTGGCATAAACCGAGTGGAGCAGACGTTAGGGGTTTGGACAGAGGCGGGGAACTGAGCAATAGGGAGGATCCAGGGGAGGTGGTGGCTGCACCGCTGCTCTGATCACCTCTTCTTGCCTCAGTGCTGAAGGAGCAGGAGGAGGCGGCGAAAGGGAGCAAAAGGAGGTTTCCAGAGGCAGAGTGGCCCCCTCGCCACAGCAAGCCCCCAACTTGCTAGGGGTCAGAATCAGATATGAGGTCAAAGTTTGCAAAATGAACATGTCATTTAATAATCCAAGTTGTGTGAACACAATGTGCTCTGCAAGATGCTATTGAGGGGAGTTCCCACTGTGGCTCAGTGGTTAACAAATCCGACTAAGAACCATGAGGTTGCGGGTTCGATCCCTGGCCTCGCTCAGCGGGTTAAGGATCCGGCGTTGCCGTGAGCTGTGGTGTAGGTCGCAGACGCAGCTCGGATCCTGCGTTGCTGTGGCTGTGGCGAAGGCCGGTGGCTACAGCTCTGATTGGACCCCTGGCCTGGGAACCTCCATATGCCATGAATGTGGCCCTAGAAAAGGCAAAAAGACAAAAAAAAAAAAAAGATGCTATTGAGGGACAAGAAGGAAGGATTCCACAGAGGCAATCAAAGGCAGTGAGTTTTTAATTAATGTATAGTTGATTTACAGTGTTATATCAATTTCTGCAGTACAGAAAGTGACCCAGGCATATACATATATACATTTTTTCTTATAGTATCTTCCATAATATTCTATCCCAAGAGATTTGATGTAATTCCCTGTGCTATGCAGTAGGGTCTCCATTCTAAATGCAATGCTTTGTATCTGTTCACCTCAGACTCCCCGTGCACCCAACTCCCTCCCCCTCCCCCTTGGCAGCCACGAATCTGTTCTCTAACACTAAGTGAAGTGTGTCAGAAAGAGAAACACCATATGCTATCACCTATACGTGAAATCTAAAGTATAGCACAAACGAAACTATCTACAAAACAGAAACAGACTCAAAGGCAGTGAATTGGAAACTATTACAGACTTGACAAGATGTCATGGGGTTAAGATTGTTCAATCAGATGGTTTCAACTATACATTTCAAAAAGATTTTCTTGCGATTTTTTTTTTTCTAATTGAGATGATGTGGAAGGAAAGGAGTCAGCAGCTTACTTTTTAAATTACAGAAGCAGTACATGTTCTCTGCAGATATTTATGTGTACAGTAGAAGTTTGTAGTGTCAAAAGTTCCCCATGGGGAGTTCCCTTAGTGGCTCAGTGGTTAACTAATCCGACTAGGAACCATGAGGTTGCAGGTTCGATCCCTGGCCTCGCTCAGTGGGTTAAGGATCCGGCGTTGCCGTGAGCTGTGGTGTAGGTTGCAGACGCGGCTCGGATCCCGCATTGCTGTGGCTGTGGTGAAGGCCGGCGGCTACAGCTCCTGTTAGACCCCTAGCCTGGGAACCTCCATATGCCGCGTGTGTGGCCCTAGATAAGGCAAAAAGACAAAAAAAAAAAAAGTTCCCCATGGTACGAATAAAATCATGCTAATTGTTCTCCCAGTGGCAAGGAGGTGGTTCCAAACCTCTGCTCTCACACAGCCGCCGTGAGCCTCCTCTCGTATCTTCAGGTATTGGCATGAACATTTCTGTAGAACAGATTCCTGGATGTGGACCTGTTGGCCAGAGTACGTTAGCATTTAGAAACTGGTAGACGTTGCCAAAATCGACCTCCAAATGGCTGTGCCAATTTATAAACCCACCCAAAATGTGCCTAATCCCTGGGAATCTTTGTCTTGCCACTTAAGCTTCCTGCGTAACCAAGGAACATTGGTTTGGGTGTCTAGGTCCCCTCTCAGCTCTGCCAGTCTTTGTGGGTTAACCGTCACAAAGGCTACCTCGTGCAGGGGAAGACTCAGATCACGGGGTGTGCTTTGTACATTGGGCTGGGATCCACACATAAGTACTGTTTTTACCCTGTCTCAGGCGCGGACAGTGTGAGCACGGGGGGGGGGGGGGGGGGGGGGGGGGGGGGGGGGGGGGGGGGGATTGGAATCTACCCTGTCCTATTTTTAGAAGCTTTCCAGAGGGTCACTGGTGATGGGCTAGAAGGAGATGGGTGTGTACTCTGAATGTTTTAGCCTCCCCGGTGTCCTCCAACATGGCCTTATGGCTCACAAAACATGTAGCTGAATGTCTGAGATCTTTCATTCTTAAGTCTGGGCTTCCCCATTGTTTAAAATGTGCTGATGGAACTACTGGGTTTTTTTTAGACAATTTATGTGACCTTTCGTATCAGCTATATATTTGCTTTTGTTATTTAATACACACAAATCTTAAAGGAATAGATAAGGGTCGTATGTGGTCAAGGGAACATGTTTTTAATGTGTTTTAATCTGTGAGTGGGACCCCAAAATATCTGCATACTCAGGCAAGCGATTATAGAAAAATAAAACTCCTTTTCTCTGAATATCATTCGTGGTAGGTAAATAAAGCTATTATTTTACCGTTACAGGTGGCCATTACAGGGCATATTCTCATAAGCACCAAAATGTTTGATTTGTTAGAGAAGCCACAATAGATGCCCAAATGACCTCTGTAAAATCGTGAAAACTCAGGGATGTGGAGCTCCCACTGTGGTGCAATTGGATCAGCAGGATCTCTGCAGAATCCAGCACAGGCTGGATCCCCAGCCCCACACAGTGGGTTAAAGAATTTAGCATTGAAAAAAAAAAAAAGAGAGAGAGAGTTCCTGTCGTGGCTCAGGGGAAACGAATCTGACTAGCATCCATGAGGACGCAGGTTCAATCCCTGGCCTTGCTCAGTGGGTTAAGGATCCGATGTTACCATGAGCCGTGGTGTAGGTCAGTCTCGGCTCGGATCCCGTGTTGCTGTGGCTGAGGTGTAGGCCGGCAGCTACAGCTCTGATTCAGTCCCTAGCCGGGGAACCTCCATATCCTGCAGGTGCAGCCCTAAATACACACACACACACAAACACACACACACACACAAATGGATCTGGCATTGCCACAGCTGCAGCATAGGTAGCAGCTGTGACTCAGATCTGATCCCCAGCCTGGGAAATACTTATGTCCAGGGTGGTGAAAAAGGGGGAAAAAAAACCTCAATTATGTGCTGGAGCTGGTGTCTCATGAGAGATGATCCAGGGCATCTCTTCCCAACTCCTTCAATGAAGTCACATTAGCAGCTTTAAACCAGCCACAGTGGGAATATTTACACCATGGAAGTCAGAAAATGCTGATTTTTTCCCCTAGAAGATCAGCTATGAAATATTTTCAAGAGTTTCCTGGTGCCTCAGCAGGTTAAGGATCTAGTGTTGTCACTGCTGTGGTTCGGGTCACTGTAGTGGCATGGGTCTGGGAACTTCTGTATGCTGCAGGCATGGCCAATACACATACACACACACATATGTACACAGATATATGTATATATATTTACTTATCAGACACCACTGCCTTCCTTTTTCAGTCTTTCTCTCTCTATTACCATATTTTTGAATAAACCATGTGAGAATAGTCTTTATGTCCCATTCATTACTCCTTAATATATTAGTGTGTATTTTCTTAAGCACAGTCTCATACGTCAAAATCAGGAAATTAACATTTATTCAACATTACTGTCTGATTCAGAGTCATTTTTCAAAATGTCTCTTTTTTTCCCAAATAATGTCTCATGTAGGTCTAGGTTTCTATCCAAGGTCACCTATTATATTTGGTTCTCATGTCTCTTTAGCCTTCTTCAATCTGAAATGATTCCTTTGTCTTGCCTTGTCTTTTTTATGACTCTGACATTTTTGAAGAGCAGCAGCCGGTTTGTCTTATGTCCCCCCCGATTTATGAATGGAGGGGGGCAGGAATATCTCAAAAGAAATGCTATTGTGTTATTCTCACTGTTCGTATCAGAAATCACATAAATTTATGTCATATCTGGTGATGTTGTGTTTTGTACTTCTAAAATAATTAGTATTTTTTTTTTCTTTTTAGGACGTTCCCAGGCTAGGGGTCGAAACGGAGCTGCAGCTGCTGGCCTACACCACAGCAACACCAGGTCCAAGCCACACCTGTGACCTATGCTGCAGCTTGTGGCAATGCTGTATCCTTAACCCATTGAGCAAGGCCAGGGATTGAACCCACAACCTTGTGGATACTAGTCAGGTTCTTAACATGCTAAGTCACAATGGGAACTCCTTTATTAGTATTTTGTGTTAAGATACTATGAGACTTCTATTGTAGAGTAGAGCTTTCTCTTTTCTCATATTTATTTGTTCATCATTTATTTATAAATGAGTATCTATACCAGTATAGACATACACAATTTTGGGTTCCTATTTTACTCAATCTGTAAGTTCAGTTAATTACTTTGATATTCAAATGTGGCTAGTGGGAGTCCCTTAAAGCTGGCTTTTCTGTCCAATGGGCATCTCCTCACTCTTCTCTGAGGACTTCCTTACATTCTGGTAAAATATGGCTTAGACCCATTCTACTATGTGCTTTTTTTTTTCAACACCCTCAAGTTGTTAACTCAGTTCTGACATGATTTACCTAGAAATAGTGTCAGATTCCACAGCTTAAGGGCTCAGTTATATAAGAATCCCCTGCTCTATGCTTCTGGCCACCCCACTGTAAGTTAGGGATTTCTAAGATTCTCAAGACCCCCGCCTTGCATTCTGTTAATTTGTTAGTGCAGCTCAGGAAGAGTTTACTAACTAAATTACTAGTTTGTTATAAAACGACATAGCTCAGGAACCAGATGGAAGAGACGCACAGAGGAAGATGTGCAGGAAGAGGCACAGAGCTGCCTTTCTCTCTCTGAGCACCTCTCTCCCAACATCTCCATGTGTTCAGCAACCTGAAAGCTCTCTGAACACAGTCCTTTGGGGGTTTACGGAAAGCCTTTATCGCCCATGCGTGGTTGGTTAACTCATTGGCCCTTGGTGATTGAACTCAATCTCCAGCCTCTCTCCTCTCCCTGAAGTAGGGGGTAGGGGGTGGGACTAAGTTACAACCCTCTGATCACAGAGTTGTTTCCGCCAGCAACCAGCCCCCTCCTTACTGACTTTCCAAGAGTTATCTCATTAACATAAGCTCAGGTGTGATCGAAAGAGGTTTGTTATGAAGATCAAAAGCCATCCTTTCCACTGGGGAAATTTCAAGGATGTAGAAGCTCTGTTCTAAAATTTAGGCCCAAGAGCTAGTAAATATTTCTAAGTGTAACTCAGAATACCACACCCGTCTTGCATATTCTCTCCCCCAGACTTGGAGTCCACCATTTCTCCAAGGAGCCTTGATTCCTTTCAGTGGTAAATAGCATCTGGTGGGTGCTAGGTGTGCTCATTGGTACAGGGCGTTATTGTTTCTAAGGCCTCAAAACAGATGGAGTTAAGAACAATATGTATGTGCACACACTATCTGTCTATCATCTATCTACCTATCTATCATATATCTATCATCTATCATGTGTCTTCCATCTATTACATGGTAAGAGCCCTGAGTTCATAGTTATTTCTTCATTCTCTCCTTTCCCTTTTCTGTATTTTTTTTTGCATTTCCTGTCTCTACTGAAGAAAACTCTCATACGCTTAGTGAATTATCTTCTTTGCTCAACCCCTTGTTGAGCAATTCTTGTCATTATTCATTTTAATGCTCAAATTATCCCATAATTGGTCAGTAGAGCCCCTTTGACCTCGACCTTATGTCTTCTTGTTATGTCTCCATAGTTTTTGAGTACGCGTTTGTACATTACAGTAAAGGATGTTTACCCATACTTTAGCTGCTACAGCCCTGAAACCCACCATTTCTCTAAGTTCATTTTAGTGGGGATTGACATTAAAAACTAGGATATGAGCCCTAGGTGAACTCATTGTTTATGAAGTGTCTTTGTTTCTAAGTCTTTTCGGAGCTAGAAGATATATACAAAAATATTAAAATATACAAATTAACTAATACCTCTAATCTTATCCAGTAAAATTTCTCCTCTCTTTCCCCTTTTTCAGTTTCTTTCCTTTCTTCCGTGTGAACACCCTGGCTCCAAGCAATACTGAAATGGGGCAGGACCTCATGGTTCTCCCCACCAATGTCCTATGCCCACCTTCTGTCTGTAGAAAACTTTAACCAAAGAATAAATTTAATCAGAGAAGTAAAAAAAAGCAGAAACAAAGGAAAACAGTCAAACGAGACCAAGAAATAATAGTTTGGCCATTAAATAAAGTCAAGGACCTTAGGTTCTTTCTCAAGAGCTATAGATAATATTTGGAGCCATGTCCATTGAGTTGTTGTGTAGATATTGAAACCTCCACCATATGGAAGAAGTCAACTACATGATGACCAGTCCGTAGTCATGACATAAGGTGCCACAATTCTGAGAACCGGCTTCAGAGACATGGGGAGAAACTGACGGGAACTAAAGATTAACTGTAACTAAAACTTTCAAGATGATGTTGATCAGAAGCCATGACCAGTTTCAAGATGACTGCCAAGGCTGACTGTGTTTCTTTATGTAGCCCCTCCCTCCATCTCTGTACTTCTGAAACTCCCCTTTGACCCTCTCACCCACTGGCTGTCAATGAGAAGAATCGACCTGTGGATTTGAGCTGCCCCACTCTCTCCCCCCTCCCCCCTGGCCAGTTGCCAACCTTCTCTCCACCAGACTTGTCTCTTTATTGCTCTAGAGTGAGCAGCAGCCAGGTACACTTTCAGAAACAACATGAATATACTTTTATTCATCTGCTCAGTCCTACAACACACACAAATGAGGTTTGGAGTGCCTTAAAAAAAAAAAGGAAAATCATATCCGTATAAGTACAATACACATCTACATAGGGAAATATCTCTCTTTGCCCCTTTTCTGCTTCACCAAGCCTTTTAGCCTTTGCTGACATTTTATCAGGAACACTGGGGTTCGTGCATTTTTCCCACTCCACAGGAAGCAGGAGAGCAGAGCCTTGGCTGGTATGCAAGAAGCGGCTCAGGACCCGGGCCTGTGGCCGCCCGAGCGCCTCGCCATAGACCCAGGGCCCTTAGGATTGTAAGCAGTCGTCACCGGACTCTCTAACCGGCAATGGGCGGATGGTGAGCGGATCCGGGTGTTCGCTGCCGTCGTGGGCTCTAGGCCTGAAATACGCACAGAGTGTCCCGGAGAATGTGTCACTGAAGGTGAAGATGTGGGAGCCATCGGACACGTTGAAGAAGGAAAGCTTTCCGGCATCGCGGTCCAGAAAGATGCCCACGCACCGGGGCGGCACGCGCACGGTGAGAGCCACGCGGTGCGGGTCCAGCACGAAGTACTCGCAGTCATTCCACAGCCCCATCACCCAGTAGCCGCTGGCGGGGCTCAGGAGCGCCGGCCTTGAGCGCCGCACCTTGGCCAGGCACGCGCCCAGGAACCAGCGGCTGCGGTGGCCCACATGCACCTCCCAGTAGTGGCGGCCCGCGGAGAAGCGCTGCCGGCTCAGAACGCATGTGTGCTCCAGGAACTGCTGAAGGTGGCCAGCTGCGGAGCCTGGCGTCGTCCTGCGGGATGACACGCTCTTGCCATCCTCTGAGACCTCCAGGCTGGGGTGGGCGGACCCAGGATCGAGGGTCACCTCCACTGCACAGAGGCACAGGGTTAGCGCCTGGCAGGTTAGCACAGTTCTGGCCCCAAGTACCCACCCTGTCCTCTTCCCTGATCGGCAAACCTATATATAGCTCTTTCTTTGAAACAATCTGTAGAGTAGTCACCCCCTCTCGTGAAACACCCCCTCCCCCAGTCTGATAATGAAGAAGCAGGTACATCACTCTGTAGCTTTTGAAAGTGATAAGAGGAATTCCATGTCTTTCCTGAACCAGAAGGTTCCTGAATTCCGTGATGCCATGCAGAGCAGAGACAGCCATGCAGTAGGTCTGGGGGATGGAGGCTGACTTTTGCCAACACCTGGTCAATGAGGAGCTCGGGGCTGGTTCTGCTCCCAGCTGGTCTCACCACTCTGTGTGACTTTAAGATCACCAGGGAGCTCTGGGCCTCAGATTTATAGCAATTTCAGGATCTTAAGACTGAAGGAGCCTTCTGAGATCCCCTAGTCCAGTACCCTGTACTCTGACACTCTACCCCCACCCCCACCCCCAAGAGGCACACCCATTTGGTGGATGAGAATCCTGAGGATCCTTGTTAGGTGATCTGGAAGGTTACTTACAAACCCCGTATTCTCTTCTGCAGACAAGCCCTAGCAGCAGCCTTTTCCCCAGGAAAGGAACCTAGCAAGCCGCTGAAAGCTATGTGTGTTGGGGAGCATGTGTGTGGGCACAAACGTGTGCACGTGTGAGTGCATGCAAGCATTGACATGTGCAGTCATGTTGTGTGTGTGTGTGTGTGTGTGTGTGTGTGTGTGTGAAGGCTCCATACTTGACTCTTGGGCAGGGCCCTTCCTCTAGTCTCTGATCTGGATACCTCCCTTTTGATTAAAATCCAGCCAACCTAATTCACAAGACACCGTTCCTTGGCTTCAGTTACCTGCGTGTCGTTGAGCTGCTCTCCACTCTGAAACCAAACAGAGAGGGAAAAGAGGCTCAGAGATCTGATCCAGTAACTCCGGAACCTCGAGGAAGGCTCAAGATTCATGAGGTATGCTTGCAAACCAAACAATCTCATTCCCACCACGATAGCTGGTTTGGATCCAGACTGGTCTGGCTCCACCACAGCGTCTTCCTGGGAATTTGGGATTGGGTTAGGGGGCTGGTGTCAGCGCTGGGTTATACCAAAGCTGTGTGCAGGCTGAAGTTGTACTGGGAAAGGTGGGATGACAGACACATGAGCAAAGAGAACAAATAAAACTGGGATACCTTGAAGGGTGGAAACGAAGCCTCACTCTCTGACCCCAGGAGGCCCTGCTGAGCTCAGCTCCTATCCTAAGATGTCCTCAAGACAACCCGTCTTGCCCTTTTTCTTAACATGAGCCATTCTGTGTGGATTTCTGTTTTGTTTCATCTTGTATTTCACAACAAAGATCAGCAAAGTCAAAAAATGCAAAAGCAATAGTAGACGTTTCAGAGCTCCATAAATTTACAGCAAAGCCTTTCAACACATATATTTTGCACCAATAACCAGTAGAACTTTAAAAATACGCAGTTCTTAGAAATTGGCACAGCATTGTAAATCAACCATACTTTAATAAAAAAAAAATGTAGTTCTTACAGAGAGTAACTCAGTTCCATAAAGATGTCAGTTCTCCCAAATTTGCCTTTAAATTCAAAGCAACCCCATGTAAGACTACTTTTGGATTTTTTTAGGAACTTCCCAAATTTATCCTAAAATGTGTATTTTAAAGTACATTAACTTTAAAAATGGGAGAGGAAATGGAGGCGAGCTTATACTTTCAGGTACTTTAAAAGCCACAGCAGCAAAATGAAGTAAGGTGGCCAAAAGATAAACCCATTAAGACATGGAGACTGAATATGCACTAAAGGTGATACCCACATCAATGGGGAAACAATGGATGAGGTAGCACTGGGAAAACTGACTCTTTGCATGGAGAAAAATTCCTGGATTCTCACCTAACACCCCATAAGATGGTGAATTTCAGGTGGATTAAAAACTTATTCACTTAGGAGTTCCCTTTGTGGCTCAGTGGTTAATGAATCCGACTAGGAACCATGAGGTTGCGGGTTCGATCCCCGGCCTCGCTCAGTGGGATAAGGATCCGGCATTGCCGTGAGCTGTGGTGTAGGTCGTAGATGTGGCTTGGATCCCGCATTGCTCTGGCTGTGGTGTAGGCCGGCAGCTACAGCTCCTGTTAGACCCCTAGCCTGGGAACCTCCATATGCCGCAGGTGTGGCCCTACATAAAAAAGGCAAAAAGACAAAAAAAAAAACTTATTCACTTATATATAAAGTGAACAGAAGGACATGCAAGAGGATATCTTTGTGACCTAAAGGTGAGGAACACCTTCAACAAAACTCCAAAAACACAAGCCATGAGGTCAAAACGTGATTACTGGACTTTATCAAAATAAATTTTCTTTTCGATGAGGGGCGCTATTGGATAAAGCTAATAGCAGGTGACAGGAGAGAAGAAGGAACTCACAATGTGTAATAAGAGTGAGGAATTAATATCCTATACATCACATTACATAAAATAATAATAATAATAATGTTGCATGAGGGGATGCCTACAAAACCAAAAGATTCCATTCCCCAGCGCTGACACCAGCTCCCTCCTATGAACCAAGAAGAAAAGGCGAGGCCATATGAAAAATTGGCAAAGGACATCAACTGGCAATTTTCAGAAGAGGAAGCCCATAGATGCAGCTAGCGTATAAGGAGATGCTCGACCTTCTTAGTGTTCAGAGGTGCACAAACCAAAAGAATAATTACTCATCCTCATTGACTACCAAACAAAAAGTGGGGTCACACAGGATGTGGGCTCATGGAGCCTCCACGCATTGCCGGGGCAGGATGACGGTGCTACCTTCAGAGGATCCTTTTGTCCCACTTAGTGACACATCCCCCACGGGCCAGCAATCCCCCTCTTAGGTAAACATCCCAGAGAGATGTCCACGTGGGCCCAGAAAGCAATATGCTTGAGGCTATTCATTCAGCATTGTTTGTGGTGGTGTGACGTTAGAAGCAGGCTAGATGTCTGCTCCAGGAGGGTGGCTGGCGAAAATGGAGTGCTTTGCAGCAAGTGGATACAGACTAGATTTAAATGGAGCAGCAGGGATGGGTATTACAACACAGTGATTAGTGAGTAAAGCAAGGAGCAGCCTGAGACTGCAAATATCATTAAGTGCATGTGCACAAAATAGAAATTCACATTTTGCAAGAATACATACCAAATAAAGATACACAGACTATTCACTTTCTGGGGAAAATGAAGGAAGGTACGGGGAGAAATAGCTATATATAAGGTAACGTGTCCACTCTAGAACCATGAGTAAAAACTTTTGAGGGTGGGCACCAGGTATCCAGGTGATTCTGAGAATGTGCAACTAGGATGGGCACCAGTGGTTTACTGTATGCTTATACCACAGGACAATATAAAAATAAGCATAATAGGGAGTTCACATTGTGGCACAGTGGAAACAGATCTGACCAGGAGCCATGAGGTTGCAGGTTCAATCCCTGGCCTTGCTCATCGGGTTAAGGATCCAGAGTTGCCGTGAGCTACACGGTCACAGATGCAGCTCAGATCTGGTGTTGCTGTGGCTGTAGCATAGGCTGGCAGCTACAGTTCAACTTGACCCCTAGCCTGGGAACCTCCATGTGCTGTGAGTGCAGCCCTAAAAAAATTTTCTTTTAAAATAAGCTTAACAGTAAAATTCAAATGTAATGTACACCAGGTGACATAGATTAATACATGTGTGTAGCTGTGGAGTTAACCAGAATGATGTGTAGCTGGTTAGTCAGAGCAGGAGACTGGGATGCTGAGATGTAAAATGGACAGTGGAAAGAAAATAGACTTCACTCACCAGCCTGGCCTTCAGCCCTTCTCCAGTCTGAAGCAGCCAAAGAGAAACAGAATTAGAATACCAAGCCCCTGCAGATTCCTGGCTCACACATCACATTTTGTCCCCACCCCTGATCCTCTCCCTTTTCCCCCGCCACCCACACAGCCAGCAGAGTTCCAGTCTGGCCATCCTACCTGGCTGGGAGATGAGAAATACATGCAGGGATTACCAGATGCTGAAAGGTGGACAAGAAGAAATAGTTCTAAGAGGGGTCACTTACCTAGCTCCACTTGAAGCTTCCCTGGAGGCAGAACACATGGAGAAAACATCAGCCTTTGGACGGGAGAACCACTTTCCCAAGGCATCTAAGCCACTGGGAAGGGCTTTCTAAGTCTTAAACCTTCGCTCACCCCCAACCCCATCCTAGCTGAAGTATCGCCCATCTGCAGGATTCTTACAGGGCATCCTAGTCTTTGCTCTAAGGCAGAAATCCGCATAGGGCTGGGAAGAGAAAACAGTGATACTGAGTAGCCTCTTTCAAGGTCTCTGGTCTGGTTTTAAGTGGGTACTGCTCAACTGCCCTGAAATTACAAGCTTTCCCAGGGGAGGGAGTACTTGTGTGAGTTCCGTCTTCTCTTCCTTTGGATTCACCCTTCCCTCCTCCCCCCACGTTTTCAAGGTGCTGAGTGCCCCTGGGGAGAAAAGCAGATTTGGTAAATTATTTTCACTTTGGTGCAAAATTAAAGATGCCTTCCTTCTCAGTGACATCTGCATTAAAAAGAGAAGGATATCCTAGGAAGATGAACCAAAAGGAATAGACTTTTCATGGTGGAATTGTAACTGGATCCTATAACTCGCAGGAGAGGGCCTGGCAGAATCTATCCAGAGGGTCTTAGGTGGGACTTCTTTAGCAGTTGCATAAGTCCGTTTGGGAGGGGAAAAGCGCAAAGCGCAGATGGACGGATTTAGAATTAGATCATTGTCATCCATCGCTCTCCAAAGGAGACCTAAAATCACTGAACCCCTGCCTCCACTGCACACTGCGGTACTCCCACCAGCTCACGGCTGGTACTGTGGGCATGGCACCGAGAACTTACCCAGCTCTGCTCTGAGTTTCCCTGGAGGAAAAAAAAAGAAGAAGGACGAAGGGGAGGGAGAGGGGGAGGAGGAGAAGAAGAAGAGAAAAAAGAGGAAAATCTCCATTGATCATTGAGGCATCATTCCTCTCAAGAGCAGACTTGGAACCCAGTTTGCCCTGGAGAACCAGTCTGAGCTCAACGCGGAGGGGGAGCCGGCTCCAAGGCAGGCGAAAACCTCTGCCATATCCCCTCTCTGCCAAGCTTCCAAGCCCCACGGATGTGACCTACTTGGCTTCTTGACCCAGCACCCCTACTTCTGCTAGTCAGGGACGTGGGCAAAGAGCACGTCTTTCACCTTGCTTACCTTTGTCCTTTTCTGCCTGTTTCTTCAGCTTTTCTGAAAGGAAGAAAGAAGAGGAGTGGACATGAGTGTGCTCTCTACCACCAGGCAGGATGGCCACACCGCACTGCCCTCCTGCAGCCGCCTGCACCCCTTTCCTCTTGAGCAAAGCTAGCTCCAGGAGAGCAGCCCCCGGACTGCTCGGTACCTTGGGATCTCCGTTGCTTCCGAAAGATGTACAGCACCAATGTCGAGAGGAGAGCCAGGAGGAGCAGCAGTCCCAACAGAGTCCCGACGAAAGCTCTCTTCCAGGGGGAGGTTCTGGGTAAAAATACGTCTGGAAAACATCCCACATGGAGTTGTCTCAATTTAGCCTTCACTAAGCACTAAGTGACAAGACTAGTCCGGATACTGTGTACCAGAAAACCTTCCAAGTGACTGGTTGGTCCTTCCCAGGCCCCACCATAGCCATCTGTAAAACAGGCATGAGAGCCACTGCCAGGCGCCCTTGAAAGGTAACCTCTGAGGAACAGCGGGGGACTTGAACTTGGCTAAGGTAAAGAGGCAAATACTGTAAACAGACTCTGAAAGCAAGGAGTTGATGGGCCCTGCCCAGTCCTCCAGCTTGGAACTTCTGTGGCCATGGCTCTGAGCTCCCTCTAGGTCTTCCCACTCTTGCTCTACATCTGAAGGATATGAGAATCCAAGGGGTTGACATCTGAATCCCAGTGAATAATTGCTGTCTACTGCTCTGATGATTCCACGCGTCATCTCCCACCTCTTGCAAACACTTGGCTTCCACTTCTTATCACACCTTTAGAAGAACCTTGACAAAGCTCTGTGGGGCTGACTGACAGTCCCCCTCTTCCTTCTCCAGGCTCCCTAGGGAGGACCTGCTCTGAGGTAGGATATGGCACAAGGGCAGTGATTAGACGGTAAAGGAATGTGGGCACAAATGGAGTAGCCCTTTAGAAACCTTTGTGACAATTTAATAGAATAATTATGAGAAATTGTTGCTTTTATCCCAGTGGTCTTTATTTTTTTTCCTTTTTTTATCATGGCAAAACATACCTAATGTAAAATTTACTATCTTAGCCATTTTAAGCTTAAGGTTCAGTGGCATTAAGAACATTAACACTGTTGTGCAACCATCACCACCAGAACTTTTTTAATTTTCCTAAACTGAGAGTCTGTACCCACTAAATACTAACTTCCCATTCCCCTCACTCCCAGTTCCTGGTAACTTCTATCCTACTTTCCCTCTCTACGAATTGACTATTCTGGTCAATTCATATAGAGAGAAATTATACAATAATTTGTGTCTGGTTTATTTCATTTAGTAAAGGTGTTCTTTTGGTTTTTAGTCTTACTTTTCTAGCAGTGAATTCTTGTGGTCTTGGTCAAAAGTATTGTGCCACAAAGAACTGGTCCTTCGCCACAGACGGTTTTTGAAGCATTGACCTAGAGGTTAAAGAGCCTCCCTGACCTGCAGTCCCACCCTGTCTCTCCATTCCAGCCTCTCCTGCATCCTTCCGGCTCCTCCAATAGCTACGCGCACGTCCACCTCAGGACCTTTGCACTTGCTGTTCCCTCTACCTAAATGGCCTCTACCTGAATGGACTCCCTGCAGATATCCATGGGATTCACGCCTTTCGTCAAGGATAAACCCAAGTTAAAAAAAATTGGATTTCCCCTGGTGCAAAAAGAGATTCCTCTTTCCCCTTCTCTCAGAGTATTTCCTTCAGCACATTTGTAAATTCTTTCTCCATCCCCTTGAGATGCATATGAATCTTTTTGAGAGTTAAGTCAACCAAGATTTACAACCAAGGAATGTTTTTCTTAGGCACGCAGAGCCATCTTTTTGAAATTGAAAGATGAAGGAGAAAGTGCCCATATCGCCACATCTCCTGGCAGTTTCATTTAGGCACCCAGCCCCAAGCTGTAACTACATCCTTGTCACAGAGATAAGAGCTAGCTTATTTCTCCTTTGGATAAAGACAGTTAGCTAAACTGTGTTACCGGTTACCCAATTACCAAGGTGAATTTTAGGTGAACTATGTGTAACACACGCAAGGCCTTGTTAAGTCCTCTTACCTAAGGACAAGTTATGACTTATCAGGGTGAGATTTCTTTCTGTTGTGATAATATAGCAACTCATTTGGACCAACGCGAAACATGGCTTATAGGTAGGTTTATCCTCAAAGCTTAAAACAATTAGAGCCATGAGCATTAAATCCCTCAGTGGGTGCCTGGTAATAAAACTTTGATCCTAGAAAGTGGGCTCACTTTCAGCTCATTGCCTAATGGTCTTTTTCCCTGATCCACCACTTTTAAATCCATATATACCCCACACCCTGCCTTACTGCTCTTCGCTGCCTCATGTTTCCCTGTCTCAACTAACGCTTTCTAATGTGTGCTGTGATTTACCCCTATGTGTGTCTGTTTCTCCCACTGGAATGTGAACCTGAGGTTGGGGAATATTGTGGGTGTTCAATAGATACTGTTCAAGGGATTAAAATTAGGAACACATGGGCTCTCATGATGACCTCTAATAAGCGGAGTTTGTGGATTTCAGTGCATGGGCTTTGGTTCATAATGTTGACTTTTGGGGGCCTCTCCCAATTACTGTTTGTCACTTGTACTCTCAGTAGCCTCCCGATATCCCTGCTGACTTTTCAGGTGTCAAGTTCAGCCTACCCCATACACAGCCAGGCCCCAGTGCCACTGTGTCCTAATAGGTGATCTTTGGAGGACCTGAAGACTAGGAAGATGAGGGTGAGCTGGCACCCACTGACCTGCTATCTGGACCACGAATTCTTTCTTCTGGCCCAGGAGGGGATTCTGGATGGAGCAAGACACGTTGCTCTGGGCGCCTCCTTGGATGACCACAGATGTTTCCAAACTGAATAGGCTTTGGGCATCCTGGATGATGTCTTCAGTCTCTGGAGGAAGGCATCGTCCGTGATGGTCTCTCCACTGAGCCAGTGGCTTGGGGTACCAGCCACTGGAGCTGCACCTTAGCTGAATGCCTCCCTCCTTGAAGCCCTCAAGGGAGATGTGCGGGTCTGAGCCCAGCCCTGGGAGAGGCAGGAGAGATGAGAAAGATCAGGCTCCTTCCCAGAAGCTGTATGCCAAGTCCACGCCACCCTTCATCACTTGTAGTCACCCTAAGGCATCATGACAGTGACAACTCTTAACACACACTTGCAGTCCTCCACCTATGGACTATAAATGACAGTCTAAATCATTAGTGGCATTTGGGGACAGTACTACCTCTGAGAGGCATTTGAAACTACAGAGGGGGCCATTTGGCCAGGAAGGACTACTGGTATATAGTCATATAATGCAGCCCTCTTAGAATTAATAATCCCTTCCTTTCCATCCCATTGTACCCTCTCTTCTAAGTACCACTTTTGTTAGCTTGCGGTTTATCCTTCCTGTGTTTCTTTTGTACAATGTTTCTCCTCCTTTCTTGCACAAAAGTTAACATGCTATTGAGCTTCTTTTGCAGCTTGCCATTTTCTCTTTAAAACATCCTAGAAATCGCTCCACATCCGCTGAGCGCTCTTCCTCATTTTTTCGCTGCATGGTATGATGACCCATACTTAGCACCCACGCTTGGGCATTTAAGGAGTTTTCATGGCTGTACCATAAAAATGCCATAAAAACTAACTTATACATATGCCTGTTTCATTTTTGTAGCTGTGGAAGGTGTGTCTTCAGGGTTAGCTCCAAGAGATGGGATTTTGATTCAAAGGGTAAATACACAGACAGTTCTATTAGCTATTGCCAAACCCCCCTGCACTGGAGCTTCACAGCTTTGAATTCCATCAGCCAGCTAGGAAGGGTCCTGCTCCCCCACACCTCCGTCAAGAATGTGTGGTCCAACTATTGAATTTTTCCAACTTGATAGGTAAAAAAATAAATTGTATTTCTATAGCTTTAATTTACTTTTTTCTCACTATGAGTAAAAGTAATCATCTTCTCACATAGTTAAGGGGCCATTTGAGGTTTTTTTTTGTGTGTGTGTGTGTGTGAGCACTTCTTTGGTTCATTTTTCTAAAGAATCTTTCTTTTTAATAGTTTTTTTTAAAAAATTAGACATATGTTCCCTTTCTCTGTGCTTCTCTATCTACTCTTGAGCTCTCTCCAAATGGCCCCTTTTCTCCTCTCTGCTGGGGCTTGACCAGGTCACACACCTGCTACCTCCAGCTCCCAGGTTGCTTCCCCAGAGAAGTCGCTGGAGAGGAAGCGGCACCCGTAAGGACCCTCATCGGCGGGGATGACGCTGTGGAGATGCAGGGTCACGCTGCCATCAGCAATATCATCCTTGATCAGTTCAGTCCTGTTCTGGAACTGCTTCATCTGCTGATCGTAGAGCTCCTGCCGCTCCTGGTACAGGTGCACCACATCTGAGGCTTGGCTCCGGAACCAGCGGATCTCCATGTGCTCGGCATCCACGTAGGAGGACAGGTGGCACAGAAATTCCACCTCGTCCCCAATGTGAGCTAGGATGGAGTCCCCAGGGCCTACCACCCTAACCTCTAGAATGAGAACCCAATGGCAAAAATCAGCTCTCCTCAAATGCACTTGTTGCAGCTCAAAAATCTATAGGAAACCGTTCAAATGACAAACGCGAGACACTCTACAGGAACTGGTCCAGTTTCTTAATGGAGTAATTGCCATGAAAAAGCTGACTGTGCCACATTAAAAGACTCACAAGGAACATTACAGCCAGATACAAATTGTGGTGCTGGATTGGTAACTGGCTTGAACCAACCAGCTGCCAACATTATTTTGGGGACAGTTATGTAAACATGGCCACGACATTACGTGAAAAAAAAAACACATTTCAAAACCATATGTACCCTCTGTCCTTATTTGATTAAAAATTACATATTTGTGTAAATGTGCAGAGTAAAAGATCTGAAAAGAAATAGGCCAAATTGGCTTCATGTGTGTGTGTGTGTTTGTGTTTAGGGCCGCACCCGTGGCATATGGAGGTTCCCAGGCTAGGGGTCTAATCGGAGCTGCAGCTGCCAACCTATGCCACAGCCACAGCAACACCAGATCCAAGGCGCATCTGCAACCTACACCACAGTTCGTGGAAACACCAGATCTTTAACCCACTGAGAGAGGCCAGGGATCGAACCTGCAAGCTCATAGTTCCTAGTCGGATTCATTTCCTCTGTGCCATGACAGGAACTCCTAGACCAAATTGTGGATGGAGATAATTAGTACATGGTGGTAATAGATGTTTTATCACTTTGTTTTGTCTGATTTTCTAGTATTTTATAATGCACATGAAACCCTTCTGTAATAACAAAGGGTATTAAAGTAATCTATGGGGGCTCCTTGCTTCATGGGTTTTCCTATGTAAGGCCAAATCCTGTCTTCAAGATTTTTATTCCTGGAGTTCCCTTTGTGGCTCAGTGGTTAACGAATCTGACTAGGAACCATGAGGTTGCGGGTTCGATCCCTGGCCTTGCTCAGTGTGTTAAGGATCCGGCGTTGCCGTGAGCTGTGGTGTAGGTGGCAGACGCGGCTTGGATCCCACGTGGCTGTGGCTGCGGCGAAGGCCGGCGGCTACAGCTCCTGTTAGACCCCTAGCCTGGGAACCTCCACATGCTGCTGGTGCGGCTCTAGATAAAAGCCAAAAAAAAAAAGGGATTTATATTCCTCAGATCTTTTATTTGATCATATTCTCCAGCAGTGTTTCTACATGACTACTCTCCTCCTGGTCTCTTCCGTTTCCAAGAGAGTTTCTCTTCCTGCTGCAATGCCGTTCTACCTGCCATGCATTCATTCTTCTCTCTGGCTTCTATGCCCCTCCTGTTCTTCTTTCAAAGCTCAGCCCAAAGTCTTCCTTTACAAATCCCTCCTGTCCCTTCCTACCAGCTCCCCTCTCCAGGTTCTCTCCAGCTGTCACTGCCCGCACACCTCAAGCCTGACCGTCTTCCCGGGCACACCCTGCCTCAGCTTACTCTCCATCTATTATCTTCCTGGATAACGTGCTTCCCGCAGATCTCTACTCAAATAATACCTCCTCTCTATGGCCCTTCTTGGATTTCCAGGGAAAAAAAAAATGGGTCTCTTAGCTACACTCCTTCTTTTTCTTGCAGCTCTGGTCACACTGCTGGACAGCTGTTTATGTCACGGCCACTCCCCTCTCCTAAACTGCTTGAGGATCTGGGCTGTGCCCAGTCACCTTGGTATTCCTGGTTTCCAGCTCAGGGGATCAGGGAATTGCATTTGCATCATGAGTTTACACTCTCTGTGAGCTGCGTCTTTCTTGAGAAATGGTAAGACCAGGAGCCTTCCTGTCCTTCAAAAGCTACAGCTTGTATGCAAGAATGCAGTTAAAAATATTTGCCAGCTGGTTCAGCCTGAGAATTTCATGGCACCCTCCTGTTCTGCTGTCTGTCGTGTTTGTGAGCTGTGGGGTTGTGGGTGGCTGGCTGGCTGGTGCTGGAGTACTGTGGGGCTGGTAGTTGCTCAGAGGCAGTGGCTCTCTAACAACTGGAATGGAAATTTTGTATTTTAGCCCCTCACACAGGCTGATACAAGGCTACATGATCTCAGCCCTGGGATCACCTGCTGGAAGGGTGGATGGAAGCTGAGGTGCTCACATCCTGGCTGTCTGGGCTGCAGATTAGACATGTTACCTGAGTACAGCTCCCTAGGCTGAAGGAGAAGGAGGAGGTGAGTGAGGAAGCAAAGACTGCTGGGCAGAGAATCCAGGGAGACTGGGAAATCCACCATTTTTCCTCAGCAGTAAGGGCCACCTGCAGAGGGACACAAAGAGTTACCAGAGTGACCCAGGAGAGATGAAACCTCATGCATCAGGCCTGAGATTTGCCGTTGGCTCAATTATTTTTTTGTCTAGTTATCAGCTCCAGTGCCTGGCTTCTTTTCATAGTCATAGCAAAACGTGAGATCTGCTTCTAATTTTAACAGGCAGAACTGCTCATGGTGTTGTTAGCCTTGCTTGGGTTCACAGAGCTGAGAGAACAAGGCCAGGGTGTCCCAAAGGAAGCAGCTTTGAGCTTTGCATTGTTTAGAACCAGAAATAGAGCCATGCGTTGTGTGAGGGCTGAGCTAGGATTTAGTGACTTTTCCCAAACAAAGGGAAGCCTATAAGGACTCCCAGGTGCCTTTTCCTTCTCTCTGCCTGACCTTGTTCCCAGTTCCCTTTGATCTGGAACATCGGGTCCACAAAACAGAGGAACACAGAGTTCTAATCTTTCTGAAGTGGGATGCATGCCTGGCTGCCTTTTAACTGCACCCACATTTAGGACACCTTCTTCCAGCCCTGAGACCTTAGATGCAGCTCCCAGGAGGGCAGCTGGTGACTGATCCTGAGTCAATAGCATTTTCGAAGCCACAGAGAAGGGGCCGTCCCATCTAACCCTCTGCATACCCCATCCGTGACCCAGGAGACCCAGCCCCAGCACAGACAAGGGCTGATCTTCTTACTTCTGATCCCCTTTGGGATCTACCATAATGCCACGCGCTCTGAGTGCCCGTGAGCCTGGGCAGCCCAAATATCTTAGAAGATATACAAGCCTCTCCACGTTTCTCCTCTATTCCGTTGTGAGACTGGGGAGACTGACTATGTAACTTGCTGAACCTTGATTTCTTTGCCTGAACAATGGAAGAAACCAGTCCGATTCAGGGCTGTTAAACCTCCCATGGGTGGGCTGGGTGCTCTTTCAATATAAATCAGCTCCTCCCTCTGCATTCATCTTCCCAACATCTGCTCTCCACGCTCCATCTTCTTCCAGGGACCGCATCTCTCTCCTTTCACTCCATCATAGCACCCCTCATGGCGGTTTCTATTCTCCAACTCCTCAGTCTCCCATCTCCCTCCATCTGCCACCCGACTCCACTGTTTGGTTTCTTTCCCCACAGACCTGCAAGGCAGCATGTGTGCCCGGGGCCCTGTGGCTGCAGCCCAGTCCCTACCGCACCATCAGCAATATCACCGGTGGGGTGTAGATGAAGGACTTTAAGAGTTGCTGGTGTCCGCGGAAGAGCGGTCTGAGGAGGCGTGTGGGTGAACTGACGGGGGAGAGGCTCCCTGAGCGACCTCTGTACTGGAAGGACCTTGGGTGACAGGACCAGTGGGAGGGAGGGGCAATGGCTTGTGAGTCAAGTTGGTCAGAAGCTAGTACCCTGCCCCTGCTGGAGCTCACGTGCAGGTAAGCTGACAGAGGGGCAAGTTGGGGTGGGTCCATTCATGCTCAGATCAGAGTCCCCTTCACAGGAGGCCTGGCTGTTTTAATAGCCAGCAGCTATTGGAATCACTAATTACACAATAACCAACACAACAGAAGCCTTGGGCCAGGGTCCAGGCTCTGGCTGGACACAGTCCAGTCTCTAAGCTCTTTTGGCTGATGGCAGGAATGTGTCTGTGACGGGCCCAGAAACTGGCAGCAAAGGACCCTAGAACTGGCTTTGTGTTTTTTCCTCCATTCTTCTGCTCCCTTCTCTCCTCTTTTGTCTTTTCCTCTGGACTCTTGACAGAGAATCCCATGGGGCTGAAGCCATGAGGGTATCAGCGCCAGCTGACACCTTCCAAAACAAGAAGGGCTCAGAGACTGTTGATGGATCCATCTGGATCATCTGGACTCTGAGAAATCAGTCAAGACTTCTATTAAGTGGTAACTTGAGTCCTCCTGAGGCAGCAGTGGGGCATTAGACAGCCCCACAGCTGGGGGTAGGGGCTCCTCACAGCGGGAACATGTGCTCCAATATTCCCAGGTAGGGCGAGGTGGCCACCTGCAAGTCAGTGTGTTCCAGACGCTGGAGCGACTATCAGGATGGCAGTTCTTCTGTTGTGATGCGTGAAATCATGTGATTTCAGTCACTGAAGCTGCAGGGGGAGAAGTTCACACACACACACACACACACACACACACACACACGCACACGTATCCACAGTGATAAAAACTGATGCGAATTGAGCACTTACTATTTACCGGGCTCTTACCTATATCAGAAAGATTATTAGTATTATGATAAATCCAAATTGCGGACAAGGAAACAGAGACACATGGAGGCCAAGTGACTTACCCTGCACACAGAGCTAGAAAGTCATGGAATGAGGGTTCCCCCCAAGCTCTGCAGTTCTCTACAGATTCCTCACCAGCGATGTTTTATGTCAAGGCTGGGAGCACCCTCAGTTCCCCTGTCCCCCAAAACTTAACCCCTGCTAGGGAGCATCTGGTCACAGACTGCAGTGCTCACCCTGACAGCATCTCACATGCCCTGAAGAAGATGTCAGCCACAGGACCAACTGAGCCAAAAAAAAAAAGAATAAAAATATTTTAAAAATCCACTTCTAATAAAACAACTTAAAACCAGAGTGTCCCTCAGACCTTGTCAACAGCACGATCTCCAGCAGGAGGTTGCTTCCAACACTTGAGGACCTGCCTTCTTGAAAGCCTTTAATTGGAGGGAGACAGTCTAGCAACTTCCTGAAGGACTTCAGAGGGGTTGAATGCCCCCTTCCTGCTCTAAAGGGCATCCTTCTCCCCACTTGCTTCCTGTAGTTCATCTTTTCCAAGCTCCCTCTGCAGCTGCAGGACTGATCCTTACCCCTCCTAGGAAACCTTCCCTGATTTCGGCTGTTCACACCGCAGTGTCAGTGGATTTCAGATCCTTTTTCTGAAGAAGAGGGTTTGCTGGGGAACAGTGAGAGACTGGACACATTGCATATTGGGGGAACATGGAGGGCCCAGGGAGGGGAAGGATGGCCAGAAAGTGGGTCTCAGGCAAAAGTGAAGCTTTGCTGCTGGGGTACATGCCTGGTAATCCCCAGGGAGGCTCTGAAGATGCAAGAGGAATAAGGGTCATGCAACTGACACCAAAGAAATGCTGCTGAAATACTGCTGTCCTCCACGCAAGCCTACCTGCCTTCTTTCTTCTTTCCTTCTCATTTTCTCCCTGGCTCCATTCCAACCCCATTCCTGCATCTCCAATTCCAGAACAACACATACGTTCTCTTGCTTCCCAGTCCTTCAGCTCTTAAGTCTCTCTTTAAAGACGATTATTTTTTTTTTGTGGTTTTGTTCCTTTTTAAAGCTTGGGTTGTGTGTGCTTTGCCCTTCTCCCATTCCCCATGTCCTAAGCTGTAAGCCCCCAGGGGGTGGGGCTTTTGCAGTCTTGCACCCTTCCTCTTCCAGCGCCCACCGCAATGCTTTGCCCTCCACAGGCTGTCAATTAATGCTCACTGGCTTTTTTTGGTTTGATTTCAACAGACCCACAAGAGAGTTTCCACTCCCCAGTCTCTAAGGGAAATGAATCATCCCAAGGAGAGACTCTCAGAGAGGCTTCACACGGCTTGAGGAGAAAATGGGATGCATCTGAATCCTTCCCCATCAGGCAGAGCTGCCTGAATGGGCATCTCCCCTTGGTCACACTGACATCCCTATTCTGCAGTCAGGCTCAACTGATCAGAGGGTACCAACCTACCTTGTGCTCTTTCCTAAGCCCTCATTTTCTGAATTCCGTTTATGAAAGGTGGAGGTTGAGGCAGGCATTGAGAATGAACCACATACCTGGCAGGTGGCAGCAAAAGGTCCAAAATGGTAGGTGGGTCCTGGTGATCTCAAGTCTTCTGCAAGGGAGACGTCGTTAGGAAGTTCCAGATGCTAAGTTCCCCTAGACATGGACCAGAAGCTCAGCTGAGGGGGACCAGCTCATCTGTAACAGAATTACTCACTCACCTTCCACCTTAAGACATGCACTGCTTGCTCTGCCCTTTGCTATAAAAATTAGGATAGATAGAACAAAACGAGGAAGTCTGTGTCACATCCTGTCGGTGTGAGGAAAATTATGAATTGAATTTCCATGGAAAATGTTCCTCCGAGGTCTTAGGAGGGGAAAGGTATCTGGGAGTTTTGTAGAGCCTGGAAACTGCAGCAGCTCAGAGCAGGGAGGAAATGCTCCAGGGGCTGCCCAGGGTCTCCGAGGCTCCAGGGAGGCAGGATGGCCACGCCTGGCTAGCCCCTCTCTCTTTACCGTCACAGCAAAAGGTGCAGAGACTGGACAAGCATCGCCACTAATTAAAGGTTAGGAAAGGTCTGATGCTGAACTCTTAACCAACTCTACTTTCCTGTGCATGGTAAGGACAGGAAGAAAAATAGCAATGTAAGTAAAATCTGCAAGAGCTGTTCACGTACAATTCTGAAATTCAATGTGGTGCTGTACTGGGATTTCCTTAATGGAGTAGAGCTCAAAGAAGAAGAACTAACCACTGCCCCCACCCCACCCCATTCTGCCACATTGCACTGTGCAGCTGACATTGATGGGCGAGAAGCACAGTGGACCAAAGTGCCAGCCACTTGCCTGTATCCCCACACTGACGTTCTTCCTAGGGAATAAACCAGAGCTGTGGCATGGGGGTAACTCAAGCACATGGAGGACTCCCAGAAGTGCCTGATGTTTGTGGAGGGGCCTGTGTAGAGATTAGGGCTCTGGGTTAGTGGATGGAGATGGAAACATTGAGTTTGGGGACACCAACTTGAAAGTGACTCTCCATATTCAGGCAGGCTGATGGATGCGCCCCAGGTTTATGCATGCACAAAAACATCCCAGGACAGAAAAAGGGGCTGAGTGGTGAGCACACATGGTGGGTTCAGTTCTCTGGGGCTGGGCAGATAGAGAAGGGCTCAGGGACAGAGCAAACGTAACATTGGCACTGACTAAAGAGCAGGATCAGGGAAATTATGGGGGCAAGGGGAGAGGGTCAGACACTGTGAGTATAGGGAGGTGGTTAGCATGCCTAGGGCAGAAAAAGGCTATGAACTTGCCATGAGAGTTTATGAAACCCATCAGTGGAAGGGGAGACTGGAAGAAAACAGATGGGATTATAGTTCCCTGGGTATCCCGGTGGTTAAAGATCCAGTGTTGTCACTGCTGTGACTCTGGTCACTGCTGTGGCACGGGTTCGATCCCTGACCCAGGAACTTCCAAATGTCCCATGCATGGTCAAATACACACACACACACACACACACACACCATACAGAGGACCAAATTGCCAAGGACTTTTCATTCCATCCAGGGAAGTGGAAGATTGTCCTACTGGGCAGCCAAGAGCCATTTGGAAATTTAAAGGACCTGAAGTGATTCAGGCTAGAGAAGAAAAATGGAAGTTGTACAGAGGAGCTTTTCACTAGCCTCGCTTTGTCATCCTCCACACCACCTGGGGAGAGGTGAGAATGCCTCAGCAAGAATGCAAAGGTAGCAGAAAGAGTCAATTTCCGTGACTTCCAGATACAGCCCTGCTGGAGATGGAGAGGGAGAACCCACCAGCCACTGCCTGCCCCTCGTGGTGCAGCCCCCAGCAGGGACAGAGCCCTGTGTGCCCATCCTATCTGCCGTGTATGGGTACTTCCATGCCATAGATGGCCATGTCCAAAAAGAGGATGAGTGCTGGACTCTTGGAGAGCTGAAAGTGAAAAGGGAAGTGTTAAATTTGCAGAGGGAGGAATGCACAAGGCCAAGTCAGAAAAGCAAGAGAAATGTATTAGGGCATTCGAAATGGACGAGGTCAGACCAAGACAGGCATCAGGCAACAATGGTGAGGAGGCAGTCCGCCTGTAAAGGACTGGTGGGCAAGAAAAGTAGTGAGAACATTGTGTGGGGGAGGAATGTGGCAAAGGAATAGGGTCTCCTCTCCATGTCTCATGTGTGGATAAGTGTTGCAACCGCCCTGCCAAGGGCAGGGATTGATGTAAGCAGGCAGCGTATTCAATCCTTGGTCAATCATAAGAAGGTCACAAGCGACCTTCCATATGTCCTTATCTCGTGTTGCTCAGCCCAAACAATCACATCCGCCATCCTCCTGGGAACCTATCAGGAAGGAACTTCGCCTGCCCTTGAACAGCGGGGAATCCACTGGCAACAGCCACTCCACTGGGTTACTTAGACCACTTCTCCTTGGTGTACACCAGTCATCAACATGAAGTTGTCTGCTAGGATTCGGGGTTGAGGGAGCAGAACACCCAAGCACAATGGCCATTCTCACACATAACATGGGGAGATGGAACGAAAAGTCATGCCAGACCCACGAGCAGATGAATTAATCCCTCTCTTCTCCTAAGGAAAGACAACAAAAGAAGTAGCAGTGATGCAGCTTAAGATAAACCTGTGAGCACAGAGGTGGGCTTGGTGGAGGTGGAGATCACCTTTTCTGCTGAGTTTGAACGTAGGGAAAAATGCTTTCCCTCACATCAAAAGCCGTGCAGGACTCTACTTCTTAGGGTTCATCCTAGCTTTTCCAGCCTTCTCTCTTGTTATTCTTAGCTCCTAATTTTCACCAGCCAAGCACCTCCAGCAGTCACTTCCATACCTGTGCATTTCCTACCCACCTCTCCTCTCTGCCAATCTCTTTCCCCAGGTTCATGCTCAGAACTTCTTCTTCCAATGTCTTCACAGATGAACTCCAACTCTCTCTGTATACACACTTCTTTCTTCTCGTTCTTCAAGTTGTCCTGTGTGGTTTGAACTTGTATAAATGTACTTGGGGCCACATTTGTAAGTGTCTTTTTGTGACTGTATTTTCTTTTCCTCTGTAATTTGGGCTCCAGGTGTTCGTGACAAAGTCTCCTTGATCCTTGACGTAGTCTTGGGTACCTGCAGAGAGTCCTGCTTAAAAAGAATGCTAGCCCATCACATAGGTTGACACACAAAAGCAAGAGAGTCACTAAGGGAGATGGTATTTACTCTGCACCACTCAAGGGCAGAAAGATAAGCTAGCTTCTCACCAACCTTCCCCCAGCCCAAAGCGTGGGCCCTGACCTTTCCTCATTACATACCTTATTATTTTTTTCCATTATACCCAGCTGCACGGCGTGGTGACAGGGTTACACATACATATATGGATTCATCACAAGTGGTTAGACATAGTTCCCAGGGCTATACAGCAGGATCTCCTTGCTTTTCCAGCCCAGAGGCAACAGTCTACAACTATTAACCCCAGACCCCCCTACCGTCCCACTCCCTCCCCCAGCCTTTTGGCAACCACAAGTCCGTTCTCCAAGTCCTTGATTTTCTTTTCTGCATAAAGTTTCATTTGTGCAGTGTATTAGATCCCAGATTTTTGTTTGTTTGTTTGTTTTCTAAAAAACTCAGAAAGTCCTGCGTCTGACAGCTGGCAGGGTGCCCACCATTGTGATTTTGTCACACAGATGATGAAGTACACACATGCGTGAGAAAGAGGAAGAAGCACAAAACCTGAGCAGGGTCCCAGGGGATGTAAGGGGCTGCAGAGGTTATACATACTATCCCACTGCCCGAGCACCAGTCTTCAAGGTGAACAGGCATTTCTGGGGTGACATGAAGAGTTTTGCCCGAAGGCATCTGGATTGATCACTGCCACCTCAGAAGAATTCCTTTGTAGTAAAGAATTAGCCAGCATCAATGAGGCCCTACTGTACAGCACAGGGAACTGTATCCAGTCTCTTGGGATAGAGCATGACGGAAGATAATGTAAGAAAGGCAATGTGTATGTAGATACCCAAGAGGGCAGTGGGTGGTCCCTTCCCAAATTTGAAAATAAGAATCAAGCTGTCTTGAGGAAAGAAAGAAAGAAAGAGGAAAGAAAGGAAGGAAGGAAGGAAGAAAGGAAGAAAGAAAGAAAGAAAGAGAAAGAAAGAAGAAAAGAAAGAAAGAATCTGAAAATTTGCTTCAGATGCTATTTTTTTTCTTCTTTAATTTTAATTTCCTTTTTTTTTTTTTTTTTTTTTTGCCACTCCAGGGCATATGGAGTTCCATACCTGGCAATGCCAAATCCTTTAACCCACTGTGCTGGGCTGGGGATCTAATCTGGAGATGGAACATGCATTCTGGGGCAGCAGAGCCCTTTGTGCCACAGCAGGAGCACCTCAAATGTTTTTAAATACAATGTTTCCTTCTTTTTTAGGACCTGTTTTCTAAAAATTACATTACAAAATCATGGGGGCATTGGCAGCAGTTATAGTAACAACTGCTAATTTTGGCAACTGTATTGCATATGACTGTTTCTTATGTTATCTGTCTCATCTACTTTACCTTTCCTTGGGTTCATTTTGCTTAGCATATCATCCAGTATTTCATTTCTATAAATGTCTGATGGTATTATAATTTCTCTGATTCCCTTCACTTCTGAAAATCTTTTATTTTCTTTGTTGAAAGATGATTGTTCGAACTAGAACAAACAATCCAAAAATTTATATGGAACCACAAAAGACCCAGAATTGCCAAAGCAATCCTGAGGAACAAAAACCAAGCAGGAGGCATAACTCTCCCAGACTTCAGGCAATATTACAGGGCCACAGTAATCAAGACAGCGTGGTACTGGTACCAAAACGGACATATGGATCAATGGAACAGAATAGAGAACCCAGAAATAAACCCAGACACCTACGATCAATTAATCTTTGACAAAAGAGGCAAGAACATAAAATGGGAAAAAGACAGTCTTTTCAGTAAATTTTGCTGGGAAACCTGGACAGCTGCATGCACATCAATGAAACTAGAACACACTCTCACACCATGCACAAAAATAAACTCTAAATGGCTTAAAGACTTAAATATAAGACAAGACACCATTAAACTCCTGGAAGAGAACATTGGCAAAACATTCTCTGACATCAGCCTTACAAATGCTTTCTCAGGTCAGTCTCCCAAAGCAACAGAAATAAAAACAAAGGTAAACCAATGAGACCTAATCAAGCTGACAAGCTTTTGCATCACAAAGGAAACCAAAAAGAAAACTAAAAGACAGCTTACAGAATGGGAGAAAATTGTTTCAAATGATGCAACTGACAAGGGCTTAATCTCTAAAATATACAAACAATTTGTACAACTCAACAGCAAAAAAAAAGCCAACAACCCCATTGAAAAATGGGCAAAAGAACTGAACAGACATTTCTCCAAAGAAGATATGCAGATGGCCAACAAGCACATGAAAAAATGCTCAACATCACTGATGATTAGAGAAATGCACATCAAATCTACAACAAGATATCAACTCACACCAGTCAGAATGGCCAACAACCACATGAAAAAATGCTCAACATCACTGATGATTAGAGAAATGCAAATCAAATCTACAACAAGATATCAACTCACAGCAGTCAGAATGGCCATCATTAATAAGTCCACAAACAACAAATGCTGGAGGGGATGTGACGAAAAGGGAACCCTCCTGCACTGTTGGTGGGAATATAAGCTGTTACAACCACTATGGAAAACAGTATGGAAGTAGCTTAGAAAACTATACGTAGAACTACCATATAACCCAGCAATCCCACTCTTGGGCATGTATCCGCACAAAACTTTCCTTGAGAAAGACACTTGCACACGCATGTTCATTGCAGCGCTATTCACAACAGCCAAGACATGGAAACAACCCAAATGTCCATCAACAGATGATTGGATTAGGAAGATGTGGTATATATACACAATGGAATACTACTCAGCCATAAAAAAGAATAAAATAATGCCATTTGCAGCAACATGGATGGAATTAGAGACCCTCATACTGAGTGAAGTAAGTCAGAAAGAGAAAGACAAATACCGTATGATGTCGTTTATATCTGGAATCTAATATACTGCACAAATGAAACTTTATGCAGAAAAGAAAATCATGGACTTGGAGAACAGACTCGTGGTTGCCAAGAGGGTTGGGGAGGGAGTGGGATGGTGTGGGAGGTCTGGGGATAATAGTTGTAGGCTGTTGCCTCTGGGCTGGAAAAGCCAGGAGATCCTACTGTATAGCACTGAGAACTATGTCTAATCACTTGCAATGAATTTATATATGTATGTGTAACCAGGTCATCATGCTGTATGGTTGAAAAAATGACAGAAAACTGTAAACCAACTATAATGGAAAAATTTTCAAAAAAGAAAGATGCTTGTTCAAATATGTAGATGTGCTTATGGGAGGAAATGAAACTGTACTAGTCACGTGGGAAGAGGACTGAGGAGGTGTGGGGGGGAGATAAATGACTTAATCCTGATCCCTCCAAGCAGAACATCAATAGACAGGACCTGGTGACATCGATATATAATTCATTTTTTACAAATTTGTATTGAAATATAGTTGATTTACAATTTTGTGTTAGTTTCAGGTGTACAGCATAGCAATGCAGTTATACACACATATATGTATTATAATATGTGTATACATATTCTTTTTAAGATTCTTTGCCACTATAGGTTATTACAAGATACTGAGTAGAGTTCCCTGTTCTATATATACAGTTGGTCCTTGTTGTTTATCTATTTTGTACATATTAATGTGTATATTTTGATCCTAAACTCCTAATTTATCTTCCCCATTTCCCCTTTGTTACCTCTAAGTTTGTCTTCTATATCTGTGAGTCTACTCTTAAGATCCTGAATATATTCTACAGGCTGAATTAGAATCAAACCCAGTCAAAGAGGGGGGGTTAGAATTCCAGACTTCTCTGTTCATAAGACATGAAGCCTGGTTTAAAGACAGGCTTCTAGGAGTTCCCGTCCCGTCGTGGCGCAGTGGTTAATGAATCCGACTAGGAACCATGAGGTTGCGGGTTCGATCCCTGCCCTTGCTCAGTGGGTTAAGGATCCGGCATTGCCGTGAGCTGTGGTGTAGGTTGCAGACGCGGCTCGGATCCTGCGTTGCTGTGGCTGCGGCGCAGGCCAGTGGCCACAGCTCCGATTAGAGCCCTAGCCTGGGAACCTCCACATGCCGCGGGTGCGGCCATAAACCCGCGGCCATAAAATGACAAAAAAGGCAAAAAAAAATAAAATAAAATAAAGACAGGCTTCTTAATTTACAAAGTACCGTTAGCTAAGAACGTAGGAGATTTTCAGTCAACTGAGCCATGCCCCACCCTTCAAACACTTGCAGCCTATGTGTTTCACCCCAATGCCATTCATTCTGTTCATGTTCTTTCTTGTGGACCTGACTTTACTAAGGCTAATTTGGAATTTCAGTGGCTTCTTTGGGAAATTTAATATCTCCCCAAACTCATTGAAGATGTGTCTTTCTCCACCACCTTACCACCTTCAACCTTCCCCCCTGCCACCTTAAATCTCTTGATTTGTCTCTCCTCAAACTCTTACCTCCTGCATCCTTCTGTTCACTGCCTAATCCTTGCCTTCCCACTTCCAGCTTCTTACTTTCCTGTGGTCACTCCAACTTTAGGCCCCTTGCTCCCCCATCAGAGGCTCTAAAGGAACCCAGGGACCCCAAAAGCAACCACTTGAGGTCAAATTGGATGCAGACCAGATATTTTATCTATGCATACAGGATTTGGGGATACCCAGATGGCCATTTACAGTATCCTTGGTGCCTCACCCCGAATTTAGCTCACAGTCTCCATGAGATTATATATTAGGTCAAAAGAAAATCTTGAAAGTTTTCCCCCCAAAATATAGTGAAACATTTTAGGCCCCATAATTGAGCAGGTAACCTTTTTTTTTCCATCTGCCAGAAACATAATTCTGATAAAAATATCAAGTGGATAAAGATGAGGACCAACTCTTACATAAACTAGTGAGTTCTGTATCATTTTTATGCCTGATTCATTGCTGAATTTTTAGAAAGAAATCCACAAGATTTCTATTTGCATCTGTATGTTTATGCATGTATGTTATGTAAATGTGATATTTTCCTACCTGCAGATGGCGTTAACAAATTACTTTATAAAATCTCTTAAGGAAAGTATTTTCAAAAGCTTAAAAGGAAGGGATTCTATAAATTAATTGTTCCTAAAACTCCCAGAAATATAAAAAATATTTATTAAGTTCACTTAATTTGGGTAAGTCTTTGATACATAAGACTAGTTAGACATTGTAGGCTTAACCTTTTTTTTGTAGGCTTAACTTTTTAAAAATGCATGCCTTCATAATTGTTAACATTAAATGTAATGGTAATACATTTTTATTCTACTTGAGTTTACTAATCAACACCATTATATTTACTAGACGTGTAAGATTATAAAAACTATAAATTTAGTCAAATTGAGTCATTATTCTGACAAACTTTATTTTAACAATAATTACATTTTATAATGTTTGCTTAAATTTCCAAAATTTATGTTGTAACTTGCAACCTTAGATTTATGCCAAATGGAATCAAATAACACATATTCATTAAACATACAGATATTTTCTAAGTCAGGTAAAATACTGAAACAGTCATCATTAAGCATAAGTTTAAGTTTATTTATTTTTGGCTCCTTTTACGATTTTATATGGTAATGAAAGGCTAAAAATACATAGGTCTAATGGAACAGAATAGAGACCCCAGAAATAAACCCAGACGCCTACGCCCAATTGATCTTTGACAAAGGTGGCAAGAACTTCAAATGGGAAAAAGAAAGTCTTTTCAGTAAGCTTTGCTGGGAAACTTGGACAGCTGCATGTAAATCAATGAAACTGGAGCACACTCTCACACCATGCACAAAAATAAACTCTAAATGGCT
>PVHT021183506.1:5517629-5568196 GCA_004024745.2 Catagonus wagneri | reverse complement strand
GGGGATAACTACTGCTTTAATGATGGAATAGCAAGGAGCTCCAACTGTAATGCACGGGGAACTACATCTAATTACATGTGACAAATCCATATATGTACATGTAATCGGGTCACCACATGGTGCAGTTGGAAAATCTGACAGAAATCTGTAAACCAGCTATAATGCAAAAATAAAAATAAATAAATAAATAAAAATACATAGGTCTGTTTATACACATGTTCTTTTTGCCACACAAAAAATTGTTCTATGAAGGAACTATACCTATAAAAATTGTGGGATGTTAAATTTATAAAATTGCTGGTCTGCTGCAGAATGGTGATATTCGACAAGGGTTTTTTAGATATATTTTTTTTGTCTTTTGTCATTTTAGGGCTGCACCCACAGCATATGGAGGTTCCCAGACTAGGGGTCTAATCAGAGCTGTAGCCCCCCGCCTACGCCAGAGCCACAGCAACGCAGGATCTGAGCCGCGTCTGCAACCTACACCACAGCTCACGGCAACGCCAGATCATTAACCCATTGAGCAAGGCCAGAGATTGAACCCGCAACCTCATGGTTCCTAGTCGGATTTGTTAACCACCGAGCCACAATGGGAACTCCTTAGATATTTTTTTTTTAATTGAAGTACAGTTGATTATAGGAGTTCCCTTTGTGGCTCAGTGGTTAACGAATCCGACTAGGAACCATGAGGTTGCGGGTTCGATCCCTGGCCTTGCTAAGTGGGTTAAGGATCCGGTGTTGCCGTGAGCTGTGGTGTAGGTTGCAGACGCGGCTCAGATCCCGCGTTGCTGTGACCGTGGCGAAGGCCGGCTGCTACAGCTCCTGTTAGACCCCTAGCCTGGGAACCTCCATATGCTGCGGGAGCGCCCTAGAAAAGGCAAAAAGACAAAAATAAATAAATAAATAAATAAAGTACAGTTGATTATAATGCTAAGCCAATTTCTGGAGTACAGCAAAGTGACCCTGTCATACATACATATAAATTTTTTTCTCATATTATCTTCCATCATATCCTATCCCAAGAGATTGGATATTGTTACCTGTGCTATATGGTGGGACCTCATTGCTTATCCACTTCAGACCCAAGGGAGTAGGATAACATTCATTTACAATTGTCTGCTTACTAGTTTTCTATGTAAAGTAAAGGTTACTAATGATTAAAATTATAATTAATATATGTAAATAAAACTAATGGAAACAATAAAGGTTAAGGGAAACGATTCTACCTGAAAGCTATGCGAGGAATGTAGGATATGTTTTGTGAAGAAAAAAAAGAATAATTTTGTCCCCAAATAAAATAACTGATTGTTCCAGAAGGAGAAAGAAGTATAGGACAAACCCTGAATGTGTATGGGAAGTTTTAGAAGGCTTGTGAAAAAAGGAATCTTATCTTTCACATGGCCCAAGCTGGCTAACATTGGATGGATTTATTTGTGAGGATTTTTTAAAGTGATCTTTAGTATCATTACTGATACCAAGCAAGAGTTTCATCGTAATGACAAAGTTTTCTTTAATTATTTGTCTGCTCTTAAGAACTTGCAAAACCTTTTTCTTCGTTCTTAAGTAATCTGCCTATGCAACAAAGGTTCTGTGCCATAACATTATTTCTGGTGTTAACTTTATCACATCCTTGATTAAGAGAACCAAGTTTTCTCACTTTTGAAAGAACTGAGGCTTTTTTTTTTTAAATCATGTTAACTCCCATATTTACTTTTTGGAATACTCTGCTGTTACTTTTGTTAAATAGGTAGCTTCACTTTGTTTCATGATGTCTTATCCTGTTTAATCCAAGTATTCAGAACTTTTGACATCTTTGACCACTTTGCTTTCCAAAATCAAATTCTAAATAACATCTTCTGGATCTCAGGCTGACTTTGAGATTCCCCACAGGTCCCCTAGAAAATCACAAAGATATGTTCTTTTACCATGTTAAAAAAAAATAGATGTTAAAAATAATTAGGTTCCCTTGATATGTTAAATTACATAAGAAGCATTGTCAAGAAGAGTTGCTTAGGAGTTCCCTGATGGCCTAGTGGTTAAAGGACATAGCATTGTCACTGCTGTGGTATGGGGTTGATCCTTGGCCTGGGATCCATATGCCATGGGCATAGCTGAAAAAAAAAGAGAGAGAGAGTTTCTTAATCTTCTCTAGGTGATGTTTGTATGGGTAAAATATTATTAACATGAGTATTTACAACTGTATAAAATTCCTAGAAATTTATCCTATGAAAATTTCTTCTGCTGTCCTATGAAATGTCCTAGTGCTCCTTTGCCTAGTACTAAGCAACAGTGCACTGCTTTAATTCCAGTTACTATTTTAAAATGTTGTGTTTCACTGAAACAACCAAATTTCCTTGTCAATTGTATTTTTATAATAAACTTGCATGACATTTTAAAACACAGACTTTTAAAGTCTTATTTTTTTTCATTCTCAGGTGCTTATTGCTTTACTCTGATATTTCACTGAGAGTGTCTTCCGTTACAAGCCAGAGTCCTTCAACAGCAAAAAACATAAAAATTTAAATGAAAAAAAAAAAAAGAGTCAGAAGGAGAAAGACAAATGCCATATGATATCACTTATATCTGGAATCTAATATACTGCACAAATGAACCTTTCTACAGAAAAGAAAATCACAGACTTGGAGAACAGACTTGTGGTTGCCAAGAGCACAGGGGGAGGGAGTGGGATGGTAGGGGGTCTGGGGTTAACAGTTGTAGACTGTTGCTTTCGGGATGGAAAAGCAAGGAGATCCTGCTGTATAGCACCGGGAACTAGGTCTAATCACTTGTGACAAGTCTATATATGTATGTGCAACCGGGTTACCACACTGTGCAGCTAAAAAATTGACAGAAATCTGTAAACCAGCTATAATGGAAAAATAAAAAGTATAAGAATAAATTTTAAAAAATAGAAACCCAGAGACCCATGGAAAAGGACTATGTGAGTATACAACTCAGATGCAGGGTTTTGCTGGAATAACTTAAAGAACCTTGCAATCATACCACTAGAATTAGTCAAGATTTCCAAAAGGGACATGTTGATGGATTCCTAAAACTTACAACTCAACATCAGCAAAACAAAAGTTAGTTAGTTCCATAGGACTCTGTGAACAAAAGGATGATTATAGGTTTTTATGATTTTATTTGGAACATTGCCCGTTCTTGAATGTTTTCATTTCTGGATACAATGAGCCCCTTTCCCTTTTCTTTTAATCTATCTAAAGCTCATAGCAATCTAGGAAATTGTACTTTTGTGAATAGAAATGAAACATTAGTCTTTTTCTCTCTGCTTGATACCTCCAAATTAAAAAAAAACCTCATTGATTAATCTTATTTTCATCACAATATGATTATTTGCAGAGTTTCAGTAAGAATGTCCTCCTTGTGGGAGTTCCCCTCGTGGCTCAGTGGTTAACAAATCCGACTAAGAACCACGAGGTTGCAGGTTCGATCCCTGGCCTTGCTCAGTGGGTTAAGGATCCGGCGTTGCCGTGAGCTGTGGTGTAGGTTGCAGACGTGGCTCAGATCCCGCGTTGCTGTGGCTGTGGCGAAGGCCGGCAGCTACAGCTCCTGTTAGACCCCTAGCCTGGGAACCTCCATGTGCCACGGCTGCGGCTCTACATTAAAAAATAAGGCAAAAAGACAAAAAAAAATGTCCTCCTTGTAACAGGACATGGTTAAGAAAAGCAGTTATATAAGCAAGGCTTTTGCTGGTATATTTTATTTTATAATAATGTATAGAATTAGATAGGACCAGGCAATTTTAAGGAATTAAGGTGGAGTTTATAGAGCCAATCCTTATAAAGCCCTCTTAGAAAAAATGGCCTGGTTCCCAGCTTGCAGTGTGCTCTGTCTCACAGGGAGTAAGGAAGGTCACTTCCCAGCAGGCCTAGGAATATTGGAACATTTTGTGGGCCTCAAGAAGGGGACAATTAGCCAAATCTACAGGTAATGCAGATTAAGCCTGGTGGCAAATTCTTGGCTTGGCTTCCTTCCTTCAAGAGGTTTTAAAAAGTGGAATTTTGGCCGGGGGTGGGGGGAGCGCCTCCTGTATATGGAAGTTCATAGGCCAGAGACTCAGCCAGTGCCACACCAGAAACACAGGATCCTTAACCCACTGCACCCCAAGGGAACTCCAAGAGTTTTTTTCTCTTTTATAAAAAAATGAGGAGTTCCGTCGTGGCTCAGTGGTTAACGAATCCGACTAGGAACCACGAGGTTGCGGGTTCGATCCCTGGCCTCACTCAGTGGGTTAAGGATCCAGCGTTGCCATGAGCTGTGGTGTAGGTCGCAGACGCGGCTCGGATCCCGTGTTGCTGTGGCTGTGGCGTGGGCTGGCAGCTACAGCGCCTGTTGACCCCTAGCCTGGGAACCTCCATATGCCACGAGTGTGGCCCTAGATAAGAAAAAAAAAAAAAAAATGAAGGTCCCTTCAAGGAATTTTTGTTTATGTGGCTTATAGATTAGAAATTATTTATTAGAAATTATAACCTGGAAGATAATTCATTGGCTTTTTTTAAAAAAATCTTTTTTATTATAGTTGATTTACAACGTCGTGTCAATTTCTGCTGTATAGCAAAGTGACCCAGTCATGCATAAAGATACATTCTTTTTCTCATATCATCTTCCATCACGTTCTATCCCAAGAAATTGGATATGGCTCCCTGTGCCGTGTACTCCCTCCAGTCCATCCCACTCCCCCCTCTTCCTCCCCTCCCCCTTGCAACCACAAGTCTGTTCTCCAAGTCTGCAAGTCTGTTTCTGTGCTGTGGTTAGGTTCATTTGTGCCACATGTTAGATTCCACACATAAGTGATATCATACGATATTTGTCTTTCTCTTTCTGAATTCCTTCACTTAGTATGAGAATATCTAGTTCCATCCATGTGCTACAAATGGCATTATTCTATTCTTTTTATGGCTGAGTAGTATTCCACTGTGTATATATACCACATCTTCTTAATCCATTCATTTGTTGATAGACATTTAGGTTGTTTCCATGTCTTGACTATTGTGAATAGTGCTGTTATGAGCATAAGGGTGCATGAAACTTTTTGAAGTAGTTTTTCTGGGTACATGGCCAGGTGTGGGATTGCTGAATCATATGATAGGTCTACACTTTGTTTTCTGAGGAACCTCCATACTGTTTTCCATAGTGGTTGCACCAATTTACATTCCCACCAACAGTGTGGGAGGGTTTCCTTTTCTTCACAACTTCTCCAGCATTTGTTATTTGTAGACTTATTAATGATAGCCATTTTGACTGGTGTGAGGTGGTACCACATCGTAGTTTTGATTTGAATTTCCCTAATAATTAGTGGTGTTGAGCATTTTTTTAATGTGCCTACTGGCCATCCGTGTGCCTTCTTTGGAGAAATGTCTGCTTAGTCTTCTGCTCATTTTTTGATTGGGTTGTTTGTCTTTGTTGTTGTTGTTGAGTTGTATGAGTTGTTTTTATATTTTAGAGACTAAGCCCTTGTCATTTGCATCATTTGCAACTATTTTCTCCCTCGTTTTTTTTTTTTAGGGTGGCAGGTGCAGCATATGGAAGTTGCCAGGCTAAGGGATTGGAGTCACAACTGCCAGCCTACACCATAGCCACAACATGCCAGATCTGAGCCTCACCTGTGACCTGCACCACAGCTCATGGAAACGTCAGATTCTTAACCCATTGAGTGCAGCTGGGGATCAAACCCACATCCTCACGGCTGCTAGTCAGGTTTCTTACCACTGAGCCACAGAGCCACAACAGGAATTCCTGTCTTTTATTTTTTTTATATTTATTTGTTTACTTTTTAGGGCTGCACCAACAGCATATGGAGGTTCCCAGGCTAGGGGTCTAATCGGAGCTACAGCTGCCAGCCTACACCACAGCCACAGCAATGCCAGATCCGAGCTGTGTCTGTGACCTACACCACAGCTCACGGCAACGCCAGATCGTTAACGCAGTGAGCAAGGTCAGGGATCGAACCCGCAACCTCATGGTTCCTAGTCGGATTCGTTAACTGCTGTGCCAAGACAGGAACTCCCTGTCTTTTGTTTTTTTAATGGTTTCCTTTGTTATGCAAAAACTTGAGAGTTTGATTAGGTCTCATTTTAAAATTCTTGTTATTATTGCTATTGCTTTGAGAAACTGGCTTAAAAAATATTTGTAAAACTTATGTCAGAGAAAGTTTTGCCTATGTTCTCTTCTAGGAGTTTTATGGTGTCTTGTTTATGTTTGTCTTTAAGCCATTTTGAGTTTTGTGGTTTTTTCTTTTTTTGCATGTTGTGAGGGTGTGTTCTAGTTTCATTGATTTACATGTGCCTATCCAGTTTTGCCAGCATCACTTGCTGAAGAGACTGTCTTCTTCCCATTTTATATTCTTGCTTTCTTTGTCAAAGATTAATTGATGGTAGTGATAGTAGATTGTCCTTCTCATGCACTTTTAAAATTATAATTCTGTATGACGTGGTGCTCAATATATGTAGAAGAAACACTTAAGGAAATTTTACTTCAACTGTGAAGAAGGTAAAGAGAATAAAACGGAAGTAAGAATTCCACATTTTACTCAAAGTGAGAAAATGTCAAAACTGGTAGGTTGTGATATATATATCAGATATGTGCATGTGTTGTGATATATCTAGATATATAGACATTTATAGATACTATATATATATATATACACTATATATATACTATATCTGTATATCTAATACCCAGAGGAATGCTAAGACACCTATACAAAGTGATATACTCAAAAATATTAGAAATAAATCTAGAGGGAATTCTAAAAGTGTTCTAGAAGCCCACAGAAGGTCAAAAAAAGGAAAACAGAAGGAGTATAAACAGAGGAAACTAACACAAGACAAATAATAAAATGAGAGACCTAAGCTCTAATACACAAACAACTATCTTAAATGTAAATGCTATGAATACACTAGTTAAGAAATTGGAAGAATGTATTTATTTATTTATTTATTTATTTATTTATGTGACATGACCGCTTCTTTCAGAGAGGCTTAATAGGAAACTCGGAACCTGAGAAAGAAGACTGTGAAATGAACCCATGTTTATGACCTAGGGCTTTCTTTTTTTCTTTTTTTTAAATTACTTAATGAATTATATTACATTTACAGGTGTACAAAAATCATCACAACCAAATTTTATAGCATTTCCATCCTAAACCCTCAGTGCATTCCCCCACCCCCCAACTTGTCTCATTTGGAAACCGTAAGTTTTTCAAAATCTGAGTCAGTATCTGTTCTTCAAAGAAGTTCATTTTGTCCTTTTTTTAGATTCCACATGTAAGTGATAGCATTTGATGTTGGTGTCTCATTGTCTGACTGACTTCACTTGGTGTGATAATTTCTAGGTCCATCCATTTTGCTATAAATGCTGTTGTTTCGTTCCTTTTAATGGCTGAGTAATATTCCATTGTGTGAATGTACCACATCTTCCCTATCCACTCCTCTGTCGATGGGCATTTAGGTTGTTTCCATGACTTGGCTATTGCATAGAGTGCTTCAATGAACACTGGAGTACATGTGTCTTTTTGAGTCATGGTTTTCTCTGGATAGATGCCCAGGAGTAGAGTTTTTTAAACTACACCCCATTTATATGCTTGTCTTTAAGAAACTTATATCTAATATAATGTCATAGGTAGGATGAGTAGAAAGGATAGAAAACGAGACGCTGTCGTGGTCACCCTTCAGAGGGAAAATGGCTCCTCCTCCTACCTTACCCAAAATTCGGTTCAGATGTCGGGACTGATGATGTCATACATGCCTCCAGAAGACATGATGAAAGAGTCTCATAATAGGCTTTCTAGGGGAGAGCAAGGCAGGCTTCTAAGCCGGTCTGAAAGAGGCTTAAGAAAGCAGAGACAGGAAACTGGGTTGGCTTTTGCTATAGTCGGGCAAAGGGGTTGCGGTGAAAGTTCCTTCACGCATGAAGCAGGACTTTCATGGTTTGAACTTCTCTCTGAGGCTGAAAGAGGGTGTCCAAGCTTTCCTCCTAGTCTTCTGAGATGTGAGGCAAAAGGAAAAGGGTCAGTGGTGGTACAGATTGAAAACCGTCAGCCATCAGACTTTAACAATGGAGGCAGTGTAATGAAGTAAAAAAAAAAAAAAAATACAGTGAAACAGGAAATCTGACTTCTCATTCTTTCAAAGATACACTGATTTAATAATGATGCATGGGCCAAAGTGCATTTATAGGAACTCCAGAAACCAGCTAGGAAGTTACAGTACTAAGAGGCGTGCAAAACTGAGTACAACCACTTGGAACTGGAGAAGAAAAACTGTTGCATTTTACCCACTACCACACATCCTCCAAGCCAGCAAACAAATGGAAGAAAGCCCCCAAACTGTAGTTTCTTTCTTGGGAGGGAGGGAAAAAGGGAAATATAATCCAATATTCTGGGGTTTTGTGTTTTGTTTTGTTTGGTTTCGTTTCGTTTCATTTTGTTTTGTTTTGTTTTTGTAGGCTACCTTGAGGGACTGGTTTCTGTCTCTCCTGACTTAGAGAACTAAAGGGGACCAGCATAGTTTGGACACCTAGGGGATACTGAGAACAAAAAACAAAAGCAGTTGGCAGCAGTGTCATAAATCCTGAAGTGCTGCAGACAGACACCAGAGGGAGCAAGAAACCATGAGCTCCTGAAAAAAGAAACAGCTCAGAGAAGAAATCACCAGAAAACTTTTGAGATTCCCCAGACTCCCTAGCAAAGGTGATTGGTGACGGTCCCCTCCTGTAGGAAGCCAGTCTTCAATTGTCTCTGTTTGCAGATGACATGACATTATATACAGAAAATCTTAAAAGACTCCTCCCACAACACCTGTTACAATTATAAGCAAATTAAATAAAGTTGGAAGATACAAAATCAATATACAAAAATAACTCGCGTTTCTGTACACTAATAACAAATGATCTACAAAAGAAATTAAGAAAACTACATTTACAATAACATTTAAAAAATTGAAATATCTAGTAAATTTAAACACGAAGATGAAAGATCTATATACTGAAAACAGTGAGATATTGACAAAAGAAACTGGAGGAGACACAAATGGAAACATATTCTGTGTTCTTGGAAAGGAAGAATTAATATTATTAAAAATAACAAAGTGATCTATAAAGTGATGCAACCTCTATCAAAATTTTGATAATGTTTTTCACAGGCATAGAACAATCCTAAAATTCATATGAAACCAGAAAAGGCCCTGAATAGTCAAAACGATCTTGAACAAGAACAAGGCTGGAAACATCGTACTTCCTGATTTCAAAATATACTGCAAAGCAATATTAAAACACAGAACACCATGGTATTTGGCACGGCTAGATCACATGAGAGCAACTGGAAAAAAACAAACAAACAAAAGAAATGGACTGGGGTGGAAATGCTATAAAATTGGGTTGTGATGATCATTGTACAACTGTAAATGTAATAAAATTCACTGAGTAATTTTAAAAAATAAAAATAAAAAAAATAAATGAAGGAGCTATAGACTTTTCCAGACAAAAAAAAAAAAAAACAGAGGGAATTTCCACCAATAAAAGTGCTAAAGAGAATTCTTCAAGTTGAAATGAATACACATTAAATAGCAACATGAAATGTATGAGAGTACAGATTTTCCCTGGAAAAGGTAAATATGTAGAAAAACAAAATATTATAACAGTAATAGTGGCATGTAAAATACTTTTAACCTGAATATAAAAATTAAAAGAAAAATGTACTAATAATAAATATAACTACAAAAATTGTTAACGGATGCACAGTAAAAAAGTAGTAAATTCTAACATCAAAATAACATGAAGTACAGGGGAAGGAGGAGTAAAAATGTAGAGATTTCATATGTGATTGACGTTACGCCGTTATTGGCCTGAAACAGACTGTTATAACATTAAGAAGTTCTTTGAAACCTTTGTGGTAACCTCAAAGTAATAATATAGTAGATATACAAAAGATAAAAAGAAAATGATAAGATCTCATCACTACAAAAATCATCAAGTTACGAAAGCAAGAGAGGAAGATAGGAAATAAGGAAAACAATTAACAAAATGGCAATAGTAAGCCCTTACATATCAGTAATTACTCTAAATATAAATGAATTAAATTCAGCAAATGAAAGACATAAATTAAAAAATAAGATCTAACTCTCTCCTTTCTATAAGAGACTTGCCTTAGACGTAAGAACACAATAGGCTGAAGGGATGAAAAAATATATTCCATGCAAATAGTAATGAAACAAAGCAGAGTGGCTATATGTGCATCAGAAAAAAAAAATGACTTTTAGTGAAAAACTGTCACAAGAGGCAAAGAAGACCATCACATAGTGACAATAAGGTCAATTCAACAAAGAGATAATAACAATTATAAATACATGTACACACAAGATATATAAATCAAATTTTGGCAGATATGAAAGGAGAAATAGAAATACATTAAAAGTAGAAGATTCAGTACCTCACTTTCAATAACAGATATATCATCCACACAGAGAATCAATAAGGAAACAGCCAACTTGAACAACCCTATAAACCAAACAGATTTCACAGACATACAGAACACTCCACACAACAGCAATAGGATACACATTCTTCTTAAGGGAACACAGAATATTCTCCATGATAGATCACGTGTGAGGCCACAAGTCTCAACAAATTTAAGAAGCTTGAAATCATTCCAAGTATCTTTCAAATACAATGGAATGAAACCAGAAATCAATAACAAAAGAGAAATGAAAAATTCACGTGGGAATTAAACAACAAACTCTTGAACAATTGGGTCAAAGAAGAAATCAAAGGGAAATTAGAGTTATTTGCAAAAAATTGCTCCCATTATGTGGGTTGTCTTTTCATTTTTTAATGTCTTCCTTTGCTGTGCAGAATATTTTGACTTTAATTAGATCCCATTGGTTTGTGTCTTTATTCTAGGAGGTGGATCAAACATGACGTTGCTGTAATTTATGTCAAAGAGCATTCTGCCTATGTTTTCCTCTAGGAGTTTTATAGTATCTGGCCTTACATTTAGGTCTTTAATCCATTTTGAGTTTATTTTTGTGTATGGTGTTAGACAATGTTCTAATTTCATTCTCTTACATGCAGGTGTCCAGTTTTGCCAGCACCATTTATTGAAGACACTATCTTTCCTCAACTGTATGTTCTTGCCTCCTTTGTCATACATTAATTGACTATAGGTGTTTGGGTTTATTTCTGGGATTTCTATCCTGTTCCATTGATCTATATTTCTGTTTTTTGTGCAAGTACCATACCATTTTGACGACTGCAGCTTTAAAGTAGTCTGAAGTCAAACAGCCTGATTCTTCCAGTTCCATATTTTCTTTTCAATATTGCTCTGACTATTCAAGGTCTTTTGTGTTTCCATAAAAATTTCAAAATATTTTGTTCTAGTTCTGTAATGAATGTCATTGGTAATTTGATAAGAATTGCACTGAATCTGTAGATTGCCTTAGGTAGTACTGTCATTTTGACTATATTGATTCTTCCAACCCAAGAGCATGGCATATTTTTCCATTTATTTGTGTTTTCTTTGATTTCTTTCATCAGTGTCTTATAGTTTTTAGAGTACAGGTCTCTTGTCCCTTTAGGTAGGTTTATTCCTAGGTGTTTTATTCTTTTTGATGAATGGTAAATGGATGATTTCCCTTTCTCGTTTTTCATTGTTAGTATATAGAAATGCAATCGATTTCTGTGTATTAATTTTGTATCCTGTGAATTTACCAAATTCATCGATGAGCTCTAATAGTTTTCTGGTAGTGTCTTTAGGATTTTCTAGGCATAGAATCATGTCATCTGCAAACAGTGATAGTTTTACTTTTTCCTTTCCAATCTGGATTCCTTGGACATTTCACCAAAGACATACAGATGGCCAGCAGGCCCATGAAAAAATGTTCAGCATCACTAATTATTAGAGAAATGCAAATCAAAACTACAATGAGCTACCACCCCTTACCAGTTAGAGTGGCCATCATTAACAAGTCAACAAACAACAAATGCTGGAGAGGATGTGGAGAAAAGGGAAACCTCCTACACTGTTGGTGGGAATGAAAATTGGTGCAACCATTATGGAAAACTCTATGGAAATACCTCAGAAAACTAGATATAGAACTACTCTATGACTCAGCAATCCCACTCCTGGGCATATATCCAGACAATAATTTGATTGAAAATGATACATGCACCCCTATGTTTATCACAGCACTATTCACAATAGCCAAGACATGGAAACAACCTAAATGTCCATCGACAGATGAATGGATTAGGAAGATGTGGTACATATATACAATGGAATACTACTCAGCCATTAAAAAGGAAAAAATAATGCCATTTGAAGCAACATGGATGGATCTAGAAACTCTCATACCAAGTGATGTAATTCAGAAAGACAAATACCATATGATATCACTTATATGTGGAGTCTAAAATATGGCACAAATGATCTATCTGCAGAACAGAAAAGATCATGGACATGTAGGACAGACTTGTGTTTGCCAGTGAAGAAGGGGAGGGAGTGGGATGGATTAGGAGTTTGGGGTCAGTAGATGAAAAGTCTTGCATTTGAAGTGGATGGGCAATGAGATCCTACTATATAGCACAGGGAACTATATATCTAATCACTTGTGATGGAACATGATGGAGGATAATGTGAGAAAAAGAATGTGTGTGTGTGTGTGTGTGTGTGTGTATAAATAACTGGGTCTGTTTGCTGTACCGTAGAAATTGACAGAACACTGTAAATCAATCATTATAAAAACTTAAAAATATTGCAATAGGTAACAAAAACTTCTCACATGGTACTATATAACTATAATTATACTTTAGTTCACCTCATTTTGTATAAATATTGGAAGACACGTTACTCTCTTAATTTCAGACTTATCTTACTCCCTAAATTTTTCTTTATTTATGAACACTATTCTAATCTCATATTCTCATATAAATATCAGATTATACACAAAAGCATCCTAAATATTCTATCTCTGGATGAGATATTTTTAGACCCCCAATCATCAAGGTATCTTTGTGAAGTCAATCATGATTTTCTTCTTGGGTTTCAAATGCCATTTATGGAGGAATTGACGTATTGTATGTGATGGTTAAGATTTGCTACCTGATTAGAAACAGTCAAATAATTTACCAATCTAGATTTAGAAGATGATCTCCATCTAATCAATTTTCCTGTCTTGAATTAAAGACTAAAAATTTTGAAGCAGAACATTGATACTTTGTAGAGGCCTAAACATTTGAACCATGCAAATATGTCAAACAAAAATTTAGTGACGTTTATATACTTCTATTACTAAGGGAAGGATCATTCAGCAGTTTATGGAACATCAGAGTATATCATAATCTTTGGATCAGAGTAAGATATTATTTGTCACAAGATCATTAGAATTCATTGTAAAATATTTATTTTCTTACTCAGGAAGCATGAATTGCAGTGTTAAAAAGGGAACATTTTAACTTTTGAATTAAAAGCTTTGCTTATCAAATTTTCTTAATCCAAAATGTTTACATATAAATTATTATAATAAAAGTGTATTAATATTTTTATTTTTTATTTTTATAATTACTCAATGAATTTTATTGCATTTATAGTAATATAATGATCATCACAACCAAATTTTATAACATTCCCCTCCCAAAACCACAGTGCATCCCCCTATTCCCCAACCTGTCTCCTTTGGAAACCATAAGATTTTCAAAGTCTGTGACTCAGTATCTGTTCTGCAAAGAAGTTCATGGTGTCCTTTTTTTAGATTCCACACGTAAGTGATAGCATATCAACAGATGTCTCACTATCTAACTTCACTTAGCGTGATAATTTCTAGGTCCATCCATGTTGCTGCAAATGCCATTATTTCTTTCCTTTTAATGGCTGAGTAATATTCCATTGTGTATATGTACCACCTTTTTCTTTTTTCTTTTTTTTTTTTTTTTTGTCTTTTTGCCTTTACATAGAGCTGCACCCGCGGCATATGGAGGTTCCCAGGCTAGGGGTCTAACAGGAGCTGTAGTCGCCAGCCTTCGCCACAGCCACAGCCACAGCAACGCGGGATCCGAGCCGCGTCTGCAACCTACACCGCAGCTCACGGCAACGCCGGATCCTTAACCCACTGAACAAGGCCAGGGATCGAACCTGCAACCTCATGGTTCTTAGTCGGATTCGTTAACCACTGAGCCACGAAGGGAACCCTTTTTTTTTTTTAACCTTTTTCTTATCTACTCCTCTACTGCTGGACATTTGGGTTGTTTCCATGTCTTGGCCTTTGTGTATAGTGCTACAATAAATATTGGAGTACATGTATTTTTTCAAGTCATGGTTTTCTCTGGAAAGATGCCCGGGCATGGGATTGCTGGATCACATGGCAATTCTATTTCAGGTTTTCTGAGGAATCGCCATACTGTTTTCCACAGTGGTTGCACCAGTTAACATACCCACCCACACATAGACATGTGCGTGGGCACACACACACACACACACGCACACACACACAAACTGGTGGCACTACACCAACCATACCAGCAAAGAACAAGTAAGGAGCTTAGACTTCCATCCTTAAAGGCTACAGTCAGGTGCCCCAACCTTCTCTGGTGAAGGTATTAGAGAAGGCATGTTATGAGCCCCTGCCTTTCAGTGGAGCTTAGAATTACACCCACATCCAGCAGTAATGAGGAAGCATTCACACTCTCCTCTGAGGTGCTAGAGGAAGCCTTTTGGAGAGTAAGAACTTTTCATCACTTTCTAGAAGTAATGAGGACACACCCTATGGTTACACTAAAATACATAGAGAAGAAGTAAAAATGCCAGGATAGCATCAACAGAGACTCCATGGCGAGCTAGAATTTCTACTCCTGCCCAGAATTAATGAAGAGCACATCATCAGCTTGGATGTCAAGGGAGGTAGATTGCAGAATCTGGATTTATAGCTCTACTAAGCAGAAATAAGGCACTATTCCCATGCTAGAGTGTTGTAAGAGAAAGCCAGCTGAAACATAAAGTTAAATAAGATCTAGACTCTCAAAACATAATACCTCAAATGTTCATTTTTCAGTGGATAATAAATCATACCAAGGACCAGGAAAATATCAACTTGAGTGAAAAAAAAAACACAAGGTCAAGATGACAGAGATATCAGAACAAAGATTTTAAAGCAACTATCATTTTCAAATGCCTTAACAACCATCTTTGAAAGAAACTGAAAATTAGAAAGTGCCAGCAAAGGCATAGGAGATATATTAAAAAAACAAAATTGAAAATTTTTTTGGCTGTGCCTGTGGCATGTGGAAGTTCCTGGCTCAGGGACTGACCTAAGTCACAGCAGTTACAACACTGGATTCTTAACTGCCAACCACCAGGGAACTCCCAAAAAGGTAATTTTAGAATTGAAAAATTCAGTAACCAAAATTAAAAACTGAATTAATGGACTTAACAAGAGAGGAAGGAACAGAGGAAAGAAGCATTGAATTAGAACGTAGAAAAACAGAAATTGCCTTAAAAATGTGGGAACAATAGAGAGAAAAGTGAAAAAAAATTGAACAGATTCAGGGATATGTGGAATAATAACAAAGAGCTAACTTAAGTGTCAATGGAGTACTAGAAGGAAAAGAGAAAGAAGGTAGGACCTGAAAAGAGATAATGGCTGAAAGTTTCCTAAATTTGGCAAAAGAAATAAAGTCACACATTCAAGAAGCTGAATAAATCCCAAATAGGATGACTCAAAGAAATTCACACCAAGAAAAATCATAGTAAAGCTTGTGAAAATTAAAGATGAAACAAAACAAAACAAAAGCATGACAACAGTGAGAGGGAAATGTCATGTTTGTATAGGAGAAAAAAAAATTGAATGATAGCGGATTTCTTGTCAGAAACCATGGAGGCCAGAAGGAAGTGGTACAATAGTTTTCAAGTACTGAAAGGAAATACTACCAACACAGAATTCTGTATCCAGGAAAAATATTCTTCAAGACTGAAGGAAAAATAAGATAATTTTTTTCCAGCAGACCCACATTAATGGAATGGCTAAAAGAAATCTCCAGAAAGTGGGCATAGAGGGAATATATCTTAATATAATAAATGCCATGTATGACAAACCCACAGCTAATATCATACTTAATTGTGAAAATCTGAAGACAAGGATGTCCACTTTCATTCAACACAGGTTTGGAAGTCCTTGCCACTGTAATCAGAGAAGAAAAAGAAATAAAAGGAATCCAATTTGGAAAGGAAGAAGTAAAACTGTCACTGTTTACAGATGATGTGGAAAATCCTAAAGACACCACCAGAAAAACTACTAGAGACCATCAATAAATTGGTAAAGTTTCAGGATACAAAGTTAATAGAGAGAAATTTATTGCATTTCTATACATTAAAGACAAAATATTAGAAAAAGAAATTAAGGAAACAGTCCATTTACCATTGCATCAAAAAGAATATCTACAAATAAACCTACCTAAGGAGGCAAAAGATTTGTACTCAAAAACAGTAAGATGCTGATGAAAGAAACTGATGATAAAACAAACGGAGAAAAAATATATTGTGTTCTTGGATTAGAGGAGTCAATGTTGTTAAAATGACCATGCTGCTTAAAGCAACATGGATTCAATTCAATCCCTATCAAGTTACCAATGGCATTTTTCACGGTGCTGGAACAATTTTTTAAATTTTATTTATGTATTTATTTACACATTTATTTACTTATTTATTTATTTATTTATTTTAGGGCTACACCCACAGCATATGAAAGTTCCCTGGCTAGGGGTTGAATTGGAGCTACAGCTGGCCTATGCCACAGCCACAGCAATGCAGGATTTGAGCCATCTCTGTGACCTAGAGCACAGCTCACATTTATGCTGGATCCGTGACCAACTGATCAAGGCCAGGGATTGAACCCACATCCTCATGAATACTAGTCAGATTCACTTCCACTGCACCACAATGGGGACTTCCTAGAACAAAATTTTTCAAAATTTGTATGGAAACACAAAAGACACTGAATAGCCAAAACAATCTTGAGAAAGAAAAATGGAATTGGAGGAATCACACTCCCTGCCTTCAGACTACTACAAAACTACAGTCATCAGAACACTAAGGTACTGGGAGTTCCTGTTTTGGCTCAGTGATAGCAATCCCAACTACAGCCATCAAAACAGTATGGTACTTGGAGTTCCCATTTTGGCTCAGTGGGAACAAACCCAACTAGTATCCACGAGTATGCAGGTTCAACCCATGGCCTCATTCTGTGGGTTAAGGATCTGGTGTTGCCATGAGGTGTGGTGTAGTTTGCAGACGTGGCTCAGATCTGGTATTGTTGTGGCTGTGGTGAAGACTGACAGCTACAGTTCTGATTTAACCCCGAGCCTGGGAACCTCCATATGCTGCAGGTGTGACCCTAAAAAATAAAAAAATAAACAAAAACAAAATATATGGCATAACAGCAGACACATAGATCAATGGAATGGGATAGAAAGCCCAGAAATAAACCCAGGCACTTATAGTCAGTTAATCCAGGAAAAGAAGGCAAGAATATACAATAGAGAAAATACAGTCTCTTAAATAAGTGGTGCTGGGAAAACAGGACAGATAAATGTAAAAAAATGCAGTTAGAACATTTTCTAACACCATATACAAAAATAAACCTGAAATGGATTAAAGACATAAATGTAAGACTGGAAACTATAAAACTCCTAGAGGAAAACATAGGCAGAACACTCTTCGACAAGAATCACAGCAATTTTTTTTGGATCTGTCTCCTAGAGTAATGAAAATAAAAGCAGAGATAAATAAATGGGGCCTATTTAAACTTAAAAGCCTTTGCACAGCAAAGGATACCATAAACAAACAAACAAAAAAGACAACATATGGAATGGGAGAAAACATTCGTCGGTGTAACTGACAAAGAATTAATTTCCAAAATATACATAAAGTTCATACAGTGCAATATAAAAAAACACAACCCAATAAAAAACAGACAGAAGATCTAAATAGACATTTCTCCAAATAAGACACTGATGACCAATAGACACATGGAAAGATGCTCAGTATTGCTAACTATTAGAGAAATGTAAATCAAAACTTCAATGAGGTACCGCCTCATGCTAATCAGAAGTCTACAAATAATTATCCAAAAACTCTATAAACAATAAAAACTAGAAAGAATGTGGGTAAGTGGGAACCCTCCTACACTGTTGGTGGGAATGTTAATTGGTACAGCGACTATAGAAAACCGTATGGAGCTTTCTTTAAAAACTAAAAATAGAGCTACCATATGATCGTGCAATCCCACTCCTGGGCATATATTCAGAGAAAATTCTAATTCAAAAATATATATAAATATACTGAATCACTTTGCTGTGCCCATGAAAAAAGAAGTAAGGGGAAAATAAAAAATTCCAAAATGAAGGAAAACTAAGAGAATTTATTGCCAGCAGACCTGCTTTAAAGGAGAGGTTAAAATAAGTTCTTCCAACAAAAAAGAAGTGGTAAAAGAAGAAATCTTGTAATATCAGAGATAAAAAAGAGCATCTTAAATAGTTAAAATATTGAAAAATAAAATTAAATTCCTTCACCTCTTGAGTTTTCTAAGTTGTATTTGATAACTGAAGCAAAAAGTATAAAGCAATCAGATGTGATTCTCAATATACATAAAGGTGTGAGGGGAATTAAGATTTTGACACTTTATTTGAACTAGTAAGTTTAGACACTAGTGGACTGTGCTAAGTGTGTATATTTACGTAACACCTAGAGAAAACACTGAAATAGATATACAAATAGTTATATTCAAAAATACTACAGAAAAATTGAAATTCAATTCTAAAACATGTTCAAGGAATAGGAAGGCAGAAAAGAAAATAACAGAAAACAGATAAAAATAAAAAGTAGATGTAAGCCCAAATGTAGCAATAATTACATTAAATGTAAGTAGTCTAAATGCACTGCTTAAAAGACAAGGATAGGCAGAGTGGATTTTATTTAATTTTATTTTCCTTTTTAGGGCCGTACTCAGAGCATATGGAAGTTCCCAGGCTAAGGGTCGAATCAGAGCTACAGCAGCTGGCCTACACCACAGCTCATGATGATGCCAGATCTTTAACCCACTGAGCGAGGCCAGGGGTGGAACCCACATCCTCATGGATACTAGTCGGCCTCATTTCCACAGAGTCTCAATGGGAACTCTGAATTTTAAAACATGACTTATCTATGTGCTTTCTATAAGAAACTCAATTCAAGTATAAAGATAGAAGTGTGAAGGTAAAAGTATGGAAAAACATATATCATGCAAACATTAATCAAAGTAATAGTAAATGGCTATTTTAAGATCACATAAGTAGGAAGTTCCCATGTGGCACAGCAGGTTAAGGATCCAGCATTGCCATAGCTGTGATACAGGCTGCAATTGTGGCATGGGTTCAACTCTCTGCCCAGGAACTTCCACGTGATGTTGGTGTGGCCAAAAAAAAAAAAAAAAAAAAAATAGATAAGTTGATTTCAGTGAAAATAAAATCACCAGAGACATAAAGAAACATCATATAGTGATAAAAGTTTCAATCCATTATGAAGATATAACAATCATAAATGTGTACACACCAAACAGCAGAGGTGTCAAAATACATGAAGCTAAAACTGATAGAAATGTAAAGAAAAATTTAAAAAATGTAAATTATAATTGGCAGTTTCAATTTTCAACTACAAATAGAGCAACTAGATGCAAAATCAGCAAGATTACATAATATGTAAACGTAATTAATCAATAGAATCTAATCAACATTTCTAGAACGTTCTACCCAGTCTCAGCAGAATACATGTCCTTTTCAAACATTCATGAAACGTCAAAAGTAGACCATTTCATGGCTATAAAACAAATCTCAACAAATTTAAAAGAATTAAAATAGAATGAATGTGTCCACCAACCACAACAGAATCAAACTAGAAGTCAATAACAGATGATAACAAGAAAATATTCAAGTACTTGGAAACTAAAGAACATACTTCTAAATAACCCTGGAGACAAATCTCAAACATCTGAAATACATAGAACTGACTGAAAATGAAAATACAATAAAAATGTGTGGGATATAGCTAACACAGGGCCAAGAGGGAAATTTATGGCATTAAATGCTTACATTAGAAAAGATTAAAAAGTCTTGAGAGTTTCCGTAGTGGTGCAGTGGTTAACAAATCAGACTAGGAACCATGAGGTTGCGGGTTCGATCCCTGGCCTTGCTCAGTGGGTTAACGATCCAGTGTTGCCGTGAGCTGTGGTGTAGGTCGCAGACGCAGCTTGGATCTGGCATTGCTGTGGCTGTGGCGTAGGCCGGCCCCTAGCCTGGGAACCTCCATATGTCACAGGTGTGGCCCTAAAAAGAAAAGGATAAAAAAGCAGCAACAATACTGCAGTGAATGACCTTTTCACACTATTTCACGAGTGCATGACTACACCAGCAAGGTGAATTTCTAGAACAGAATTGCCAAGGCAAAGGATGTATGTGTATGATATCACTTAACATGTGGACTCTAAAAAAATACAAGAAACTAGTGAATATAACAAAAAGGAAACAGATGTACAGATATGAGAACAAACTAGGGGTTACCAGTGGGGAGAGGGAAGGAGGGGGGAGACAAAAGTTTAAGAAGTACAATCTATTATGTACAAAATAAGTTACAAGGGTTCCTACTGTGACTCAGCAGGTTAAGGATAAGAAGTTGCTTCTGTAAGGATGCAGGTTCAATCCCTGGCCTCACTTGGCTGTTAAAGATCCGAAATTGCCTCAAGCTGCAGCACAGGTACCAGATATGGCTTAGATATGGTGTTGCTGTGGCTGTGGCTTAGGCCGCAACTGCAGCTCCAATTCGACCCCTAGCCAGGGAACTTCCATATGCCATGAGTATGGCCTTAAAAAAAAAAAAAGTGGATTTCCCGTTGTGGCGCAGTGGTTAACAAATCCAACTAGGAACCATGAGGTTGCGGGTTCAATCCCTGGCCTTGCTCAGTGGGTTAAGGATCTGGCGTTGCCGTGAGCTGTGGTGTAGGTCGCAAACGCGGCTCGGATCCCGCGTTGCTGTGGCTGTGGTGAAGGCCCGCTACAGCTCCGATTAGACCCCTAACCTGGGAACCTCCACATGCCGCGAGTGCGGCCCTAAAATGACAAAAGGCAAAAAAAAAAAAAAAAAAGGTACAAGGATATATTGTACAGCACAGGGAATATAGCCAGTATTTTATAGTAACTATAGATTGAATATAAACTTTAAAACTGGGAATCACTATATTGTGTTCTGTAACTTTTATAGTATTGTGTATCGACTATACTTAAGCTTAAAAAAAAATTTTTTTTTAATTATATATGTGTGGTGATCCACACTGTGAAGTGCCTGCCCAGGGATCTGGAAAGTCTGCACTCCCTCCAGGAAGGCAGGAGACGGCTTCTCCCCACCCCCCACCCCCGTTTCCATTACCACTGAGTGTCATCAAACTTATGGATCTTTGCCAATCTGACAAGAGAAAAACAGTGTCTCTGTGCAGTTTGGGTTTGCATTTTTTATCATGAATCACTTGTGTATACTTCTCTGTGAACCCATTTTTCTATTGGATTGTTGGACTTATCAGTTTTGGAGGAGCTCTTTGTGTATCAGGGAAATATAACCTTTGTGATATAAGATGCAAATACTTTTTCCCAGTTAGTCATTTGACTTTTCACTTTTCTTATGGTGGTTTTAAAATTAAATATATTTGGGTATTTGAATTGATTACTCTCCACTTTTATGGTTTCCGGATTTTGTTAGAGCCACAAAGAAAAACACCTCTTTCATTCCGATATGACCAAAGAATGCTACAATAACACCAATGTTTCATGGCACCAGCTTAATTATTAACATGCTAAAATAGTGCTTGCTCATCACTTGCTTTTTTTATTTTTTTAAGGGTCACGAGTTATGGAAGTTTCCAGGCTAGGAGTTGAATCGGAGCTACAGCTGCTGGCCTGTGCCACAGGCACAGCAATGCCAGAGCCAACCCACTGGGCGAGGCCAGGGATCGAACCCTCAACGTCATGGATCCTAGTTGGGTTCGTTAGCCACTGAGCCACAAAGGGAACTCCAAAACTTGTATTTTTTTTCCAGGCATTTTCTAGCTAAAAAAAAACAAGGAGGGTCTGTTCATTTTTCCACTTGAACTTCAGAATCAACTGTGTGTTGATAAAGAAGAAACAAGCTTTTTTTTTTTTAATTGGGACCATTGCAGTTATAGATTAATTTAGAGAGAAATTACACTTTCTGATGGTGACTCTTCACATGACTGGGAATGGGGCATCCAAGAATCTTTCCATAAATTTAGTTAATCTTTTGTGACCCCTGGAGCAATGTAACTTTTCTTCACAGAGGTCTTACATATATCTTGCTAATCTCATGTTTTACCTTTTGTGTATTTGTTTCCATTTTAAATATAATCTTTCCTTCCATTATTCTAATTCTAGTTTGTACGTAAGGAAACTATTGGTTTCTCTATGTTGATTTGGAACCACACCTCTTACAGAATTCTGTTTTTTCTAGGTTTTTTTAAGCTAAAAAAACAAGGGTTTTCCAAAAAAAAAATCTACTTATCTACAAATACGGTAATTATACCCTTGCTTTCCTATGATTACATTCTGCTTTCTTTTTCCTTATACAGCTGCAATGAGAAATAATAGTAGTAGGGATAACTTCCCTGTCTGGTTCTCTACTCTGATTACTTCCAATGTTTCTTGATTCTCCTTGCCAACTATTCCGAGGAAAACACCAAAAAAGCTTTTGCACGCTACTATGTATTATAGCACTGATTCATTCTTAATAAAATGCTTTATAAAAAATGTTATTATTAACAACAGAAAAATTGAGGAGATTGTGTTTCAACAGAACACCACGAAGAGTAGTTCCCTTGTAGCACAGCAGGTTGAGGATCTGGCATTTCACTGAAACAGCTCGAGATGCTGCTGTGGCATGGGTTCGATCCCTAGCCCAGAAACTTCCACGGGCCACAAGTGTGGCCAAAAAAAAAAAAAAAGAATATCACAAAGAATAACGACACGAAAAATGATAATGTATAACATTATTTGTGAAAACACTATCTGAAAGTTGAAGGTATGACGCAATTATAACCACCTGAAAAATTTGAAAATTGGGACTAGAACGTGACAGACGTTCTCAAAGATGTTAACTGGTTGCCACTAGGTAACAGGAATAAAAGTGATTAGTTTTCCTAATTTTTCTTTTCCAAATTTTACATAATGAATTGATATTAAGCCATAGTGGGAGAAAGACTTTTATATGAAAAAATTGTGACCAAATTCAGTGACTAAGAGTAGAGTTGGAAGCAAGCCCCTTTGGGCATAGCTCAACATTGATCTGCACTTGAACCACCCCAAAGGGGCAGAAGAACACAAAAGGAACGGCAAACTCTGGAAAACATCATGCTGCACCTTTTGACCTTCTGCAGCAACGTATAGACATGAAATCTAGAATGAAATGCCAGCCATGTATGTGACTTCTGATTTTCTGGTTAGACATATTTAAAGTAAAAAGAAACAGGTGAAATTCATTTTAACAATATATTTTTGGAGTTCCCATCATAACTCAGTGGTTAACAAACCCTGCTAGGATCCATAGTGACATGGGTTCAATCCCTGGCCTCCCTCAGTGGGTTAGGGATCCAGCGTTTCCGTGAGCTGTGGTGTAGGTCGCAGACATGGCTTGGATCCAGAGTTGCTGTGGCTGTGGTGTAGCCTGGGATTCAACCCCTAGCCTAGGAACCTCCATTTACCTCGGGTACAGCCCTGAAAAGACAAAAAACAAACAAAAACCAATATATTTTAATTAACCCAGTGGAACCAAAGTGTTATCATTTCAGTATGTAATCAACATAAAAATTAATGTTTTACATTCTCATTTTCTGTCGAGTCTTAGAAACCCATGTGGAGTCTACATTTACAGCACAGACTTTGTTTCATATGCTAAACAGCCATATGTAAATAGTGGCTGCAATATTGGGCAGGGCAGGTCTAGACATTGCTCTGATTTGTAGATTTCCAAAAAAGACAGGTTATTAGATATTAGAAGAAGCACGTGCACAAGTGCACGTGTGTGTGTGTGTGTGTCTGTGTGTGTTTGTGTAGACACAAGTCCAATCAAAAGGTGCCTTGAGTACAACAAATCTTGTGGAGGAAAAGCATCATCTAAAATAAAAATCACCTGAATTGAGATTATGTGGGTCTCAATGATTCCTCCTGGCTCCCTCACACTACCCTTCATTGAGCAAAGCCACCCCAGCCTGGACATAAATATTTTCCACTTTGCTGCCTAAAGGGAAAAAGAAAAAAAAAAAAGTCTTCCTCTGCATGGGTGGCAGGCTAGCCCAATACAGCAACCCTCAGTCTGAATCTTTCTAGAGACATGTGAGGACTGCCCAGAGCAACCTCTAGAGGTGCGCTATCTAAAAAGGTGGCTGTTAGCCACATCTGCCTATTTAACTAATTAAAAATTCAGATACTCAGCCAGCTAGTCACTTTTCCAGTGCTCTACATGCGTTCTGGGTTACTTTGGGGGGGGGGGGTTAGCTCAAAATTAGGCATGTGTTTTTGCCTAAATCCAGGCAGCCTGAGAAACTCCTGGGACTCTGTTCCTCCCTGGGGTTGGCAGCTGCCTGGGTCTCCTCTGTGACAGAGCAGATCTGGTACTGATGTAGAGCCAAATGGGTCAAACATCCATTGCTACAAGGAAACACTTTCTATTCCTTCTACTTACCTGCATGTATAAAAAATGAAAAACAAGCGTAGAAATGATGCTGAACATCTGCTAACTTCAGCGGTAAATAAAATCCATCCGAGAACTTTGCATATATTGAACTGTTAAAAAATTCATCTTAAAATGTTGTTTCCAAGCATTTTACTTTTTGCCTAAGAATAGTAATATTCTGCAATTTATATACTTTTATTAATAATCCAGAAAATATTTAGCACGAGAAAAAAATCATAAAACTTCTAATTTTGTTACAGAAATGCACACTACAGGGAACAAAACTTAAAGCATAAAACTATTTTACATTACGATAAAATCGAGTGATGTATGCAGAATGAAAATATTTTAGGTTTGGATTAAAAGAAACCCTCTGAGGGACATAAAAATGTTTAAGGAGAAAACCCAAAAAGATGTAAAATTCATCACAAAGCGGTGATAGTATCAAATAGCCGTGAATTTAAAGTACTTTGGATACTTGGATACTTTTTTTTTTTTTTTGATCTTTTCAGGGCTGGACTCCCGTCATATGGAAGTTCCCAGGCTAGAGGTAGAATTGGAGCTGTAGCCGCCAGTCTAGGCCACAATCACGCAGACTCTGAGCCGCTTCTGCAACGCACACCACAGCAAGGCCAGATCCTTAACCCACTGAGCGAGGCCAGGGATAGAACCTGCGTCCTCATGGATACTAGTCGGGTTGATTAACCGCTGAGCCACCTGGGGAACTCCCATACTTTGAATACTCTTAAAGAATGAGAAGCAAGCAGTTTTTATTTTATTTTATTGTTACATCAGTATTCACAATGTGCCCTCAAAATGTCTTTTCCAAGTACTTAAAGTTTAAAAAAAAAAAAAAAACTGTTAAAGATCGCTTTTCAAAGCTTTCAATTCCGCTGCAGAGCTTCCTTGCCTGCTCACTTGCATCTCTCACAAGCTTCCTGCCCTAATAAATCTATTTCTTGCTTATCAAAAAAAAAAAAAACTTTCAAGCCCGAGTTTCGGAAGCCGACACCGGGGTTCCAGCCCGCTGGCGCCGCTGCAGGTTAGGGGTCAGGTCTGGTCGCGGGACAGCCTGGCCGGGAGCTATTCCCTAGGGCTAGCTTAAGGGCTGGAGTTCTCCGGCCGACGCGCCGGCCCCTGGAAGCCAGGGGAGAGTAAATAGGAGCGTTGGAGGGACCCCAGGGGGAAACCTGACGGTGAACCCAGGCCAGCGCGCTCTCCTCCACCCTTACTCCTCCCTCCCGGGGTGCGCCTGGGGCCTCATTCTGCAAAGAGACATGTTTTCAAGAACGAAGGCCGTTAGATGTTTATTCCACCAAGCCACTTATTTGCTTTACTGTCTGCCCCAACCGGGCACGTAAAGTCTTCGAAAACTGTCTTCGCGGTAGTTTCTACAGTTCCCGCCCAGTAAGTGCCCCTATGAGCGCTAAATACATAGTAAGAGAAAAATCCTCCCTGCGCGGCGCAGACGCCCTAGCAGCCCACCACGGGTCACGTGCCCGAACGGGGAAAGCGACCATAGAGTCAGTCCTCCAGCTTCCCAGAGAGAACCCGGAAGTGCCCCGGAGCGGCGTGGGCATTTCCGGTCGGGCTGTCTGTGCTTTTGTCCCGCCGGCGGCTGGGCTCCCGCGGCGCCGCCACAGCCAGTACGTGAGTCCGAGGCTGCCCGCGCTCCCGCCCCCGGCCCTATCCTGCCACGCCCTTCCCTTCTCGGCCGGGTCCTGACTACCTCGGGGCTCGGGTGGGGTCCGGGAGGAAGCGTGCCCCCTCCCCACACACACCTCGGGAAGCGCGTTCCGGGGAAGTGGATGGGAGGGTAGACTTGGGGCCTGCCGAAGGGCGTAGAGCGCGCCCCTGGAACGTATTTGGCTCCTTGTTGGCGCTACCTCCGGCTGTCGGAGCTGGCCGGGGCCGGGTTGGGGCTGCCCGGTGTGTGTAGAAGGGCTTGGGCCCCGCACCCGTGTTTGTTTCTGGCGGGAGGGGATCCCTGAAAATTAGCCTCTGGTTGTGCCTTCGCGGCAATTAAGTTTGGTCCTGAGATTTGAGAGTAAATACGAGCGTTGGAGGAACCCCAACGCTCCGATTGGACCCCGCCCCCCTTTTTTTACTTGATGGGGAAATGGTGTTGGTAGGCTCCTGCTGCAGGTGTGGGTCGAGCAGCTGGTAGCCACTCCTGGCATTCGCCCCAGGGGAGGCTCACCTCTTGTGCAGATCCGGGATCCCGCGGGGAGACTGCCTGTTGCAGGGTAGAGGGGATGGGAAGGAATTGACTAGGTAGGGAGTAGAAGGTCGAGGAGGCTCCTAGACTTGGGGACAGGCTGAGGGGAACCAGGCGCTGGGATGTGAAAGAAGAATGAGGAATGCTGGGGCTAGGTGTGCTGCTCTGAGATGTTTGGACAGGGTGGCTCCCAGGAGTATTTCTTTTTGAAAGCACGAGAGAGTTTTGCTTTTTTAAAATAAATTTTTGAGTATGTAGTGTATTCTTATGGTTCAGATATTAAGAGTATGAAAAGGTATCAGTGAAAAGGTTTCTTTCTGCTCAGTCGTCTTCCTAGGCCCAACTCCCTTAGATAACCAGCCGCATTTGTTAGTTTGAGTATATCTTCCAGAGTTTATGGAAACTTTGGCAAATATGAATGCAGTTAGTTCCTCATTTTTTCACACAGGTGGTAGGATACTGTGTTCAGAGTTCTAATACTCGTTGCTTTTGCTTAATCTATCTTAGAGATCATCAGAACACAAAGCCCCCACCCCCCACTGATACTGGATTGCCCAGTTGGCCTTGTTTGGATGTTTTGCATGTTCCATAGTTTTTTAGATCTATTCAGGCTATTTGAGTTGTTTCCAGTTTTGTGTTTCTTCAAACAGTGGTGCACTCAATGGCATTGTACTGGGGCATAACTGAGCAAGGGTTATAAAGAAGGGATTAAGAATCATAAATTTTTGTTTTACACTACCTCAGTCAGTTATTGGTAGATTGTTAAATGTGCCAAACCATTATTGTAATAACTCATATAGAGTGTTGGAAGAGCAAATTAAATCAGGTAGCTTTTCTTTCCTGAGACTTGTATTTATGATACTTAGCATTACAGTAGCCAAATAAAATAATTCTATTAATTATTCTCTTCAAGCCAGTCTTTGTCCCTTTAGCTTCAGAAAATCTCTTAGCTTCTCTTTCAGAATCATTTTTGCTTACCTTCTTCCTTAGGATGATTAGAAACAGCCTCACTACCAGGTGTGAAAAGATTTTATTTAATATTTTATGTTAAGGAAAAAAATCACCTTTAATCACAAGGATTAAGCAGTAGAACCAACTTATGTTAACCATTTATAATTCTGATACTTATAAATTAAATGCAGTAATAACTGAAGCACAAACGTACTCTTTTCCTATCTGCATATCATGTGTCTCACTTACTCTTTAGTCTCATCTTTCATTTCTCCCATTCTCCCACTTCTTTCTTCTGAGTTAGTAAGCATTTTGTGCTCACATTGCCTGTTTTCTCTTTTTCTTTCTTTGGTCACCTTCTAGTCCAGTATAATATCCAAGAAATTAAGACACAGAATCTTGATGGTAGATTGACTTGTGGAATATGATTGATACTCTGGAAATCCAAAGTAGCTGCAGGCCTCTTGCATCTGTTGCTTGTTGAAGTCTATTGTTAAGGCAGGAATTTTTAGCCAGAGTGAGCCATAGTTCCTCTCTTGTGAGTTGTCGAGTCTCTTGAGAAGTGGCCCCTCACTCTCCTGGGCAAGGATAGTAAGAATTAAGGGCAGGTTGTTACTATTTACATGAACTTTTATAGGAGGTATTGGGGGCAGAACAGGAACGACAGGCACAGAAGTGCCCAGAGGTTGTGGGTCATGTGGAAGGACTGGACAGCTTTTGTGGCTGAAACTTAATGGACAGAACCAGGCTATTGGGTCATGCTCTCTGTTGAGACCTGGTGAGAGAGAAGGTCCCCATCAGCTTTGAGACTGTATAAGAAATTAAAGCTGTCTGACCCTCTCTTTATGCAGGAGCTGTGCCTTTTGAGTGATTCTTTACCTGAGTCGTAGGGGACACATGAGCTATCCACCACATCAGTCTTTATTGAATTATGATAACCTCCTCCCAGACGCCAAGATTCAGTTCTCTCTCCCCTCAGTCCATTCTCCCACTGCAACCAGTATGACTAGTCTTTACTTCTTAATTTTGTATTAAAAACAATAGAAGGGTAAAATAGTACAGTGAATTCCATACATCTATCACTCAGATTCAACAATTATTGGGATTCTGCTTCAGTTTTCCCTTTTACATTTTTTCCCCCATGCCTGCAGCATTTAGAAGTTCTGGGGCAAGGGATGAACCAGCACCACAGCAGCAACCTGAGCCACAGCGATGATAACAGTGGACCCTTAACCCACTGAGCCACCAGGGAACACCCCCCTTTCATTTTTCTTTGTTGACGTATTTTCCAGAGACCATGCCATTTCATTCTAGCATACTTTAGTTTAAAGAGACACTTCTAACATAGCCACAATACCTGTATCTCACACCATCCTAAATTAATTCCGGTTCCTTGATATTATCTAACAGAGACTGGTAGACTCCTCTGTCCATGGTCTCTTTTTGTATGAACTGCAAGCTTTACTTTTTTTAAGGGGTGTTAAAAAAGCAAATCCGAAAGGAAAACAAACGATAGAGTTGCATGTGGCCCACAAAACCTAAAATTTTTCCTATCTGGCTCTTTACTAACTCCTGATTTGATAGAATAAGTCATCTTCCAAAATGCACATCTGAGTGTGGTATTCTTTGCCTAAAACTCCTCTGGATCAAGTCTGGAATCGGTATGATGGCAGACCCTTGTGTAGCCCTTATTTTTGCCCACCTATCCTGTTGTGCCTGCCATCTTCTGTTCTAGATGTCCAGAGGGGTCCTGAACTCCAGCCCCTTTGCACCTGCTGTTCCCTCTACTGGAACTACCCTGCTTGTCCTAAAGCTCTTTCTTGTTTTTGATGAAGAGTCTATCCGCTTCCCTCATCCATGCCTTCTGTCTGCCATTTTTATCATATAATGGTTATTTTCCTGCCAGACTCTCCTATTTGCAAGTCCTTATTGACAGGGACTTGTCTTACCCATTTCTGTGTCCCTAGGATTAGCCTAGTGGCTGGAGAGGGAAGCAGGGTATGGATCATAATATAAGTTCCCTGGGCCTCAGAGATAACTGAAATATCGGAATGCGTCTTCAGTATTGTTTGTAAGAATAACTTATTTTGTTATTCTCTTGATTGTCTTTCCAATTTAACATCTGTCTTATTCTGAGTGGGCTGCTATAACAAAATACCACAGACAAAGGGACTTATAAACGAATTTATTTTTCATAGTTCTGGAGGCTGAGAAGTTCAAAATCAAGGCACCAGGGGAGCTCTGTGGGTGTCTTTTATAAGAACACTAATCCCTTTATGGAGGCTCCACTCCTGATGTACAGACACCTCCTATCTAAGTACTATCATTATGTTTTAGTGTTTTTCTGCCTGTGTGGTTTTTTTAGTGTTTGTTTTTGGCCACATGTGGAAGTTCCCAGGCCAGGGGTTGAGTCCATGCCACAGCAGTGACCCGGGCCTCTGCAGTGACAACACCAGATCCTTAACTTGCTGCACCACAAGGGAACTCATTTGACTGTTCCCCTCCCCCCCAGTGGTTAATTGTTTTGTTTTTTTCCGTTATAGCTAGTTTACAGATTTCTGTCAAATTTTCCAACTGTACCAAGTGGTGACCCTGTTACACGTACATATATGGATTCGTTATATGTGATTAGACATAGTTCCCATTGCTATACAGCTGGATCGCCTTGCTTTTCCATCCCTGAGACAATAGTTAACCCCAGACTCCCATACACTCCCACTCCCTCCCCCACCCCCTTGGCAACCACAAGTCTGTTCTCCAAGTTTGTGATTTTCTTTTCTGTAGAAGAGTTCATTTGTGCAGTATATTAGATTCTAGTTATAAGTGATATCATATGGTATCTGTCTTTCTCCTTCTGACTTGCTTCACTCAGTATGAGGGTCTCTGATTCCATCCATGTTGCTGCAAGTGACATTATTTTATCCTTTTTTATGGCTGAATAGTATTCCATTGTGTATATATACCACATCTTCCTAATCCAATCATCCGTGGATGGACATTTGGGTTGTTTCCATGTCTTGGCTATTGTGACTACTGCTGCAGTGAACATGCCTGTGCAAGTGTCTTTTTCAAGGAAATTTTTGTCTGGATATATTGCTGGGTCATACGGTAGTTCTATGTATAGTGTTCTAAGGTACCTCCATATGGTTTTCCATAGTGGTTGTACCAGCTTACATTCCCACCAACAGTGCAGGAGGGTTCCCTTTTCTCCACACCCCCTCCAGCAATTGTTGTTTGTGGACTTGTTAATGATGGCCATTCTGACTGGTGTGAGGTGGTATCTCATAGTAGTTTTGATTTGCATTTCTCTAATCATCAGTGATGTTGAGCATTTTTTCATGTGTTTGTTGACCATCTGCATATCTTCTTGGAGAAATGCCTATTCAGGTCCTTTGCCCATTTTTCAATGGGGTTGTTGGCCTTTTTGCGGTTCCTTTGACTGTTTTTGACTGAACTTTTCTTTAATATGAATTTCATTGAAAATCATCTCTTTTCAATGAAGATGCACCTTTATATTGTTCTGTTTTGATTTCAGTCATTAAGAGGATTGGGTGAGCTACATCAGATGATGGGAATCTCTGCTTTCACACGAACAGGGCTAGAGCAGGGAGACTTCTGGAGGCTGCCTAGGTCAGAGTGGTAAACTGAAGTATTCGTGATTTCACGCAGACCAGGCCAGTCAGCAGCCAATCAAACAAGGAATCTCAGAGTCTGTGAAGGGGACTGAGAATGAGAAGCCCAAAGGAAATTAACAGTTCTGTCAGAGAGAGGGGAAAGGGTCCATCTGAGCCAAGGGTCAGTAAATGTGGTATCAGCAAGGGACAGCCCCTTTGGTATCCAGCAAGTCACTCCAGCTGACCAGATGCTGAAGGCTTTAAGCACCACGCTAGGTAGCCTGGAAAGAACCTTTGGATAGTTCCAGATACCATTTTACAAAACTTTTTTCTTTTTTTGGATTTTTGTCTTTTTAGGGCCACACCTGCAGCATATTGAGGTTCCCAGGCTAGAGGTCTAATCGGAGCTGTTGCTGCCGGCCTACGCCACAGCCACAGCAACGCCAGTTCCGAGCCACATCTGCAGCCTACACCACAACTCATGGCAACGCCGGATCCTTAACCCACTGAGCCAGGCCAGGGGTCAAACCCACAACCTCATGGTTCCCAGATTTGTTTCCGCTGCGCCACAACGGGAACTCCCTATTTTACAAAACTCTTGACAGCTGTTGGAATAAGAATTGGACAGGGAGAAGAATGAAGGTAGGGAGACTGGCAGAAATTCAGAAGGGAATTTAGGAGGGCTTAAACTAAAGTCTTAGCGGTAGGAATGGAGTTGGGGGTGGGGACTTGAGAACTATAGGTGGTGGAGTCAGCTGGTCTTAAGCAGTCCTTTTGATGTGGAATGGTTAGGGAAAGAGCAGAGCCCACTTCTGATTTAGGCAAAAGAGAAGACAGGCTCTATAATTGAAGTGGGTGATCTGGGGAGTGGGATGGACTATAGTTTGGGGTTGGTGGATGCAAAGTGTAATATTTGGACACCATTCTTTTTTATAACAGCTTTTCCCTCCAGTGCAGATCCAGTTGAGGTCAGGTACTAAATTTAGTGGTCAAATCTCCTTAGCCTTCTTTTATATGGAGCACTTGTGTAGCCTTTCTTTGTCTTTTATGAAAATACTTTTAAAGAATACAGATACCTTTTAGTAGAATGTTCTTTGTTTTAGATTTATCTGATGTTTCCTTCTGTTTCAGTTCAGGTAATGCATTCTTATAGGTGATGAGTCCTTCTCAGGGTGTCACTTCTGGAAACACGTGGTGTCTATCTGCCCCCCCTCTTGGTGGTACTTAAGACACCTGGCCAAGGCATTATCTAATCTCCTCACTATGTAATTAGTATTTTTTCTCTTGTCTACAGGAGAATATTTTAAGATCATGCATATACTCTGTTCCTTGTCAGAATTTCCCCCAGGTTTAAAATTCCATTGATAATTCCTCTTCTGATCCTGGCTTTATTCTAATAGTTGCAGAATGCGGATTTTTTTCTTCCAACTCTACTACTCCCTCCACATTTACCAGCCAGCCCTGGCATTATGCTTTAAGCAAGAGGCCTTCCCTTTCACCCCCGTTTGTACCTGTATGGACTCATGAAATCCTATTTTCAATGGCTTATAATTATTTTCATAATTATTATGGCACCTAAATTGGGCATTGAAGTTGGCTCTTGTGGGCTTATGACGTGCCCACATCGTTAGTTTGTTTTTAGCATCTCCTTATTTGCTGGCATAACAAGATGTCTCATCTCTTCTTGTACCTATTCTGCCTCCAGCCTGGAATCATCCTGGTTCCTTTTAGTAGGTAATGGTGGTAGAGACCTAGAACAAGATGCTAGATAATGTGCTCATTAATTCGGGTGTTTTTGTTTCTTAGCTTTTCAGACAGAGAGAACATATGTATGTTTATACACATATGCACACAAATATACATACATGCAAATATACATTTATATAATGTGCACATTTATATATAATTTGGAAATCATGGGTTCACAACCAGTACTTCCAGTCATCCCCAGAGGGTTCTTTCTTGTCTTCCCCTATTTCATATTTTTATGTTCTTTCTCCAGAAGAGCCGTAACTAAATCAGCACATTTACTCAGTCTCATAATCTAAAATTGTTCCTGAGTTGCTTTGCCCATTCCACTACAGAAAATAAACCTGCTAAAAAGAGTTGTGTGCCACTTTTACACACTGCTCCCTCCAAAGTTCCCAAGACTGAGAATATGTAGTATGTAGTATATAGTCACATATTATGTACCCAACTAATATGGGTTAGTTCTTTATTTCTTTTTGTTTCTTTCCTTCTTGTGGCATTGGTATTCACGTGAAACACAAGTGAGTGAATCGGTTTCCATTCACTTTCAGGCTTAGAACCTTTCCCCATTCTTGTTGTTTTAATTTTATTCTTTTTGAATCTTAAGAACATTATCATGCTTCTATAAGTAAAAATTATACCAAAAGTTCTACTCGGAGTGTCTTTCTCCCACTCTCCCTTCTGTTCTGTTCCCCTGCCCTATCCCTTATAGACAACAGACTTCACTACTTTCTAGATTCTCTCACTACTGAAAAGATAAGCAGTTAATATGCTTGCTTTTTAGTTTCCTTCTTACATAAATGCTCTTTTCTGTATCAATTTATAGTCATTCTTTTTTAGTATTCTATTGTATATATGTGCCATAGTTTATTTAGCCAGTGTTCTGTGCGTGAACATATAGGTTTTTTTTAGATTTTGTAATTAAAAATAATGCTACAGGAAATAATTTTGTGCATATATACTTTTGTATTATTGGAAGTGTATCTTCAGTATAAATTCCTAGATGGGATTTCTGGATTGGAGTACAATGCATACATAGATGTGTAGATATTGGCACATTTCCTTCAACAGGAGTTGTGCCAGTTTACATTCCCAGTAATGTTTCCCTTTAACCTCACCCACAGAGTATATTGTCAGCCTTTTAAAAAAAATTTTTTTTCTTTTTTAATTTTATGGTGCACCTGTGGCAAGTGAAAGTTCCCAGGTCAGAAACTGAATCCAAGCCACAGCTGCAGCAATGCTGGATCTTTCAGCTCACTGCACTGGACTGGGGATTAAACCTGCTCCTCCTCCCCAGTGACCTGAGCCTCTGTAGTGAAATTTTTAACCCACTGACCCACAGCAGGAACTCCATCAACCTTGTAAATATTTGCCAATCTGCCAGATGACAAAGGAGATCTTAGTATAGTTCTTATTTGGATTTCTCTTATTATGTGTGAAATTGAAAACATATATAAGGGCCATTTTAGTATTTCTTTTTGTGAATTGTCTGTGTCCTTTGCCCATTTTTCTGTAGGCTTTTTTAGTATATTTTTCTTCAACTTTTAAAAAATCTTTGTCTATTAGGGATATTAGTTCTTGTATATGATGTATGGTGCAAAATATTTTCTTCCACTTTTTCATTTTATTTCTTGATTTTGCTTATGGTGTTTTTGCCATGCAATTTTATTTTTACTTCTATATAGTCAAATTTATCAATCTTTTCGTTTAGTGCATCTGGGTCATAGAAGCATTCTTTATACTCAGATTATAGAGGCATCCAGCCATGTTTTCTTCCAGCATTTATATACTGGCACTTTTTTTTTTTTTTTTTGGCTGTGTCTGCAGCATACAAAAGTTCTGGGCCAAGGGTCAAACCTGTGCCACAGCAGTAGCACAAGCCACATCAGTGACAACACCAGACCCTTAACCTGCTGTGCCACCAGGGAACTCCTGATGTCACTTTTTACTATTTAGAGCTCTGCTACATTTGGAGTTTTTTCATGTGTGTGGTGTAAAAATGGATTTAATTTTATCTGTTTTGATATGGCTTTATAGTTGTTCCAACACTATCAAAAAGAGTATCTTTGCCTCAGTAATTTGATATACCATCTTTATCATATACTTGATTTCTATATGTAATTGGCACTGTTTCTGAATTTTTATTCTGTTCTGTTTATTTATATACCAATACCATGTTGTTTTAGTTATAGCAGCTTTTGGGTGTATTCAATATCTAGTCTGGCTAGTCCACCTCCCCGTACCTTTCCCTTTTATCCCCCTGCCCTGGCAAATCTTGTTTCCCTGGCAGATATAGGGGATTTAGTTTTATGGCTATAGAAACTTGAATGTCTTTCTCTTCAGAGGGCTGAGGGTGAGTAGAAGTGGAGGGGCCAAGGCCAAAGGGAAGGAGTGGAGCCTGATGTGATGGGAGCAGGATTCAGAGCACAGATAAAATGTGTGTTGCTATTGATGGTCCAGAATTCCACTGCTAACCCAGTAGCCCTCACATTTTAAGTGACTTGGACTGTTCTGTCCAACGTAGTAAAGGGAGCAAGGAACTACTTTGTACCACCATTCCTCAGTGACTTCTAATGATTTCTTACCTACTGTTATTTAATAGTCATTTTGTGAAGCTTTCTCAAATGAGCCACCTTTAGTTTAATAAGTCTACTGAGTGATTCTTTATTTTACCTTCCTGGTAATAATCTGAGTTCCTAGCTCCTGTTGTGTACATTTTAATTCAGAGTTCATCATTCTAATCCCATAGCGTAGGTTGGATCATGAGTGTGATTCTTTATACATGTTCCTCTGGAGTATATGTCTTTTCTTTTATTGCCCCTGCTTCCTCATCACATGCTCATATACAGAGTTTCTAAGTAGAATTACAGAGTACTGACCAAGAGAGTCTGATACTCAGGGTAAGAGGGGAAGTCTGAATTTTAATTAAGTCTGTCTACATGTCTCTTTGTCTAAGGTTGAGGGACAGCTAGCTTAGAACTGATCATTTTATTCTCAGGAGTCAGTCTTTTAGTAGGTGGATGCTGATAGAATGCCAGCTGTGTGTAGAGTGCCTTCAAGGGAACAAAGAGTCACTGCTTTCACCCTAAAATCTACTTTGAGAAGAGTTCACCTTTCCAGAGTCCTGTTCTTTATCTTCAGGTTACAACCGTGATCCAGTAACCTGAGTAAATAATGAACTAGATTATGTAGTATATAGAATTAACAAAGTGACTGGAAATGTTCTCAGTGCTTTATGTATGTTCTTTAATACTCATGTCAGTTCTATTGCCCTCATTTTACAGATTAGGAAACTAGCATTGAAGAGGTTAAATAACTTTCTTGAGATCTGAACATAGGTAGTATTAGTTCCTTCGTTTGGTGGCTTGTGCTTTAGCTTCTGATCTTTGATATGCTCTGACTGCAGTTAGCCTCTTCATAAAGTAGGAGTGAAAGCCTCTTTGCCTGGCATGCCATAGTGTGTTCTTCCATGTAGAGTTTCTCCCTGACTAAATCACTCCCCAGGGTCAGTGTTTCTTTGGAGGGGAAATCCAGGAGGCCACACGAGCAATAAACAGCTGCAGCTTGTTTTCTTGCTCATCTCTGACATGACTATCCTCATGATTTCATAACCAGCTCCCCAATACCTACACCCATGTACTGATTTCTCCTTTAGTTTTGCCTGCCTTCTGCTGATTGTGTTTTCTTCTCTTTTGTCTTACTTATTAATCTTTCTGTGTCCTGTTCTTCAGAGATTCCTTCTACCCTTGATTTTTCCAAGACTAGGTGGCATTTTCCAAAAATTGATCAATGTCGCTCTTGGTTCTGTATATCATTTTAATCCATTGCAACTTGCCCTTGTGCTGAGCTGTTAAGCAAGAATAAAAGAGCTGTTCGTTCCATTGGTGATCCAGTGCTCTAGCATTTTGACATTAGTTCCATGGGACAGAAATTTTGGCATGTCCATTGTCATATCCCTAGCAGTTAAAATGATACCTGTCACACAGCATGTGGTCAATAAACATTTGTGGAGTGAATGTGGATGTAATTCCTTTGGTTTCTTCTAAACCAAGTGAACAAGTATCGTTTTCATTTTCTTGGTTTAGTGTCACATTTGAAGACGAGGGGCACTGAGGATGAGGACTCAACTGAAAAGTATGAAATTGGAAATGCAGAATCTTTGTGGCCAAAAGTGGAAGGTCTTCACAAGAATCATATGCAGGAATTTAAGGTTGGTGAAACTTATGATTGGAATAGCAAAACAGAGAATCAGATGGAAAAGCCTGAAGGAAAACGAATGAAGGAAGACAGAAGTGGCACCAGGGAAAAGATTGGCAAAGCCAAGGATACAGCGAATATAAAAACAGAACAGGAAGATGAAGCATCTGAGAAAAGCTTACATCTGAGCTCAAAACATGTTACATACCAGACTTTCACTATAGAACAGAAAAGCAGTGAACAAGGCACATGTGTGGAGAACGTTAATGGAAACTCTCACCCCAGTTTACAGCAGAAAACCACTGCTGTTAAGAAGTCACATAAGTGTGATGAGTGTGGGAAATCCTTTAAATATAATTCCAGACTTGTTCAACATAAAATTATGCACACTGGTGAAAAACGCTATGAGTGTGACGACTGTGGAGGGACTTTCCGGAGCAGCTCGAGCCTTCGAGTCCATAAGCGAATCCATACTGGGGAGAAGCCGTACAAGTGTGAGGAGTGTGGGAAAGCCTACATGTCCTACTCCAGCCTTATCAACCACAAAAGCACCCATTCTGGGGAAAAGAACTGTAAGTGTGATGAGTGTGGAAAATCCTTCAATTATAGCTCTGTTTTGGACCAGCATAAGAGGATCCACACTGGGGAGAAGCCCTATGAATGTGGTGAGTGTGGGAAGGCCTTCAGGAACAGCTCTGGTCTCAGGGTCCACAAAAGGATCCACACAGGTGAGAAGCCCTATGAATGTGACATCTGTGGGAAAACCTTCAGTAATAGCTCTGGCCTCAGAGTCCACAAAAGGATTCACACGGGGGAGAAGCCCTATGAATGTGATGAGTGTGGGAAGGCCTTCATTACTTGCAGAACACTTCTAAACCATAAAAGCATCCACTTTGGAGATAAACCTTATAAATGTGATGAGTGTGAGAAATCGTTTAATTATAGCTCTCTCCTCATTCAGCATAAAGTCATCCACACTGGAGAGAAACCTTACGAATGTGATGAATGTGGAAAGGCCTTCAGGAACAGCTCAGGCCTTATAGTGCATAAAAGGATCCACACAGGAGAGAAACCTTATAAATGTGATGTCTGTGGCAAAGCATTCAGCTATAGCTCAGGCCTTGCAGTCCATAAAAGCATTCACCCTGGGAAGAAAGCCCATGAATGTAAGGAGTGTGGAAAATCCTTCAGTTATAACTCACTTCTTCTTCAACATAAAACAATTCACACTGGAGAGAGACCTTATGTATGTGATGTGTGTGGAAAAACTTTCAGAAACAATTCAGGACTCAAAGTCCACAGAAGGCTCCATACTGGGGAAAAACCATATAAGTGTGATGTGTGTGGAAAAGCCTATATCTCACGCTCTAGCCTTAAAAACCACAAAGGAATCCATCTTGGGGAAAAGCCCTATAAATGTAGTTATTGTGAGAAATCCTTCAATTACAGCTCTGCCCTTGAACAACATAAAAGGATTCATACAAGGGAGAAACCCTTTGGGTGTGACGAGTGTGGAAAAGCCTTCAGAAATAATTCAGGCCTTAAAGTACATAAACGAATCCACACTGGGGAGAGACCTTACAAATGTGAAGAATGTGGGAAAGCCTACATCTCACTCTCAAGCCTTATAAATCATAAAAGTGTACACCCTGGGGAGAAGCCCTATAAGTGTGATGAGTGTGAAAAAGCCTTCATCACATACCGAACCCTTATAAATCACAAAAAAATTCATCTTGGGGAGAAGCCCTACAAATGCGACGTGTGTGAGAAATCTTTTAATTACACCTCACTCCTTTCTCAGCACAGAAGGGTCCACACTAGAGAGAAGCCCTATGAATGTGACAGGTGTGAGAAGGTTTTCAGAAACAACTCAAGCCTTAAAGTGCATAAAAGAATCCATACTGGTGAGAAGCCCTATGAATGTGATGTGTGTGGGAAAGCCTATATCTCACACTCAAGCCTTATTAACCATAAAAGTACCCACCCTGGAAAGACACCTTTCACATGTGATGAATGTGGAAAAGCTTTTTTCTCAAGCAGAACTCTTATAAGCCATAAAAGAGTCCATCTTGGGGAGAAACCCTTCAAATGTGTCGAGTGTGGGAAATCTTTCAGTTACAGTTCACTTCTTTCTCAACATAAGAGGATCCATACGGGGGAAAAACCCTATGTGTGTGATTGGTGTGGGAAGGCATTCAGGAACAGCTCGGGCCTCACAGTGCATAAAAGGATCCACACAGGTGAGAAACCCTATGGATGTGATCAGTGTGAGAAGGCATACATCTCACACTCAAGTCTTATCAACCATAAAAGTATCCACAGTGGGCAGCAGCCCTATAATTGTGAGTGTGGGAAATCCTTTAATTACAGATCAGTGCTTGACCAACACAAAAGGATCCACACTGGAAAGAAGCCATACCGATGTAATGAGTGTGGGAAGGCTTTCAATATCAGATCAAATCTTACCAAGCATAAAAGAACCCATACTGGAGAGGGATCTTTAAATATGACAAATCTGGGAAGTCATAGTGGCACATTACAAAAGAGAACTCATGAGATCGGGAATGTTTTAGATGGGACCAAGATGAGTAAGTCTCTGTAGGAGGCAGAGCTTACCAAGTATCGACTCAAATGAAAAAAAAAAAAAAAAAACCTTATAAAAGAGTATCTGAGGTCTATGTTCATGGCTTATAATTTACATAGTATAAATGAAAAGAGTAATTTTTATTTCTGTTCAATCATACCTAGGAAGGAAAGTACTAGTGTCAAAGTAGTTGAGCCCTTATGGAATATAAAATAGTTAATACTGTGGATAAAACATATCAAAGTGATGGAGTATGAAAAAAACCCAGACATTTCTGGACATAAAACACACAAATGAGGAAAAGACTTCTACTAGAAGTCAAATAGTCACAATCAGAAAGTTCATATTTGGGTAAATTCTGTGAATAGAAATGTAGAAGATTCAGGTATAGCTTTGGATCCCAAGTATCCATTCGACAGTGGAAAAGATCCAAGAAGGACTTCCAGTAGTCAAATTCAGGGAGAGATAGGCTTCAGGGAATATGCATTTATATAGTGATCATGAAGTATAACCATGTTATAACTGAATGATTTGGGGAAGTGATGACAACTTCTGAAACAAAATTTGAATTTCATTTTAGGAAATGTAAAAAGTGTAGCTTATAAATCTAAAGAGGTAGGAGAGAGTCACTCATAAATAAATGTAAGTTTACTGGACTGGACTGTTCTAATGTTGTGTTATACTAGTTGAATGTTTGAAACTTTAAAAAATTTCAATGAGCCCCCTCAATGATGAATGTGTGGTAAGTGAAAACCTCACACATTATGCTACACAATGAAAGGTTTTACCATGGAGAGAAATTCAGCACATTCAATAACTAATGGAACACATCTTCAACAGGAATTTGCACCTTACATGAAAAGAATTGATTTAGGGATTCCTATGAATAGGAATGCTGAAAAGGAGGACATTTTACTGCAGGAGCTAAAAGGTTGCCACCAACTTTTAGGAATAGGAGGAAATTCATGCTTCTCAACAATCCTGTCTAAATGTTTGAAAGTCACTGTAAAGATTTCATGCACTACATGTGTGTATTGTCTGTCGTAAAATGTTATGAATGCTTTGTTCAGGGCTCACTCCCTTGGCCATGAAGAGCCAGATAGTTGTGGCAAGGTAAGGTGAAACTCCAATAAAGATATTCCTCAAAAGTAAACACGTTGTGACATACTTTAGGTAGAGTACTATGCAGAGAAAGCCATTTGTATGTCATATCTTTGTGAGGTTAGTTATACAAGATCCAGGAGATCCCATCGTGGCTCAGTGGCTAACAAACCCGACTATTATCCATGAGGATGCGGGTTTGATCCTTGGCCTTGCTTGATGGGTTAAAGACCTGGCATTGCTGTGAGCTGTGGTGTAGGTCACAGATACGGCTTGCATCTGGCGTTGCTGTGGCTGTGACATAGGCCAGTGGCTGTAGTTCCAATTCAGCCCCTAGCCTAGGCACCTCCATATGCCATGGGTGCGGTCCTAAAAAGACCAAAAAAAAAAAAAATTAGATCAAAACCAAGGAGGGCGGCAGGAAACATCCTACAGGGCTCAAGTTTTATGAGAGATTAGGTGGTGCCTCCAATAGGAGAAGTGCAGATTGGACTGATCCTCATACTGGGGCTGGATCATAAGCCCTCAGAGTAGACATGTTGTGTGAGTTATCAGTCACCACATAGAAAAAGTTCTCTTGGGAACAGATAGAATGTAACAAAATATTTTTAGCTATATATAAAGCTGTTAACTAGGTAACTCAAAGAGAGTCTTCTGAGAATTAAGTAGTCTTCCAAGAATACTGTGAGTGGGGCCTATCAGTAGAGACTGAAGAATTCTAAGTCAGGTCTCTGGCTACAAAATCCACTTTTTACAAGAGAACATTTCTGTGGTCAAATACTTTCCTGTTTCTACACACATAGTTCCCATGCCTCTGGTATTTCACTTTGCTGCCAAACAAGGTAAGTTGTGATGGAGAGGGTGGAAGTGGTATAGGGATGATGGTAGAAAAAGAGGGAAAAACATTTCTGCTTCTCAACTCCGCTTTGAAATGTTACAACCACACTTGTTCCTTGTCCTCTCTATGTAGCACTGGCAATCCTGACCATATCCACAGGCTTGGATTAATTGATTCAGCAAATAACTTATTGAGGATCTGCTAGGCACATTCATTGTCCTAGGTACTAGGCAGCAGGAGTAGACAGGGAAGAGAGGGTACAAGCAAAGCTACCTTGATGGGTTCTACTAAACCATGGGCTTTCTGAGGAATGTGATCCACCCACTGGGAAAGAGGCAGCAATGATATCTAAGCAGGATGTTGAGTGAGTCTTTTAAAAAAATTTTTGGGCGTGCCCATGGCACGCAAAAGTTCCTGGGAAAGGGATTGAACCTGTGCTGCTGCAGTAACAGTGCTGAACCTTTAACCCGTTGTACCACAAGAGAACTCTGAGTTGGGTCTTTTTAAATAGAGGAGTGGGCATAGGATGGCCTGATTAAAGACAGCATTGGAAATGTTCATGCATCCTCCAGAGTGGCCAGCCCCTGGCAGTTCTAGTGTGCAGTGGACAAAAAGGAAGGAGCCCATGAAGTACTGATTCCCAGTAGTCTCTGAGCATTGACCCATCCTTGATTTGATGGATATTGGACCGATCAGGTTACTTAACGGTTTCCTTGTGGCCAGGATTGTTGGCGTGCCTCTGGTTTTAGACTCCCAAGTCCCACCATACACACACCTACATGAGCTCCACCTGGACCTTGTGCTACTTTTGAAAGAGGTTAAAGAACAAGGGAGAGGAGGGTTTCCACACAAATGGGGATTCTGAGTGCCCCAGCCTACTAAGCACCAGGACATCTTCCTACTGCAGCCTCCATTGACTTGGACACATGGAAAATGGGCCACAGTCTGCTTAGGGCTTGGACCTTGAGTCTACCTAGGGCAAGATACATGCTGCTTGGACTGGTCCCAGATAAGGAAGGGTCTTCAGGTCTCCAGCCATTCCAAGCAGACTTTTTGGTACAGATCCAAAAAGCTAGCATGGCCACACCTGTTCAGGCTCACCTTAGGACTTGAGCTGGTTTAGGGACCACCAGTCCCCACCCCCTTTCAGGAAATGTCTGTTATGCAAGAAGAAAGAATTGCAAACGTAGGTAAATCAAAAACATCTTAAACATTGTGTCTAGTTCTCAAAGCTAAAAAAATAGAATTGAAATGTTGGACAATAGGTAAATTAGAAGCTGCAAAAGCTGTGTGAAAGCAAACTAAAGTGCCTGAATTTGGGAGGATGGTTAAACGTGGTAAAATCTCATGGGCAAGCACTAGAAGGATTGAAGTAAAGTATATAAATCTAAAAATCTGGACTGGGAAACCTAAAATCTAGAAAAACAACGTTGTAAAGGTGAGACAATACCTTGTTTCTGGTAAAGGTGGACTAGGTTTTTTGGGTCAGTTTCACCAAAAACATTGAAAAAAGTTGTTTAAAATAATGGCACACACTCTCTGAATGAGGTGGAGGCTGAAAAGTGTGTAGTTTAAACAGGCAAGTCTTTTAAGATGGGATCTTGTCATCAGAGGTGAACACAAAAGCAGATTAGCCCTAGACTGTTGCTGATGCTGCAGTTATATACAATTTCACCAGCCACCCACGGAGATAGGATAGGGCCAGGCCCACCCACGGTGACGTTTTTTTGTTTGTTTGTTTTTGCGGTGCCCATGGCACGTGGAAGTTCCCTGGCAAGGAATCAAACCTGAGCCAAAGCAGTGACAGCGCTGGGTCTGTAACCCACTAGGACACCAGGAAATTACATAAGGTGACGAAACTTATAAGTAATTTTCCAAAGTTAAATTGGGTTCCCAGAGTGCTACACCCTTAGGACAAGATAGACCAAATCTAGGCCATTCCCCTTACCCACCACCAGGGGGCTGTAGAAAGTGACTTTGTTACTGAGCATAGCAATAAAAATACAGCAGAAATTGACAGAACATTGTAAATCAACTACAATAGAAAAAATAAAAACTTAAGAACAGGGAAAAGAAAACATCCTTGACAAAGTATGGTCACTCACCAAAACTTACAACCCAGGTAAACATAACCGGAGGCCTGGTAGAAGCAGATAAAACTTCCTTGGAAGAGGACTTCTTCAATCTAGACCTCAGGCAACACAATAATTTTTCAGAGGCAATCATCAGTAAGCAGTCAAAGATCATCAGGCAAAGAAGGAAAAAAGGCAGCATGACTGAAAACCAGCAGAAAAGGACAGACCCATATAGACTTCACATTAGAATGACTGGGTACAGTTGTGAAAACAAATGCTTAAAATATTTGAAGATGTATTTGTCAATAGATTGTGGAACAGGAGAAATGAGAACTGGTGAACTGAAAGATATGTTTAGAGATCCTGTTGTGGCTCAGCAGTAATGAACCTGTCTATTTTCCATGAGAATGTGGGTTCAATCCATGGCCTCACTCAGTGGGTTAAGGATCTAGTGTTGCTGTGAGCTGTAGTGTAGGTTGCAGATGCTGCTTGGATCCCATGTTGCTGCGGCTGTGATGTAGGTAGGCAGCTGCAGCTCCAATTCAACCTCTAGCCTGGGAACTTCCATATGCTACAGGTGCAGCCCTAAAAAGAAAAAAAAAAATAAAAGGAAAAAGATATGTTTGAAGTATTATCCAGAATGCAGCATGGAGATAGAGAAATATGGCGAAATAGAGAAAGACAGAAAGTTTTAACATATATTTAATTACAGCCTTAAAAGGCAAAGGCAGGAGAAAAGGGGCAAAGGTAATTGAGCTGAGAATATTCTACAACTGATGAAAAATATGTCTATAGATTTAAAACACAAAGAATACAAACTAAGGTAAATATATAAAATCACATCTACATGCATTGTAGTGCAGCTGCAGGAAATCAAAAAAATAACAACCAAAAATTTTTAAATTACCTTCAAAGGAACAAAAACCTTCTCAACAGCAGCAGTGGAATCCAAATGAGTGGAATGAAAACATCATAAAGGTAAAAAATAACTGTCAACCCAGAATTCTATACCCAATGAAAAATATATTTTAGAATTAGGACAAATATAAGCACATTTTAAGACAATTTCTTTCATTCATCCCCTGCTGATTAAAGGAAATTTTAATATAGAAAGAAAGTGACCTCAGAAGGGGTTTTGAGATGCAAAGAAAAATGAAGAGCAAAATTGGTGACTAAATGTACCTGAACATTTTACAGCAAACAATAAAAATCTAGAGTTGTTAAAATAGACTTAAGGAGTTCCCATTGTGGCTCAGCTGTAACAAACACAACTAGTATCCACGAGGATGTGGGTTCGATCCCTGGCCTTGCTCAGTGGGTTAAGGACCTGGTGTTGCCCTGAGCTGTGGTGTAGGTGGAAGATGTGGCTCAGATCCCTGAGATGCTGTGGCTGAGGCATAAGCCTGCAGCTGCAGCTTTGACTGAACTCCTATCCTAAGAACTTCTTTATGCTCCATCTATGGCCCTAAAAAGAACCCCCCCCCAAAAAAACAGACTTAAAATACCAGACCACAATGACACTTAAGAGAGAGTAAAAAGGATTGAGGTATTAGAGTGGTTTTGGTTACTCTCATGAATATTGTAAAATCTAGAGGAATCATACAAATAGAACATATAATTTCAATACTAGTAGAAAAAAATCAAAAAGATAAGTAAAAAATGGGGTGAGACAAAAAAATGGTTAATTTTAAGCCAAAAATACCAATATTTACATTGAATTTCACTAAATGGAAAAGATTGTCAGAGAATGTTCAAGCTGTTATAACAAATTACCACAGGCTGAGTGGCTTAGAGACAACAAAAATGTATTTCTCAGTTCTGAAGGCTGAAATTCAGAGTAGTGATTGGAGATCAGCATAGTTGGGTAAGGGCTTTCTACAGGGCTGCAGGCTTCTTGTTGCATCCTCACACGGCAGAAAGAGCTGGGGAGTCTTGTGGGGTCTTTTTTATAAGAGCAGTAATCCCATTCCCAAGGGCCTCACCTTCACGATCTAATCAGCTCCTCAAGTCCCTACCTCCCAACACCATTTACACTGAGCAGTAGAATTCCAACCTGTGCATTTGAGGGAAATGCAAGCATACAGACCACCGCACATAGGGCAAACGTACAAAACCCCACTACATAGCTGCTTACAAGAGACTCAAATATAAGGACACAAGTTTGAAAATGAAAGAATGGAAGGAAATTACATGAAGCCAATAAAAACTGGTGTAGCTCTACTAACAGTAGATGGAACAGGGACTTCAGGCACAAAGCCTTCCTAGAGATAAAGGGAGCTGTTACATTAAGAGAAAAGTTTCAGGGAAGAAAAAACACGGGGAAAACTGAACAGTTTTAAGTTAGCATCTACCTAATAACATAGCTCAAGAGTTGGCAAACATAAGCAGAACTCAAAGGAGAAGATTTTTGTTTGTTTTCGTTTTCGTTTTTTTTTTTTTTTTTGTCTTTTTTCCTTTCCTAGGGCCACACTTGCGGAGGTTCCCAGGCTAGGGGTCTAACAGGAGCTGTAGCCGCCAGCCTACACCACAGCCACAGCAACGCGGGATCCGAGCCGCGTCTGCAACCTACACCACAGCTCACGGCAACGCCAGATCCTTAACCTGCTGAGCAAGGCCAGGGATCGAACCCGCAACCTCATGGTTCCTAGTCGGATTCGTTAACTACTGAGCCATGACGGGAACTCCTCAAAGGAGAAGTTTAAAGTCCACAATCATGAGAGATTTTTTTTACACCTTTCTCTAATTAACAGGACAAGCAGACTAAAAACTGGGAAAGATACAGATTTAAACAATAAGACTAACAAGCATTCTAATGTATGTTTATGGAACACTGGTCAATGTATCAAAGATACATATTTTTTGTCAAGCACACATGAAACATTTTAAAAAACTGACCTACACAATGTAATATGTCAATTATATTTCAATAAACCTGGGGGTGAGGATTGACAAATATGCCAGAACATAAAGGAAATCTCAGCAAATTTCAAATAATTGAAAATAGGATTTCCCATCGTAGTTCAGCGGTAACGAATCCAACTAGTATCCACAAGGACATGGGTTTGATCCCTGGCCTCACTCAGTGGGTTAAGGATCCGGCATTGCAGTGAGCTGTAGTGTAGTTTGCACACGGGACTTGGATTTTGCATTGCTGTGGCTGTGGTGAAGGCCGGTAGCTACAGCTCCTGTTAGACCCCTAGCCTGGGAACCTCCATATGCTACTGGTGAGGCCTTAAAAAGACAAAAGTAAAAATAATTGAAATTAATAATTAAAAATACCTAGAACACCTTGTTACATTCATAATTTACAAACACATTTTAAAATCACGATTCAAAGAAAGTATTTTCAACTGAATCATAATGAAAATACCACATATCAAAACAAGTGATGAGAATATTGCTTAGGCAGTGCTTCAAGAGAAATTTATAGGCTAGAAAGATATATTTCAGAAAATCAGATAACCTGATAATTAATCACCTAAGCAACATCTCAAAAAGAGCAATCACAGTAAGTCCCAAAAAAAGTTAAAATAAGGAAGGAATAAAGAGCAGAAATTAACCAGATTAAAAAAGTAATAATAAAACAGAATCAACAGAGCCAAATGTTTGTGTGGTTTAGAAAACACTAATTGATAAACTTCTGGTGAAAGAAAAAAAAAACCCACAAATAAAGTCAGAAATAAAAAGGGAGAATATGAAGATCTAAAATTTTTCTTTTCTCAGCATACACCGACTTCCTTGCTCTCTGCTACTTCCTTGCTCACTGACTTCCTTGCTCTCTGCTATTAAGGGACAGCGCTCTCCTAAATTCCTGAGTCAACAGTTCCAAGAGGAGGTATCAGGCAAGAGGAACCAAATCAGAAACAACTCATTTCTGTTAAGATGGTGATCCCTTCCTGACCAACACCCACCAAAAATGCAGCAGGCAATGCTGCTTTTGTTTCCTTCCCCTACAAAACCTCTCCCATTCCTCATGTTTGCAGAGATTTTCCCTTTCAAATTTTCCCGGTTGCAACCATTTGAATAAATCTCCTTGCAGTTGAATTCTCAGTGAATTTCTCATGTTTTATGTTACAAATGCTACAGGCATTAAAACAAGATATTATATCACAATTTTGTACTAGTAAATTAGAAATATTATGTGACAAGAAAATTCCCAGGGGGAAAAACTTAACCAAGACTTACTAAAAGGCTCACAACTTCCAGATGTGGGGAGTGTGGGAAAGACTCTGAAGTGAGTTCAGTCTTTCCAGAACAAGGAGCAAGTGGAGGGAGGAGGAAGAAAGCAGGAGGGGAAAATCTGGATAAACAGTGAGACTGGAAAAGCATTCCGTAGGCTCTAGCAAATTTGCCTGAAAGTGAAAGCCTGAAAAATAACTTCATCTCGGTTTGCGTACAGAGACCCTAAGGGTGAAATGACACTGAATACCAGTCATGCAATGCAAGGGAACTTTCCCCTCATGAGATTCAGAAATGAGAAAGGGTCACCTGGGGACCAGTTAGCTAAGAACTTTAAGGTTCCCCAGGGAATTCCTGGGTCTGGGAGTTTTCCCATTGCCTCCTCCCCAGCCTCAGCCTTGGCCAGAGACATGGAGAAGGAATTCCAAATACTTTGTTCTTCTTTACACTGAGTGTTCCCATTCAGACCTGGCAGTTCTTCTTGGGCTATAATAGCATCAGCTATGTTCAGAAAGGAGTTTGTGCGACTCCCATGTACGTAGCGTAGTGGTCAAGAGCATAGTCTTCTCCACCATGAAGTCTGGGTTCAAATAAAGACTCACTTTTTCCCGGATGACTTTAGGCAAGTGACTAAACTTGTTTTTTGGTTTTGTTTTTGTTTTCGCTCATGTGTACTTATCTTGTTGAGATAATAATTATAACAGTCTCATAGGTTGTAAGGGTTGGAGAAGTGAGTCATTAGGGCCCTTAGAATCACGCCTGGAGGGAGTCCCCATTGTGGCTCAGAGGTAACGCACCTGACCAGTATCCATGAGGATGTGGGTTTGATCCCTAGCCCCACTCAGTGGGTTAAGGACCCAGCGTTGCAGTGAGCTGCAGTGTAGGTCACAGATGCTGCTTGGATCCCGCTCTGCTGCGGCTGTGGCGTAGGCCGGCAGCTGCATCTCCAACTCAGCCCCTAGCCTGGGAACTTCCATATGCTTCATGTTGTTCTAAAAAGAAAAAAAGGGGGGGGGGGAAGAATCGTGCCTGGAATAAGAAGCGTTTGTAGAAGAGTGTGTGAATTAAGCCTTTCAGGGTGGTGGCCTCTATCCAAAGACTCAAACATCTAGACACTCAAGCAATGGAAAGAAGCCCTGCCTTCAAGCCAAGAAAAGCCCCCAAGGACCATCTCGCAAGTGTGGGAAAAATTAATTTTTTGGAAATGTTTACTCAGTGGTGCCTTTCTGCTAAGTTAGCAATCCGTCGTTTCTAAGCAAACACGATTTGTCTTTTTCATTCTGAAAAAGGGATCAATAGGAGGGGCCTCCAGCTCTAATCCAGTGACCAAGAGTGTTGGGTGGGTTAAAGGCTGCTTCCACACTTGCTTCTCTAGCAGGCAACCTGCCCACTCATGCTGTACACATTTTTATCCCCACTTCCTCCCCACCCCCCACCCCTGTGTTTTCCTGGCAGTAAATGTGCCGGAGATTGCTGGAAAAAGGGTTAGTTAGATCCACCATCCTAACCGTGGATGTTTGGGGTGTGTCCCTTAAGGTCTCAAAGAATAAAAGAAAGCCCGGGGATACGCAGAAATTCCTCTGGTCTTGGATGCAAACCTTAGGGCTAGCGTTTCAGTGAATGCAATAATTATGTCTGTAGTTTCCCCATCTGTAAAATGAGGGGAAAAGAAAAGACCCAACTGGCAAGGGTCTTTATTTTGAGGATTAATGAAAAAGCGCTTTGTATTTTGTAAAACTTCATACAAACAAATATTATTGTTAAGTTGACTAAGATCTGTCTTGTTTTTTTTTTTTTTTTAACGTGCCTGCAACATGAGGAAGTTCCTGGGCCAGGAGTCAAACCCGAACCACAGCAGTGACGCCAGATCCTTAACCTGCTGGGCCACCAGGGAACTCCTTTCTATCTTATTTTTAAAAGTTAAAGGAAGGAGATAATGAAGATTAAAGCAAAAATCAGTGAAACAAAGCAACACAACAGAGAGGATCAAAAGTCAAGGTTGGTACTTTGAAGAGTATTAAAACCGATAGACCTGTGGTGTGATAAACAAGAAAGATCAGGAAACAAATAATTGCAACAGATCCTATAGGTTATTTGGAAGTGTATTTTTAATTTCAGAACAGAAAGGGACCTCCCAGTTATATTTTTATTATCTCACTGTGGTCAGAAATCATACTCCATATGATTGCTCTGCCTTTCAAGCTGCTGAGATTTGGTTGTGGTCCAGTGTGTACTTGTCCTTAACGAACGATCCATGGGCATGCAAAAAGCATGAAAAGAGCATGCATTCTGCAA